>CM053272.1:78821787-79421787 GCA_028583415.1 Protea cynaroides | reverse complement strand
CAGTTTTTCCTAGCCTAATTTTGTGGGCTAATTTTGACCAATAGAAAAGCCTAGTCTGGTCTCAACCTCTTTAGATAAGTTGTAGTTCTCTCAAAGACCTTCGATTGGTTATATTTTTTTGCCTGATTTGGATTCTTAGAGGTAGGGTTTGAATAAATGCAAAATAGTACATGGAAGGTGTATTTGCTAAATTCTATATAATGATTGATTTGGCATCTTTATCACCATTTTTATCATTTTCCCATAAAACCATAAGATTACGTGTCAATTTGGTATTACATGCATCTCTTTTCATATTTGGAAATTCAGATATTTCTTGCCACACAAGCACATGCCATTTCATGATATCTTACCATGCTTCGAATATTTTTAAATGGTTATTTACCATGTTAGATAGAATGATATTCCATTTTGGCAACAACTTCCTTTCTACAACACAAGTCGAACTACCATATATGCACACTTCTAGAAGACATTTCTAGGTGTGGAACGTGCATTTAGGCACCCATATTCATGGAAAGGGTAAAAAAAAAATTATAAATTTTCTAATGAAGAATGATCATGCCTTGCCAAACTTTTCAAATTAAGGTTTAGGTCAAGGTTAGTCTAGGACAATCCCTAGCCCTCGCTTCCTCTAGGGTACAGTGGCTTAGATAACTGTGTTTTGAATCATCCCTAGATCCTCTAGGATCATCCCCTTAGTCTACATGGACTATCCATCTGTCGACCCACATGAGTCAACCCAATCCGTTACAAACTATGCAAATCCTGATTCTTAGAGCAAAACCCTAGGATACGTAGGCAATTTGAGAAGATTCCCAAATACGGTTCTATGCATCCTAGCCTTGCGAGGCTTCCTCCTCAAAAGCTATGCTTGTGAGCACGCATCCTTGGTCCCAGAGGCCCTTAGTTGTTGAAACTATCCCCTTGGTCCCTGAGGCCCTTAGTCGTTGAGACTGCCCCCTTGGTCCCTGAGACCCTTAGTCCCTGAGACTACCTATGAGGACAAAGGTCAAGAGAATTTCAAAAATGTCCTCGGGAGTTTTCCTAAGAAAAACAAGGATCATCGACTTTTGACTTTGACCTTGTCCACCCACGTTGATGGACGGTAATGATTTGGAGTCACCACCTAGATTAAGGTCTAGGACCTCAAATGTAGTCTCATCATAGGACAAGACTTCTATTGACTCATGACCCAACATATCAGCTTTGCTCTATCAGAGAAAGGGTAAGCATTTAAAGTACAGTTTGGAAAGATGTTTGGCACCTAAAGCTGTCCGATCCAAAAATCAGCCTCCTATATGATTCTACTTTTCTTAAACTCTATGGTTCTGACTATTCATGGTCAATGAATGACTAGGGCTCATGGGGGATCCTATGCCAAGTTGCTAAGTTCTTCTGACCTAGGTTCATCCAAACATGTTTTGAAATAAATAAGCAATAATATACAGGGAACCGAACCGAGGATGGTTCGATGATGGACTAAATATGAGATGTCCATCTCAAACTGCCTACTTATTCAAGTCCTAGAAATCAAGTCCAAAACGTAATTTGAAATAGATTGTGATTAAAGTTTATGGATATGAATTATGATTAAGCTTCATTAGATTCAATATTCAAGTTGAAGTTTATGCTTGATAAATGATTGAGATTGAATCTAAATAGCCTATGTGGATCGAAGTGGATATAGATATGGATATGGATATGGATAATGGGCAAGGATGACCTAAGAGGACTAAGATGTGGTACTATACTTGGAGAGTCCTCCAAATTGCCTACGTATTCTAGAGGTCCTAGAAATCAGGTACAACGTAGTTCGTTGTAAGGTGAATTGTAGGTAGTTATGGATGGATTGATATGGATAGCTTAAATAGACCAAGGGATGTACGGCTTAACCAGAAAAACGAACAAAGGGTGTATGGCTTTTACAAGCGAAACGTATGAAGGGTGTACGGCTTAATAAGCGAAACGTACGAAGGGTGTATGGCTTTTATAAATGAAATGTACAAGGGGTGTACGACCTTTTACAAGCGAAACGTACAGAGGGTGTACGGCTTAACCAGTAAAACGTACGAGGGGTGTACGACTTTTACAAACGAAACATACGGATGGTTTGATTTAACTGAGGGAAAATGTATGGCTTTTACAAGCGAAACGTATAAGGGGTGTATGGCTTAACAAGCGAAACACACGAAGGGTGTATGGCTTAACATGCGAAATGTACGAGGGGTGTACGGCTTTTACAAGCAAAACATACAAGGGGTATACGGCTTTTACAAGCAAAACATGCGGATGGTTTGATCCAACTGAGGGAAAATGTACTGCTTTTACAAGCGAAAATGTACGAGGGGTGTACGGCTTAACCAGTGAAACGTACGAAGGGTGTACGGCTTAACAAGCAAAACGTATGATGGGTGTATGGCTTAACCAACAAATCGTATGAAGAGTATATGGCTTAGCAAGCGAAACGTACGAGGGTGTACGGCTTAAAAAGCGAAACGTACGAGGGGTATACGGCTTTTGCAAGTGAATCGTACAAGCATTCTGAACAACATAAGGGGGGTGGAACCATATTTGGGAATGTCCCAAACTACCTATGTATCCTAGGGTTTCCCCTAAGAATCAGGATCCGTGTAGTTCAAAAATTCAACTTATTCGTTGGGTAACCCGTTTGGGTCGGAATATGGGTGATCCTGAAGGACTGAGTGATGATCCTAAATGATCTATGGTTGGATTCACATCACACCTATCTAGGTCTCTGCACCCTAGAGGAAATGAACTGAGGATTAGGGATCATCCTAAAACTACCCTTGACCTAAATCCCTAATTTTTAAAGTGTTGGGCTAGGCTTCATGTTTCTTGTTTAAGATTTTATCTATTCCATATTCACCCTTCCCATGAATGTGGGTGCCTACATGTACGTCCCCACACCTAGGATGTCTGCTAAGTGTACAAATATGGCAGTTCAACTAGGGTGTAGCAGAAAGTAAGTTTTTGCCAAAATATAAAATCATTCAAGTATGGCATATGGCATTCTAAGCATGGTAGTGCAATTTTCCAAACATGGCAGTGGGAATCATGTGAGCATTCAAAACGACAGTATAAGCATGTGAGCATCTCCAAAACAAGTATGTGAGTGTATGAGCTGCAAATTGGATGATGATGATGATCAGACAATGGTGATGATGATCAGATGATGTATATGATGATCGGATGGTAGGGATTGCATGGTGATAAGATCGGATGGTGGGGATGATGGGACCAAATTTAGTCAAATTTATTCAGGATCAATGGTCCAAATTTATTCACAATTATCCAAATCAATGGGGTCAGATTTAATTAAAATATCATAATACAATATGCATGTAACATGTTCAAGGGTATCCAAAGTATACGATGTGATACAAAAAAACCACAAATTAAATTAAATACAATCATGATATACAATATGATAAAAAATAATATGGTGTGTCAAATATTAGAACATGATATACTATGATATATACATTAAAATAAAATGTTACAACATGATACACATGCATTGTGTAACCATGGAAAGAAAGCTCACTCGTGGCTAAGTATTATGGTCTGTAGGTTGCCGACGGTCATTGCAGGACATTGCAAGAGTCGTTGGGTTGCCAATGATGGTCGAGGGCTGGTTCCAGCTCCTTCTTTTTCTTCCTTTTCTTCTTCAGCTCTCTCTCCCCGACTCTCTCTGTTTATCTCTCTTTACCTCAGCTCTCTCTTCTCATTTCTCCCTGATTTCACTCTCTCTCTCTAGATTTCACGAGTTGGGGGTTGAGAAGTAGAAAGTTAATGCAATATTATCGCATGTAAAAATGGGTGCAGTGAGATGGTTTTGGTGGTAGGAGATGGTTTAGACTACTGTGAAGTAGTGCAGGTTGCCATGAGAGGGTGAGGTTAAATGGGGTCTCTTAAAAATAGGTGGGGGTCAAGTGATGGTATATGGTGATTGTAGTGGATGTGGAGTAGTAGTTTTCTTCTCTGTTGTACATCAAAGGAGTGATGAGGTGCTTCAGTAAAGGTGATGGTTCTTGTAGTGGTGAGTGCAGGTCGTGTGGGTGGTGCTTGTGAGCAGGTTAAAAGAGATGGGAGGAGATGCAGGTCGGGTTTCCCCCTTCCCTCCAATGAAGGTGGTCTATGGGGTTTTATAGGGGTAGGAGGCTAGGTGATGTGATGAGGTGTGGTGTTCAAGGAAGGGACTGCCATAAAGGGTCGGTGGCATAGTGTGGTACACCAAGGAGATGGATGTCAGTAGTTCGAGTTTATGAGGGATGGAGGCTAGGTGATGTGTCGATCAAAGGAGAGGAGGCTGGTGGAGGTTGTACAAAGGTTGGTGGTAGGTATAGAGCATGGCTGTGGCGTGTGAGGTGTTCTCTCAGTTGCAGTGTAATGGCACATGGTGGAGCTGAGTGCTGGGGCTCTCAAATCGAGTGGATTTTATGAGGGATGGGGGTGGCTAGATAATGTAGGTTGCTGTACAGGTTATGTAGGTATGGTGAGAGAGTGGGGGGTCATTCTCCATTGTTGTTACAGCAAGGTGGCAGGAAAGGATGTTGGTTTGCATGGAAGTGTCGCTCAAAGGAGAAGGCCGGTGGCATATGTGGGTAGAGTGGGCTTTCTTTGTATAGGAATTTGGCTGGTTGCGTGAGGGATGGGAGCTGCAAATCGATAATGTAGGGATTTAAAAAAGGATGGGAGGTGGAGTGAAATTGGGTTGCGTGGACTAAGTTGGTGGTGCAAGATATGGGTCCGTGGAGTGGAGGAGTATATGAGGTAATTTGGCTAGTAGCAGAGCCGTGTTGGACTGCTGTGTTGGCCTCTCTGTATAAAAGCATGGGTATATGGAGCTGATGGTGTAGGTTGGTTAGGTGTGGGGTGTTGTATTGTAACAACACCCCCCACTTCTCACTCTCTCTCTCCCCTTGTCCTTCTCTTTTTCTCTCCTAGTCTCTCTCTCTTCAGCTTCCTCTCTCTCTCTCTCTCCGAGTTTTTTTCTCTCTTGTCAGATTCTTCTCTCTCTCTTTATATATACATTATATATATAAAATATAATATAATATATATAAGGGGAAATGTTATTGTAATAAGGGTTTGTTATTTTTCTAAACGTAACAAGGAATCTATTCTACCACATGGGCAGATGATGTGTCCATTCCAACTGTTGGATAGAAAGAACATGGTTTAGATTACCCACATGTTGAATTTCAAACTGTAATTCAATCAAATACCCCCTATGTATTGGCATGCATCCCATGTATGTCCATGCATGTGTACGAGTACTCTAAACATTACTATAACACTACCCAAATTTGAATGGGTTAGATTAAAAAAATAGTAAAAATGAATGATCCATATTTATTTTGTTACATTTTTAAATGCAACAAACCTTCGTTACAATAACAACAACCCTATATATAAATATATATAATATAATATATATAAAACATATATTATATAATATATAAATGTATATAGTATATATCATATAAATGTATATATAATACTTATACATAAAGCTCATGCACATGTGTAAGACCCGTGTCAATCTAACCCGGTCTTACCACCTTGAACTAGGTTTACCCATTATGGTCGAGTCAAATGGACCAAGGGTGTGAAGGAGATCGAGATCCCAAGTATCAAATCGACCCAAAAACACTTAAAATAGGGGAAGGGTCGCATACCCAGCTAAGCAGGATCGGACCTCCCAAAACAGAAAGTCAGACCCTCAGTTTTGAAGGGAGGGTCGGACAGCTTAAGACCCTAGGGTCGACGGGATCATCGACCCTCCCATCGACCCTCGGATTCTGCCGAATATAGAAATTAGGAAATTTCCTAATTTTCGATTGGGATTCTTTCCAAATCTCAATGGGACTTATTTAGGATGTTTCTACTCTAATTAAAGGACGTCCCTAAGCCACTTTCACTCCTTTCACAACCCTAATTGAATTGAGAGAAAGAGAGGAGAAGGAAAAGAGGAAGAAGAGAGGCAAGAAAGAGAACTTAGCAAAAAGGAGAAGAATTTCAGAGAAGGAGTAATCTTCTCAGGTATGGATACTAATTCCATGAGTTTCTACAGACTTTAGGTTAGTTATTGTTGAGAGTATGATCTCGGAGAAACCCAAACCATCAATCTATGGTTAGGTTTCCATGGAAAACCATAGAAGAATGCGTGAAAGTTATCTAGGTGGGTTATACATGGTTTCAGACCATGTAATGAATGTAGAATGGAATGTAGGAGCAAGCCATAGGATCCCAAACACGAGGAATGGATTAAAAGTGGAAATTGGACCAGAGTGCACCAAGGGTCGCACCGAGGGTCGATGACCATCTGACCCTAGGTGTTCCTGACCATCGACCCTCAGCATTCGGGAAGTCCAGAAAGAGGGAAGGGTCGATAGACCCATCGACCCTAGCATCGACCCTATCTCCGACCCTTAGTTAATAGAGTAGTTTTTAATTTTGAATAAATTCTAATTAAATTCTATCGACTTTGTTAGGTCTTCTAGCAATATAATAACACTGTAAAGGTGATTCTAAAGCTTGGAAAAGTATCTTATAGCAAGCTAAGGTGAGGAACCTTAACCCCAAACTAAATTGGTTAATAATAAACTGTTTTCTATTTCTTGAGTCCTATGCTATGCTTGATTCTATGCGAATATGTTTGTAATGTGCATACAGCATGCCATCCAATATTTCTATTACTTGTTCATGCATATTTACTTTATTGTTTATAACATGATGATGATGATGATGATGATGATAGGAATAGGCATGTGCTTGTATGTGTGTGGTTGATGTGCTTGATGCGAGAGAGTATCAGGGGAGGTGTGATGAGAACGTCAATAAACATTAACCTTTGGCGGGTCTCAGCACTTTAGCTCTATCTCTAACTCAAGTCTTGTGCATTGACATCGTCGTATCGCCATTACTTTAGTAGAACTATTATGTCGTAGAGTATCAGGGGAGGTGGTCTCGGTCCTTGTAGTCTCTGACTCTACCGGGGGGCCTTAGCTCTATCTCTATGGACATTCTGAGGGATGCTGGGGTGAGGCCTTGGATACACTGTTTGGCATTAGGATTGGTTAGTTGCGAGCCCAGTTTGCAGCCCTCGCCAATAGGGGCTTACGTGTTGGTATGACACTATATAGCAATAAACGTAACCTTTGTTATATAATGTTCATGATGGGGTGCATGTGAGTTGACGATAAACGTGATCTTCGGGTAACGTCACACACTCGTGTATAGAGGCGGGGTCAATAAACGCGACCTTTGGCTACCTAAACCTTTCTATTGCATACTGCAAACTTTAAACCGGACCAAAGATATAAATTGACTTTTTGCATGCATATGTATTGTTGCATTGTTTTGGCTACTCACTGAGCCGTGTTGTGTGCTCACCCCTCGACGTCGAATATTTTTAGTTGATGATGCAGGTTATACCGTTGAAGACTATGTGAATGCGTCTGCGTACGGGAACGTAGCGGCGATGGAAGTTGAAGCTGAAATGGATACACACGACTCCTCTAGCGAGTACAACTCGTGTGTATTTGATTAGATATTTTATAGGTTTCTTTATTCGGATTTATTAAGACATGTATTTGGTATTTAAATATTTATGTCTCAGTTGAATACATAATAATTTGCTATTAAATTATTAATATCATTTAGTTTCTCAGTTCATCTTATTATAAGACTTCCGCTATTGTGTATTTACTCTGATTATGATTACGGATGTGTGTAAGTTTGGATAACGCGGGGATAACCTATTTGAGATCCTGGTTGAACCGTTGGTTATTTAACGGTTCATCACACCATTCTGGTTAGACCAAAATTGGGGTGTGACAACATGGGCTGATCTGATTTGGTCCAGACCGGTCTGGGCTGGGTTAAGCAAAACTGCTCGAGGTTGATTGGGTTGGACTGACTTGGGTTGAGCCAGGTCGGGTTGGACTAGGTCAAACTGGCTTATCTCTCTCTTTTCTATCATTTTATGGGCCATTTAAGCTTGTACCTCTGCATGGAATATTTTGATGGTCTTTGTCCTAGATTTTCCACATCTAGTTTGAAGAGTACTGAAAACGGAGAACACTGGTGCTTGAATCAATTGATTTGGACATCGAATGACCAAGATATGACACTTTGAAGCTTAAACAGTCCAAATTTTGAGAATTCAACTTGCAATTCTACATGGGATCTTTCAACGGCCTTTCTCCTGAATTTTTCATGTCCACTTTGAAGAGGACGGACAATGTAACACACTGGGACTTGAATCGCCAGATTTGGACATCGGATGATCAAGATATGGTCGAATGAAGTTCGATCGATTCAAATCACGATAATTCGCCGAATTAATTTATAATAATTTGTAGAAAAACCCCTAGATTTGATAAGCCATTTTCAATCTGACTAAAATTATGATATCTTCTTCATTTGACATCGGAATTGAGCGATTCTGGTCTTGTTTCGAAGATAATTCTATGACCTATACATCGATGTAGATTATAACCCATGAACTCCCTGTAGGTCTGGCCGAAATTAGTCTTGAAGTAATCAAAAAATCCAAACCTTGGATTGGGACCCGCAATCTTTCCGAATGTGCTGACATTCCCTTGTACTTTTCCAAAGCTTCACTCATCTCCCCTCCTTCACTGTCTACACATCAGTAAGACTCGACTTGGTTGGGGGATGGCAAAAATGGGGTGCTTACACTAACCTTTGGTAGACCCTTAGTCCCCGAGGCTATGCCTTGGTCCCTAAGACCCTTAGTCCCTAAGACTATTCATCATCTTTAGTCCTTTTAGGCTTATATCCATATCCATATCCATTATCCATTATCCATATCCATCTTCAGACTCAAATGAGTCAATTCAACAACGAACTGCATTGTACCTAATTTTCTGGGCCACTAGAATACATAAGCAATTTGAAGGAATCTCTAAGTACGGTACTCCAATCCACATGAACTATCCAGATTCAATCTCAACCATACATCAAGCATAAATCTCAACTTGAACATTAAATCTAATAAAGCTTAAATATAAATCATATCCATAAGCTTTAATAAACAATCTACTTGAACTACGTTAAGGACTTGATTTCCAAAATGAAATACGTAGGCAGTTTGAGATGGAAGTTTCATATTCAGTCCATCATTGAACCATCTTTGATTCGGTTCACTGTACATTATTTGTTTGTTTATTTCAAGAACAAGTTTGACTAAGCCCTAGGTTAGAAGGACTTAGCAACTCGGTATAGGATTCCCCCATGAGCCTTAGTCATCCATTGACCAAGCAAATGTCAAGAATATAGAGTTTAAGGAAATTAGAATCACATATGAGGTCGATTTTTGGATCGGGCAGCTTTGGGTGGCTAACACCTTCCCAAATTGTACCTTTAGCGCTTACCCATTCTCCAATAGACCAAAGTCAACATTTGGGTTATGAGTCAATAAAAGTCTTATCTTATGATGAGATTACATTTGAGGTCCTAGACCTTAATCTAGGTGGTGAGTCCAGATCATTACTGTAAGACCTGCACTCCACTAACCCGGTCTAATCGTATTGTGCTAGGTTTTTCCATCATAACTGGTTCAAGCGAACCAACCGTATAAAGAAACCACAAAGCCAAATAAAAAACCAGTCTCTTATAAGATTGTTTGATTGATAGTATTGGGTTTTCTGGTCTTTGATTTTTATGACTGATGAGTCGACCAGTCAAGCCCAGAAATAAACTCCGAGATTAGGAAAGTTTCCTAATTTGAGAAGGCTACTCTCTTAATTGAGAGATGACTTTATATGGAGACTTTCTCTCTATATAGAGAACATCCCTCTGTCTTCTCGCTCTCTTTAGATCATTCTCAAACCTTAAATCTGAGAAAGAGAGTGAGGAGGAGACTTGGGGAAGAAGAAAGCTTGAGAAGAGGAAAAGGAGCTCTCCAGAGAAGAGAAGGGTTTTGCCGTCAGTTTCCAATCTACTGTGTCGAGGACCAACGGTAAGTCCTTTTGCTTTGTAGAAATTTAGATTGTGGAAGGGATTAGGATTTGGGTTATCAATCACAAATGAAACCTCAAATTGATTTGGAGAAAACCCCAAATTCTAGGGCAAAAATTAAATTTTTGGGATTTCTTTCCAACCAACCGATGAAACCTCAAATTGATTGAGTGATTTTGTCCATTGGATGCCCAATATAAAGTTTAAGCAAACAAAATGGCGTTCCTATGGTTGGAAAATTTTTAATTGAAAGAAAACCTTAGGGAGACGATAAAAACCTAGAAAACTAATTAAAGAAAAGAAAAGATTTGAGAACTTACCTCTAGAGATGGAATGGAACTCATCGACCAAGGAAAAGAGCTTCAAATTGTTCAGTAGGTACTGTAATAACTCACCGGCAGCGAGTTGGGTTGGAACTCAGAAGAAGACAAAAGAGAAAAATGAAGGACAATTACTCGAATCAGGTTTAAAACATAGATTTTGGATTGACCGGTCGAGAAATTTAACTTAAAAGTTGATTAGGCAGTCAATCGATGAGTCGACTGTAGGCTCTCAGGAATGTTCATAGGGTTTGTCCAGATCACTCACTGGTCGCTCAATACACTACTGGTCAAGGACGATCGGACAAAGTTTCTTTGACCTGTATGAATTTTGTTTGGTTCTGTTTGTTAGGGATTTTCATATACTGTGGAATTAACTTGTAAACTATCATATGTTGTACTTGTCTCACACCCATTGGCTATGCAGAAACTATGATAGTCAATAGTCTGACCTGGCACGCCATACTTACAGAAATAGTCGAAGAGGCGGAAGCCCGACCCCACCACCATCTGGAGTGGGAAATGTGAATGAAAATTTTAAAGAGCAAACTAGAAATAATGTAAATTAGAACAATACACCGCAAGGTGGAAACAACTAGGCCAACCCAACCAACTTACCAGGACTACCACCTGAATTGGCCACGGTTGTGACAAATTTGGAACGACAAGTATAGGAACAACAATAGATGTTGTTGGCTATGCAAGTTTCCATGGGAATTGCTCCCCAAACTACCAATAGCACACCAACACCTCCAGGGCAAACTAGTACGGTACCGATTGGTAGCAACATTATGCCTCTAGCATCCGTTGGTAATAACATAGTGCCTATAGCATAGCAGGTTCCAGTGATGCACACACCAGTACAGAACCTTGGAGCACAGTAGGGTATGTACCAGGGTGGTTACCAGTATCCACCACCAATGTATCGAGTTTATGGGCAGCAGGATCATTCAAGACTTGTGGAACGGTTCCTCAAGATGAAGCCTCAGACGTTCACGGGCAAGATGTTCAAACCTGTTATGGCCAACTCACTGGGTTGATGAGAAGGAGAAGAATTTTCTCATGATAACCATCACTGAAGAAGAGAAGGTACTGTGTGCAAACTTCAAGCTGAGAGAGGATGCGAACCACTGGTAGAAGTCCACGTGCAGCTATCTTCTGACTAAGTAGCCTCAGCTGACTTGGGATATCTTCAAAGAAGCCTTCTTTAAGAAGTATTTTTTCAGAAGCTTCAGAGACCAGATGGAGAAGGAGTTTTTGAGTTTGTACCAAGGTCAGATGAAGGTGGACACTTATCAGCAGTGTTATGAGGAGTTGTTCTTTTTCGCCCTTGCTAGCACGCAAGAGGAAGAGACTAAAACCCGAAGATTCACTATGGGATTAAGGGGGAGTATTCGAGAGCATGTGCTGGGATTGGAAAAGAAGATATATAATGAGGCTGTGCAGATCACTCAAGTACTGGAGTCTAGTAAAAAAAAGAGCTACCTTACTCAGAACGGTGGATTGAAGAGGCCAAATGGAAATTTGTTCAATGAAGAAAACTTAAAGATCTTCAAACCATTCTGGCCATAGAACACTAATGAAGCAGCCAAAACTACCCAAATGGCTCTACCTCAACTTGGGCAAGTGAATGCTAATATCAAATGTTTTAACTATAACCAAATGGGGCAATATGCAAAGAACTACCCTAAGCCCAAGAAGCAGTTGCAGCATGGAAAGGAGTATGCCATGACTTCTAAAAACGTAATCGCATCACCTGATGTGGTCACAGGTATGACCTGACCTTATTTTTTTTTAATACGTTGTGTGAGCATGTAGACTAAACCTAGGTAAAACTACAGGTATTGTAACCATAGCTAGTGTACCGACCAGAGTTTTCTTTGACTCTGGGGCCATCTATTTGTTTGTGTCTGTCTCTTTTGGAAAGAAGTTGAACAATTTTCACACTCCAATTCTGCACCAACCAGAATCGTGTGATGAACCGTCTATGATCCAATGGTTCAACCAGGATCTCGAATAGGCTGTGTCCTTTTGCTTAAACCATACACATCCACAACCATAATCAGAGTAAATAAACAATAGCGGAAGTCTTTAATACTAATGAACTGAGTATCAGTGATAACATAAATAAAGTATCCAATTAACTCCAAAAGACTAAGACATAAAATAAAATAAATTAATCAATTACATCTTCTGAATAATCCAACTAATAAATCTAATCAAAGACGCATGAGTTGCACTCGCACGACGAATCAGGCGACTCCATCATAGCTTCTGCATCCATCGCTGCAACATTTTCGTACATCGTAGCATTCATATAATCTTCTACGGTAGGACCTGCATCATCAATTAAAAATATTTGACGTTGAAAGGGTGAGTACACATCATGGCTCAGTGAGCAAACAAAACAGTGCAACAAACATATGCATGCGTTCAATTCATATCTTTGGTCTGGTTCATAAGTTTGCAATGTGCAATAGAATGGATAGGTGGCCGCCGCACCTCTATACATGAGTGTGTGAAGCAGCCCAATGGATCAAACACCATTGCCATCCCACATGCACCCATCATGGAATAGAGATAGAGCTAAAGTGCTCGGATCAAACACCGCATGACACTTCCCCTGATGATCTACCCATACCAACACGTAAGCTCCTATTGGCAAGGGCTTGCAAATTGGGCTCGCAACTAACCAATCCTAATGTCAAACAGTATATCCAAGGTCTCACCCTAGCATCCCTCAATACGTCTATAGAGATAGAGCTAAGGCCCCCCAGCAGAGTCAGAGATTACACGGTCCGAGACCACTCCCCTGATGCCCTACGTCGTAATAGTTCTTCTAAGGTAATGGCGATACGACGATGTCAGTGGACAAGACTTGAGTAGAGATAGAGCTAGAGTCTGGTGATCAGGATGAATCACAGTGTCACGTTCTCTCCCTAATGCTCCACTCGCATCAAGCACACTAACCACACACATACATTCACATGCCTATTCCTAGCATCCTCATCAACATCATGTCATAAATAAACAGAATTAAATATGCATGAGCAGTAATAACAGAAATATTGGATGACATGTGAAATGCACATTACAATCATACAAGCATAGAATCATTCATGGCATTGTACTCAATAAATAAAAATAGTTTATTATTGGCCAATTAATTTAGGTCTTGTTCCCTCACCTTTGATCGATGTTTGTTCCTCTCCCAAGCTTTGGAAGTCACTTTGAATCTATTAGGAACCTAAATAATTAATGTATCTAAGTTAGGATTCATGTTTACCAAGTTACAGCAGTCAAAAACCTTGTTTGGTTACAAAATATGCTTGCTGTTAATGTGTGGTCGCACCTGTGTTTCTTGTGTGGTCACACATTCATGAGACCACACGTGCGACCACACGTGTGATGGTCGACCTTTCACTCTCAACTCCATTCCTTCATGTTTGAATCATTTGACTTATCATCATGGTCATTCCTATGATTATTCTATGGCTCAAAACTATTATTTTATACACCATCCATTGTCCACATAATTTCCTCCATGGATTCTCTTGGAATTTGTCAATGGATGGATGGTTTGGGTTCCTCCTAAATCCTATCTTCTTCATGAACTATTCTAGGCTCTCAATTTAACATGAGAAATATGTTTATACCTTAAGCTTGCTGAAGATTCAGAGTTTTCTCTGAATTTTCCTCCTCCTTAGTCTTCCTCTTCAATTTTCCTTCTCTTCTCTTTCTCTCACTCTCAGTTTGAGTTCTAAAAGATTGAAAGAGGTTAAGGGATGCCCTATTTATTGAGGAAAACCCTCCATAATATGCCCTAATGAGTTTAGGAAACACCCCCCCTTCGGATTAGGAAGGTTTCCTAATTTTCGATTATGATTGGGTTAGTGTGGTCGGAGGTGGGGTTGCCGAACCCGTCGACCATAACTTCTGAAATGTCTGACCACACAACCAAAATTCATATGGTTGGAATCTTTTGAGGTGTGTTCGGTCACACCTGTTTAGGTATGCGACCACACACTCATAATTGATTATTTTTGGATTGATTTCATACCTGGTCTTGTGGTTTCTTCACGCACTTGGTCCACTTGGCTCGACCATAATAGGAAAACCTGATATAAAGTGGTAAGACCGGTTAGTTCAATACGGGTCTTACAACTCCCCCCCTCTTATTAGAAATTTGGTCCTCGAAATTTGCACATACCTTCCGAGTCGAAAAGGTGAGGATATTGCTTTCGTATATCATTCTCTTCTTCCCATGTGATCTCTTCTATATCTTGGCTTCTCCAAGTGACCTTAACATAATAAATGTCATGGTTGCATAGACGTTGAACCTTTTGGCTGGTGATTTCTGTTGGTGCTACTTCGAATGTCAAATCATCAGTTAGACTCGGTGGATCTGCTGTTAAAACGTGTGTTGGATCTCTGACGTACTTCTTCAGTAATGAGATATGAAATACATCATGCACACTTGACATAGATGGGGGTAGGGCTAACTGATACGCCACTTTCCCACGTCTAGCTAGAATCTCATATGGCCCAACATATCTCAGACTTAGCTTTCCTTTCTGCCCGAATCGTTTTAAGCCTCGCATAGATGATACTTTCAAGAATACCTTATCACCTACAACAAATTCAAGGTCTTGACGTCGAGTATCTGCATATTGTTTCTGACGATTTTGAGCTGTTCTAACTCTTTCCTTGATAATGTCGGCTACTCGATAAGTCTCTTCAACAAATTCTGGTCCAACGATACTCCGTTCACCAACTTCATTCCAAAACAAAGGAGTTCGACACTTCCTACCATACAGTGCTTCAGAGGGTGACATCTGTATAGTAGCCTAATAGCTGTTGTTATAAGCGAACTCGATCAATGCTAGTTTTTCATCCCATGATCCCTTGAAATCAATAACACAGGCTCGAAAGATGTCTTCTAAAATCTGAATGGCACGCTCCGACTGTTCATCTGTCTGAGGATGGAATGCAGTACTAAATTTCAACGTTGTACCCATAGCCTTCTGTAATCCTTCCCAAAACTTTGAGATAAAGTGTGGGTCTCTATTGGACACAATGGTTTCAGGTACACCATGTAATCTGACAATATTATCCACATATAGCTTGGCTAACCTCTCTAGGTATACTGAGGTCGTATAGCTATGAAACGAGCTGTCTTAGTCAGACAATCTACAGTCATCCAGGCCGTGTCAACTACTCGGGGAGTCAATGGTAACCCGGTGACGAAGTCCATAGTGATGCAATTCCATTTCCAAGCTGGTTCAGGCAGTGGCTGCAACAATCTTGCAGGTCTTTGCCGTTCAGCCTTTACCCTCTGACAATTTAGGCATTGAGACACAAATTTAGTTACATCTGCTTTCATTCCTCTCCACCAATATAATTTCTTCAGATCATGATACATCTTCGTACTTATAAGATGTACTGAATAAGTGGTGGTATGAGTTTTCTTCATTAGTCTGTGTCTAATATCCAAGTCTTTATTTTCAGGTACACATACTCTTCCTTTATACTTTAGTACCTTTTCAACGTCCAAGATGAACTCAGGAATAATCCTATCTTTTTCGATGTCTTCTTGCACCATTTTCAGATAAGGGTCTGATTTAGTAGCGGCTTTCACTTCATCTATTATATCAGGTACAATCTTCAATGTTGCGAACATGTTTGAAAATTAATGAATAAACCCTTGGTTGGTTGATCCACCCGGTGGATCTATCACGAACTGCTCATTACCGTGATTGAATATTTTTCCTATAACACACATTGCCGCAGTCGTGTTAACCTCTCCTTGAGATTTTATCATCCTTTTTCTGCTTAGCGCATCAATAACTACATTAGCTTTCCCTGGATGATACTCGATATCGCAATCGTAATCTTTCAATAATTCCAGCCATCTTCTTTGTCTCATGTTCAACTCCTTTTGATTAAAAAGATAAGTGAGACTCTTGTGATCTGACTTAATCTGAAATTTCTCTCCATACAGATAATGTCTCTATATCTTGACAACATGTACTACTACTGCTAATTCCAAGTCATGAGTGGGATAGTTCTTTTCATGTGTCTTTAGTTGTCTTGAGGCATACACAACTACTTGTTCTCCTTACATAAGCACACATCCTAAACCCAACCCAGATGCATCAGTATACAAGGTAAATGGTTGTCCTGGAATAGGAATTGTCAAGATGGGAGCAGATATCAATCTAGCTTTCAATGTTTGAAAACCCTTCTTACATTTGTCGGTCCAAACAAACTTCTCTCCTTTCTTAGTTAAACTGGTGAGAGGTACGACAATTTTGGAGTAGTCTTCTACGAATCGTCGGTAATACCCAGCTAGTCCTAGGAAACTTTTGATTTCTATAACACTCTTAGGTGCTTCCCATTTCACAATGGCTTCAATCTTGCTAGGATCCACTTTAATTCCTTCAGCGGATACAACATGGCCTAAGAAAGCGATCTCATTTAGCCAGAACTCACACTTTGTAAATTTGGCGTAAAGCTTCTCTTTTCTTAGTCGTTGTAGAGCGACTCTTAGATTCATGACATGAGTTTCCTTGTCCTTGGTGTAGACCAATATATCATCAATAAACACAATGACTGACGTATCCAACATATCATGAAATACCCGATTCATGAGTTCCATAAAAGTTGTGGGTGCGTTAGTTAATCCAAAAGACATGATAAAAATTCATAATGTTCATATCTTGTTCTGAATGCTGTCTTTGGAATATCACCTTCCTTAATCTTCAGCTGATGGTATCCTGACCGGAGATCAATCTTGGAGAACACCTTGGCACCTTGCATCTGATCGAATAAGTCATCGATCCGAGGCAACGGGTACCGATTCTTGATTGTAAGCTTATTCAATTCTCGATAGTCTATACACAGTCGAACACTACCGTCCTTCTTCTTCATAAACAATACTGGTGCTCCCCATGGTGATATGCTGGGTCTGATATAACCCTTGTCCAGTAATTCCTGTAATTGTACCTTTAGTTCCTTCAGTTCAGTAGGAGCCATTTGATAGGGTGCTTTAGATACTGGTGCGGCTCCGGGTATCAGATCTATAACGAACTCTGTCGCTCGGTCGGGTGGTAGTCCTGGTAGTTCCTCAGGAAATACATCTGGAAAGTCATGCACAACATCAATATCTTCCATTCGTGGTACTTTCTTGGTGAGATCAACCACGGATACTAGATACCCAACTCCTCCTTTCTCGAGGCATTTTCTAGCCTTTTGTCACACCCCAATTCCACACTATTCAGAATGGTGTGATGAACCATCAATAAACCAATGGTTCAACCAGGATCTCGAATAGGCTGTGTTCGTTTGCTTAAACCATACACATCCACAACTAAAATCAGAATAAATACACAATAGTGGAAGTCTTTAATATTAAATGAACTGTGAGTCTAAAAGATGATAACATAAATAAATTATCCAATTATCTTCAAAAGACTAAGACATAAAGTAAAATAAAATAATTAATTATATTTCCTCAATAATTAAAAAAAAAATCTAATCGAAGACGCATGAGTTGCACTCGCATGACGAATCATGCGACTCCATCATAACTTCTGCATCCATCGCCGCCGCCTGTCTATACATTGAAGCATTCATATAATCTTCTACGATAGTACCAGCATCATCAACTAAAAATATTCGACGTCGAAAGGGTGAGCACACATCACGGCTAAGTGAACAAACAAAACAATGCAACAAACATATGCATGCATTTAATTCATATCTTTGGTCTGGTTCATAAGTTTACAATGTGCAATAGAAAGCATAGGTGGCCGTCGCACCTCTATACACGAGTGTGTGAAGCCACCCAATGGATCAACACCATTGCCATTCCACATGCACCCACCATGGAATAGGGATAGAGCTAAAGTGCTTAGGACAGCACTGCATCACACTACCCCTTATGCCTTACCCATACCAACACGTAAGCCCCTGCTGTAAGACCCGCATGCCACGAACCGGCCTAACCTTACATTTCGTGTCGGGACCCGTCTACATATCATGGTCGAGCCAAGTGGACCAAGTGTGTGAAGAAACCCAAGACCCAATATGAAAATTTACCCAAAAACAGTCAAAATGAGGGTAGGGTCGCATGTTTTAACAGGCAAGTCCGACCATCCCATCGACCCTTAACCATGGGTCGCAGGGTCTATGAGTTGTCCGACCCTCCCATCGACCCTCCCATCGACCCTCGGTATTTGGGAAAAACAGCACGAACCAAAAATTAGGAAACCATCCTAATTTCGATTGGAACCTTTCCTAAACTCAATGGGACTTATTTTGGGAGGTTTTACCCTATAAATAGGACGTCCCTAAGCCTATTTCACTCCTTTTACAACCCTAATTGGATTTAGAGAAAGAGAAGAGAAGGAAGAGAATAAGAGAAGGAAAACTTGAAGAAAAGGCTATGGAAGAAGAGGAAATTCAGAGGAACTCTGAATCTCAGCAAAACTAAGGTATGAATACATTCCCCATGATTTATTTAAGACTTTAGAATGGTTTATGAAGAGGATATGACTTAGAAGAAACCAAAATCATCCATCCATGGTTAGGTTTTCATGGAAAACCATGGAGGAGATCATTAAAACCATGTAGGTGAATAAAGTATAGTTCTAAACCATAAAACATGTATAGAAAGGATTGTGGAAGTAAGCCATAGGACCCAACCATGAAAGAGAGAACGAAATTTGATATTTTCGACTCAAACCATGGAGGGTCACACCTAGGGTCGATGGCAGATCCGACCCTAGCATCGACCCTCAGTGTTTGGGAAGTTCAGATTAGGGCGAGGGTTGCACCCAGGGTCGATCATGACTCCGACCCTACCTCCGACCCTCAGTTAACAACATGATTTTTAAATTTGGAATTAATTCTAATTAAATTCTATCGGCTTTGTTAGGTCTTCTAGCAAAATAATAACATTATAAAGGTGATTCTAAAGCTTGGAAGAGTATCTATTAGCAAGCTAAGGTGAGGGAACAAGACCTAAACTAATTGGTTAATAACAAACTATTTTTATTTCTTGAGTCCAATACCATGATTGTGATATGCGTGTATGCTTGTAATGTGCATTCAACATGTCATCCAATATTTCTATTATTACTGTTCATGCATATTTAAATTTATTGATTATAACATGATGATGTTGATAATGGTAGGAATAGGCATGTGAATGTTTGTGTTTGGCTGGTGTACATGGTGCGGGTAGGGATGGTATCAATCGGTACTTCGATGCCGTTCTCATCGGGGTATATTGTGCCATGGTCTATTCAAGTCATGTCTACTAAGCAAGTGTTAGTATGCTTGATGCGAGTGGAGCATCAAGGGGAGGATGTGACATTGTGGTTCATCCTGGTCACCAGACTCTAGCTCTATCTCTACTCAAGTCTTGTCCACTAACATCGTCGTATCGCCATTACCTTAGCGGAACTAATATGTCGTAGGGCATCAGGGGGGGGACGTGGCATTGTGGTTCAACCTGGTCACCAGACCCTAGCTCTATCTCTATGGATGTATTGAGGGATGCTGGGGTGAGGCCTTGGATACATTGTTTGACATTAGGGTTGGTTAGTTGCGAGTCCAGTTTGCAAGCCCTCGCCAACAGGGGCTTACGTGTTGGTATGGGCAACCGGTACAGCCATGCTGTTTTCATGGGGTGTATATTGTCCATGGTGGGTGCATGTGGGGCGACGGTGCCGTTTTCATTGGGCGTTTCCACACACTCGTGTATAGAGTTGTGGCGGCCACCTATCCTTTCTATAGCACATTGCAAACTTTATACCAGACCAAAGATATGAATTGATTGCATGCATATGTATTGTTGCATTGTTTTGTTTGCTCACTGAGCCGTGATGTGTGCTCACCCTTTCGAATTCAAATACTTTTAGTTGATGATGTAGGTACCACCGTTGAAGATTACATGAACGCTCCTATGTACGGGCTTGTGGCGACAATGGAAGCTGAAGACATAGTGGATATGCATGACTCCTCTTGCGAGTGCAACTCATGCGTATTCGATTAGATTTTGTTTTATTTATTTGGATTTAGTAAAGACATGTATTCGATATTTTATTTATGTCTCGATTGAAACAACATAATTGGATATTTTATTTATGAGTATCACAGTTAGAATTTCTCAGTTCATTATCTGTAAGACTTCCGCTATTTATTTTATTACCTCTGATTAATGTGGAATGTGTTTTGGTTTATCATATGTGGGATAGCCTATTTTGAGATCCTGGTTGAACCGTTGGTTTATTGACAGTTCATCACACCATTCTGAATAGTACAGAATTGGGGTGTGATAACTTGGTATCAGAGCTCTCGTAGGCCTTACCCATTAAACCTGAATACTTCCACTAGAGTCCATGAACAGAGTTAGGATAAATTAAAAGCTTTAATACAAACAAACCATAAGCACCTGTGTTGGTTGAGACAGAAATTAAACAAGACGATAATGTACATATAAAAGGTGAAACCATATATATACACTCACACAGAAAGAGGAGACCAAGAATTATCCTAATAAACAAACAATTTAGGGTATTATCTATAAGTTGGGTAGTTATCCAAGTATACAAGGATATAGTACAGTAGCAAGAAGGGAGCTTCTATAAAGCAGAAAATTAGAATACCGAGTTGGTACTCACAAGTTGTGAAACTCGATGTAAGACAGAGGAAGAAGGAAAATGACTAGTAATGTCAAAACCCCTGTAGAGATAAAGGAAAAGATCTCGGGTTAAATCCAAACAGAGATAAGAGGATAAGGGCCATGTAAGTAGATATGTTTATATAGGAAGCGGTGCATTATTGACTTACTCTTATGATCATAGAGGATGCACATACTTGATTTTAATTCTCGTACCTTGATAGGATACCTTCTTGATTTAACCTATCAATTGAAGTTATAGATATTGTTTCTTTAGTATTAGTCCTGATTATACCAATCTGAACCATTCTCATGATCGACAACATGAACAGAGATATGAACTGAATGAATAGTTAAATATTTAATCGTGTTGAACGTACATCTTTTCGGTTTTACCTGATTTACTGATGTACGAAAACTTTCTCCAGATTTATTCCTATAGTGCCTTGACCAATGACATTATATATACTCAATAGAACCTGTAACCATGAGGTTAAGAGTTGTAAAACCTCTATTTTCATATATTTGGACCACCGTGCAACATGACGACCTTTTTTTTATGCCAGTTGGATTACCATAGATTTACTCCTGTTCCTTTAAACCTAGGTTCACTAGATAAAGCAAGTGTTTGCCGTCATACTAAATCGATAGAAGGAAGTGAATTACTTTTGGATGAACATTCTGAATTATACACTCCCTGACCATCGTTGAAAAAGATGTTTAGTGATAATGAAATTATTAGAAGAAAGATGATTGAATTCAGATTAAATGCTATAGCCAAGAGACCTCCGATGAAGTAATGGAGAATTTATTTTGAGATTTCTAAGTGGATGGATATGAGTCATGTCTATAAACGAGTGCATGAGACAAAAGTGAGAACTATCAAAAGTAACTATGAAAGAGTAAATAGCACTCAAGTAAAGTTAAAGATGGTTATATCGGTATGAATTTTGACAAAGCAGAAGATTCCTAAAAGCAAATCTAAGAGTGGATACAAGGATAAAGTCAAAAATCATGGCATTAATAGTAATTGTTTAATACAATGAAAATTGAGTTATGCCCAATGTTGAGTGATATGATTAAGTAAAGCCCAAAAGAGTTTGGCTGAATTAATGAATTCATAAGCATATACCCTAATGCTTATAGATAGACTTGGGATATGTAATGAAGTAACAACCACAAGATATTTTCAAGGTATAAGAAAGAAAGATCAGGGTAGAACAACAAGGATAAAAGAAATATAAGCTAATAAGTGCAATATGAGATTTTGACGATAGTCTTCGAGAAATCATAAGAGATGAAGGAACTAGACAAGCTCTTAAGACCTTAATACTAGATTTTACTAGTTCAAGCCCTTTTGGACTAAATGTTGTATTAGATGAGTGTTATGAACAATGTCCAAATCGTATGGATGGGTGAAATTTGGACGCAACCTAATTAGACTTGAGATGGTAGACTTTGACGTCATCTTGGGGATAGACTGGTTGTCTCAACACTCTACAAAGTTGTTATGTGCATAGAAGAGGTTATCATTCAAGAATAAAGATGGCATACAATTTGGTTTTATTGGAAGCCTATTGCCTAGGAAGCGGAAGCTAATCCTCTCTATGCTAAAGGCGAAGAGATGCTTTGAAGAGAAAGAAGTTGGATATATGGTAACTTGTGGTATACGTTACCAAAGAAGCCCCACAGATGGACGATATTGATGTGATGCGTGAATTTCCTGATGTATTTCTAGGAAACTTATCGGGTTACCATCTGATTAAGTGACCAAGTTCATCATCGACTTGTTAGCAAGGATGATACTTGTGTCAAAGGCACCTATAGAGTAGCTCCTATGAAGTTGAAGGAACTGAGACTCAACTACAAGAGTTATTAGACCAAGGTCCTAATTGGCTAAGTATTGCATCACGGGGAGCGCCAATGCAATTCATGAAGAAGAAGGATGGTAGTGTTGTTTGCGTATAGACTACCGGGAACTAAACAAGCTCACAGTCAAGAATCGATATCTACTACCTTAGATCGATGACTTGTTTAAATAGTTGCAAGGAGCAAAGGTATTTTCTTCAGTCAAGATATCATCAGCTGAAGAATTTTGGACAGAAATATCTCGAAGATAGCTTTTAGAATCGGGATTGGACATTATGAGTTCTCGATTATGACGTTTGGATTAACCAATGCCCTTACATCTTTTATGGAGCTGATGAACTGGGTGTTTCATGACATGTTGGACACGTCGGTCATAGTTTTCATAGATGATATTTGGTTTATTCCAAGAATGAAGCAACTCATACAATGAATCTTAGAACAGCTTCACAACAACTGGGAAGTGAAAAGCTTCATGTCAAGTCCAAGAAACATGAGACATGATACAACAAAATGATCTTCTTAGATTACGTAGCATCATATAAATGGATTAAAGTGGACCCTATTCAGATAGAAGCAATTGTATGGAATATTGCAAAGATAAGAAGTTTCTTGGTTTTAGCTGATTATTACAGACGATGCTTAGAGGACCACCCTAAGATCGCAAAACCTCTTACCAAGCTATACAGGAAGGGAGAGGAATTTATTTGAACCTACAAGTATGAAGAATGTTTCCAGATTCTAAGTTAAGGTTGATATTAACTCCCATCTTGATCATTTCGGTACCAAGGGAACCTTTTACCTTATCCATTGGAGCTTTTGGATTGGATCAAGGATGCGGGTTGATGCAAGGTAAATAAGCGATTGCATACGTTTCAAGAAAACTAAAGGAGCATGAAAAGCGTTACCCTACTCATGACTTGGAGTTACCGGTGATGAATTATGCAATCAAGACTTGGAGACATTATCTAAACGGAGAATAATTTTAGGTTAAGAGTCCTATTTATCTCTTCATCAGAAAGAGTTAAACATGAGGATAGGAAAATGGTTTGAACATTGAAGGATTAAGACCGTGATATTCAAGGTCACTGAGCAAGGCTAATGTAATAGCAAAGCCTTAAGCAAAAAGGGATTATGAGGTCTGAAGAAGGACCGAGTATAAATGTTGCCTTATGTTCTGCAGCAACAGATTCAGATTTGGAAAAGAGTAACATATAATAGAAGCTAGTGATGATCCAATCGAGCGAGAACTTATGGATGAATTATGAAACAATAGTTCGATTGCGTTTATGGCATTAAAAATCATCTCTGTATTGGTGGATGAAATAAAAGTAGAAATTTTGTTAAATTTGTATATAAGAATAATGTCAGGAGATTTAGAGAAAGAAAAACCTAACCCTGACTAACTTTGGATGCGGAGATGATACTCAGATACAGAGGCAGATTCTGAATACATGAAGATAAAGATTTGGATACTATGAAGAGGATAATGATAAGAGTCCATTGTACTCAATATTCAGTACATACTAGAGTACCAATATGTATCATGACATGAAGAGATTATTTTGGCAGAAAGAGAATGGAAGTGGTTGTGGATAGATGCATGTTTCAGTAATTGAATTATCAGCAAGTAAAGGCTGAAAGACAAAGACAAACATGGCTACAACAATAACTATCAAATCCAGTCTGGAAGTGAAACTGCATTACAATGAACTATGTCACTGATTTGCCACTGACTCCTAGATCGGTTGACGCAGTATGGGTGATTGTTGATCGCCTTATGAAGATAGCTCATTCCATTGCTATACGACCTCGGTATGCTTTGGAGCGGCTAACTAAGCTATATATGGATAGTATTGTCAGATTGAATGGTATGCATGAGAGCTTAGTGTCGGCCAGAAGCTCATGCTTTATCTTGAAGTTTTGGAAGGATCTATAGGAAACAATGGGAACAAAGTTGAAGTTTAGTACCGCATTTTACCTTAAACCGACGGACAGTCGGGGCGGACTATACAAATCCTAAGAGATATGCTCCGAGCTTGTAAAATTGATTTCAAGGAACTTGAGTTGAGAAGTTACCGTGAATTGAAGTTGCTACTAAGCTACCATGTAAATGTCACCTATAAAGCATGGTACGGTAGAAATGTCAAACCCCTCAGTTTTGGAATGAAGACGGTGAATGAAGAATTTTAAGACCTAAGTCTATGGAGGAAAACTATCGAGTGGTAGACAAGATCAAAGAAAAAGGGCTAGGACAGCTCAGGATTGTCAGAAGAGACACCAAGACCATGAGTTCGCCATAAGTGACAAAGTATTTTTGAAGATATCATTTATGCGTAGTTTGAAACGATTAGACAAGAAGGGAAAGTCATAATTTATATATGTGTTGGATCTTATAAACTTTGGGGAGACGTAGAAAAGTTGCATATCAATTAGCGTTACCGCTGTCCATGTCTAGTGTGCATGATGTATTTCGTGTGTCACTGTTGAAGAAGTACATTAGAGATCCATATTAAAGGTATTGACCACGGAATCACTGGATTAGATAAAATGTTTAACTATTGAAGTGGTACCAGCCTAGTTCACTAGTGGGACGGTACAATGTTTCCAAAGCCAGGATAATTATTATGTGAAGGTAACCTGGCAAAGACAATACGTGGAGAAGAGTGCATAGGAGGAAGAAGATGCAATACGGAAATAGAATTCCCACCTATTGACTCCGAAGTAAATTCAAAATTTTGAGGACTAAATTTATTTTGAGGACTAAATTTATTTTAAGGATGGGGGAGTTGTAAGATTCGTTCAAATTTTGAGGACAAAATTCATTTAAGGATGGGGGAGTTGTAAGATCCGTACTTTCAAATTTTGAGGACAAAATTTCTTTTAAGGGTGGTGGAGTTGTAAGACCCGCACGCCACGAACCCGGCCTAACCTTACATTTTGGTTCGGGACCCGTCTACATATCGTGGTCGAGCCAAGTGGACCAAGTGTGTGAAGAAACCCAAGACCGAATATGAAAATTTACCCAAAAATAATCAAAATGAGGGTAGGGTCGCATGTTTTAACAGGCAGGTCCGACCCTCCCATCGACCCTCACCATCGACCCTCAACCATGGGTCGCAGGGTCTATGAGTTGTCCGACCCTCCCATCTACCCTCCCATCGACCCTCGGTATTCGGAAAAAATAGCACGAACCAAAAATTAGGAAACCTTCCTAATTTCGATTGGAACCTTTCCTAAACTCAATGGGACTTATTTTGGGAGGTTTTGCCCTATAAATAGGACGTACCTAAGCCTCTTTCACTCCTTTTACAACCCTAATTGGATTGAGAGAAAGAGAAGAGAAGGAAGAGAAGAAGAGAAGGAAAACTTGAAGAAAAGGCTATGGAAGAAGAGGAAATTCAGAGGAACTCTGAATCTCAGCAAAACTAAGGTATGAATACATTCCCCATGATTTATTTAAGACTTCAGAGTGGTTTATGAAGATGATATGACTTAGAAGAAATCAAAATATCCATCCATTGTTAGGTTTTCATGGAAAACCATGGAGGAGATCATTAAAATCATGTAGGTGAATAAAGTATAGTTCTAAACCATTGAACATGTATAGAAAGGATTGTGGAAGTAAGCCATAGGACCCAACCATGAAAGAGATAACAAAATTTGATATTTTCGACTCAAACCATGGAGGGTCACACCTAGGGTCGATGGCAGATCCGACCCTAGCATCGACCCTCAGTGTTCGGGAAGTTCAGATTAGGGGGAGGGTCGCACCCAGGGTCGATCATGACTCCGACCCTACCTCCGACCCTCAGTTAACAACATGATTTTTAAATTTGGAATTAATTCTAATTAAATTATATCGACTTTGTTAGGTCTTCTAGAAATATAATAACATTATAAAGGTGATTCTAAAGCTTGGAAGAGTATCTATTAGCAAGCTAAGGTGAGGGAACAAGACCTAAACTAATTGGTTAATAACAAACTGTTTTTATTTCTTAAGTCCAATACCATGATTGTGATATGCGTGTATGCTTGTAATGTGCATTCAACATGTCATCCAATATTTCTATTATTACTGTTCATGCATATTTAAATTTATTGATTATAACATGATGATGTTGATGATGGTAGGAATAGGCATGTGAATGTTTGTGTTTGGCTGGTGTACATGGTGCGGGTAGGGATGGTATCAACCGGTACTTCGATGCCGTTCTCATCGGGGTATATTGTGCCATGGTCTATTCAAGTCATGTCCACTAAGCAAGTGTTAGTATGCTTGATGCGAGTGGAGCATCAGGGGGGGGGGGACGTAACATTGTGGTTCAGCCTGGTCACCAGACTCTAGCTCTATCTCTACTCAAGTCTTGTCCACTAACATCGTCGTATCGCCATTACCTTAGCGAAACTAATATGTCGTAGGGCATCAGGGGGGGGGGGACATGGCATTATGGTTCAGCCTGGTCACCAGACCCTAGATCTATCTCTATGGATGTATTGAGGGATGCTGGGGTGAGGCCTTGGATACATTGTTTGACATTAGGGTTGGTTAGTTGCGAGCCCAGTTTGCAAGCCCTCGCCAACAGGGGCTTACATGTTGGTATGGGCAACCGGTACAGCCATGCCATTTTCATGGGTGTATATTGTCCATGGTGGGTGCATGTGGGGCGACAGTGCCGTTTTCATTGGGCGTTTCCACACACTCGTGTATAGAGGTGCGGCGGCCACCTATCCTTTATATAGCACATTGCAAACTTTAAACCAGACCAAAGATATGAATTGATTGCATGCATATGTATTGTTGCATTGTTTTGTTTTCTCACTGAGCCGTGATGTGTGCTCACCCTTTCGAATTCGAATACTTTTAGTTGATGATGTAGGTACCACCATTGAAGATTACATGAACGCTCCTATGTACGGGCTTGTGGCGACAATGGAAGCTGAAGACATAGTGGATACGCATGACTCCGCTTGCGAGTGCAACTCATGCGTATTCGATTAGATTTTGTTTTATTTATTTGGATTTAGTAAAGACATGTATTCGATATTTTATTTATGTCTCGATTGAAACAACATAATTGGATATTTTATTTATGAGTATCACAGTTATAATTTCTCAGTTCATTATCTGTAAGACTTCCGCTATTTATTTTATTACCTCTGATTAATGTGGAATGTGTTTTGGTTTATCATATGTGGGATAGCCTATTTTGAGATCCTGGTTGAACCGTTGGTTTATTGACGGTTCATCACACCATTCTGAATAGTACAGAATTGGGGTGTGACACCTGCTGACGAGGACTTACAAACTGGGCTCGCAACTAAGCAATTCTAATGTCAAATAGTGTATCCAAGGCCTCACCCAAGCATCCATCAATACGTCCATAGAGATAAAACTACGGCTCCTCGGCTGAGTTAGAGACTACACGGTCTGAGACAACCTCCCCTGATGCCCTATGACGTAATAATTCTGCTAAGGTAATGGTGATACGACGATGTTAGTGGCCAAGACTTGAGTAGAGATAGAGCTAGAGTCTGGTGAACAGGATGAACCATAGTGTCACGTCCTCCCCCTGATGCTCCACTCGCATCAAGTACACTAACCACACACATACATTCACATGCCTATTTCTAGTGTCATCATCATCATCATATTATAAATAAACAGAATTAAATATGCATTGTAAAACCCGTGTCATAACCCGGTCTTATCACCTTGAACCAGGTTCACCCATCGTGGTCGAGTCAAATGGACCAAGGGCATAAAAGAGATCGAGATCTCAGGTATCAAATCGACCCTAAAATACTTAATTTAAGGGGAGGGTCGCATACCCAGCCAAGGAGGGTCGGACCTCCCAAAACAGAAAGTCAGACCCTCAGTTTTGAAGGGAGGGTTGGATAACTTAGAAACCTAGGGTCGACGGGATCATCGACCCTCCCATCGACCCTCAGTGTTCGGGAAGTCCAGAATGGGGAGGGTCTCACCCAGGATCGATCAGGACTTCGACCCTACCTCCGACCCTCAGTTAACATAATGGTTTTTAAATTCTGAATAAATTTTAATTAAATTTTATCAACTTTGTTAGGTCTTCTAGCAATATAATAACATTATAAAGGTGATTCTAAAGCTTGGAAAAGTATCTATTAGCAAGCTAAGGTGAGGGAACAAAACCTAAACTAATTGGTTAATAATAAACTGTTTTACTTCTTGAGTCCAATGCCATATTGATTCTATGCGTGTATGCTTGTATGTGCATTAAACATGTCATCCAATATTTTTATTATTTGTTCATGCATATATAGTTTATTGTTTATAACATGATGATGATGATGATGATGATGATGATAGGAATAGGCATGTGAATGTTTGTGTTTGGCCAGTGTATATGGTGAGGGTAGGAATGGTATCAACCGGTATAACCATGATCGTTCTTCATGGGGTGTATATTGTGCTATGGTCTACTCAAGTCTTGTCCACTGATGTCGTCATATCGCCATTACCTTAGCAGAACTATTGCGACGTAGGGCATCAAGGAGGGTTTCGGTCCTTGAGTCCTACACTCTACCGAGGGGCCTTATCTCTATCTCTACGGGTGCTCTGAGGGATGCTGGGGTGAGGTCTTGGATACACTGTTTGGCATTAGGATTGGTTAGTTGCGAGCCCAGTTTGCAACCCTAGCCAGCAGGGGTTTATTTGTTGGTATGGTATCAACCGGTACGGCCATATCGTTTTCATGGGGTGTATATTGTGCCATTTTGGGTGCTGTGGGCGATAGTGGAGGAGTCATTGGGCGTATCCACACACTTGTGTATAGAGGTGCGGCGACCACCTATCCTTTCTATAGCACAGTGCAAACTATAAACCAGACCAAAGATATAAATTGATTGCATGCATATGTATTGTTGCATTGTTTTGTTTGCTCACTGAGCCATGATGTGTGCTCACCCCTCGACGTTGAATATTTTTAGTTGGTGATGCAGGTTTACCGTTGAAGACTATTTAAATGCTCCAGCGTTCGCGGCGATGGAAGTTGAAGATGAAGTGGATACACATGACGTCTCTTGCGAGTGCAACTCATGTGTGTTCAATTAGATTTTTGGTTTATTTATTTGGATTTATTAAAGACATGTATTTGGTATTTAAATAATTATGTCTCAGTTGATACAGAATAATTTGTTATTTAAATTTTAATATCACATAGATTCTCAGTTCATTTTATTATAAGACTTCCTCTATTGTGTATTTACTCTGATTATGAATTTGGATGTATGGAGTTTAGATAACATGGATATAGCCTATTCGAGATCCTGGTTGAACCGTTGGTTTGCTAGCGGTTCATCACACCATTCTGAATAGTGCGGAATTGGGGTGTGACAACTTGGTATTAGAGCATCTCAGGCCTTGTCCGCTGAACTAACATACATTCAAGACAATTGTGAACTGAGATAGGGTAAAAGTAAAAACAGTAATATTAACACACTATAAGCACAAGTGGTGGTTGAGACCGAATTAAGAAGAGAATAATGCATCTAGTAAAGGGAAAACAAGTTTACATACAATGAGAGAGAAACAAAATGTATATACATAACTAAGCAGAGTACAGTCCACAACCCGGACAGTTACTCTGTTGTACAAGGAAAATAAAAACAATCAAGAAGCTGGAGGTGAAGGAGGAGGTGGTGCCTCACGATCTCTGTCATAGTCCTCAGCATAGACTCTAGTCAACCAGGCTATCAGAGTCTGGGTCGTCTGTAGACTGGCTATGAGATCGGCTACCCTCCGGTCAGTCGCACGCTGAACCTCTATGAGCTCTCCCATCCGCGTGTCTGATATGTGCTGGGTGGCTAACAGCTCATCCACTCTCAGACGCTGAGTGTCTAGCAACTCCTCCATCCTCAGATCAGATCTGTGCTGAGCCTCCCTGATCTCCTGCAACATCTCCATCAGGTCAGAAGGTGGGCGTGAAGGACCAGCCGCATGGGAAGGACCAATCTCAGGTACAGGATCCGCCGCATAAGAAGTACCAACTCCAGCCGCATGCATAGGTGAAGGCGGTGGTATCGAGTCGACATCCATATACATACGGTCGTCATCATCGACAGGATCCACATGAGCTCTAGCAGCGGCAGCAGCGGCCTCAGCGTCAACCATCTCGATGTGAGTGTGAGGGCGCACCATCTCGTTCCTCTCCTCGTTACTAACTTGGGCATCCCGCCTACCCATCTTGCAGATAGCCTCCCAATCTAGAGGCGACGAGAAGGTCTTCTCCTGAATCTTCTCATCCACTAAGTCAACCCCCAGGAGGGTCAGTAGAACAGTAATCATACGTCCATAGGGCAGATTACCCCTATGACCAGTCAGTGTAGCACTAATCATGGTCTGCATGATGATGTAGGGAAGGCAGACTGGCTATCTAGTGTAGATACTATATATCAAAAACTGGGTCAGCTGAGAAACCCTCTCGTAGTGCCCACTGTGCGGAATTAGATTATGCTGGATAATCTTGCAGAAGACCCGTGGAGCTGGACGCATGTAACAAGCTCTCATCTGCCAGTGATCATGTCACACCCCAATTCCGTACTGTACAAAATGGTGTGATGAACCACTAGCAAACCAACGATTCAACCAGGATCTCGAGTAGGCTATCCCCGCAATATCTAAACTCCCACACATCTATAATCATAATCAGAGTAAATACACAATAGCGGAAATCTTATAATAAAATGAACTGAGAATCTACTGTGATGTAAATATTAAATAGCAAATTATTCTGTATCAACTGGGACATAAATAATTATCAAATACATGTCTTTATTAAATTCAAATAAAGAAACCTAAGAAAAATCTAATCGAATACACATGAGTTGCACTCGCAAGAGGAGTCATGTGTATCTACTTCAGCTTCAGCTTCCATCGTCGCCACGTTCCCGTATGCTGGAGCATTCATATAATCTTCAATCGTATAACCTGCATCATCAACGAAAAATATTCGACGTCGAGGGGTGAGCACACATCACGACTCAGTGAGTAGACAAAACAATGCAACAATACATATGCATGCAATCAATTCATATCTTTGGTCTGGTTTATAGTTTGCAATGTGCAATAGAAAGGTTGGGTGGTCAAAGGTTAACGTTTATTGACCCCGCCTCTATACACAGGATGTGGAAGTCCGCCCGAAGGTTAACGTTTATCGTCGTCCCCATCCACCCTAATCATGACATTATACAACAAAGGTTAACGTTTATTGCTATATAATACCATACCAACACGTAAGCCCCTGTTAGCGAGGGCTTGCAAACTGGGCTCGCAACTAACCAATCCTAATGCCAAATAGTGTATCCAAGGCCTCACCCCAGCATCCCTCAGAATGTCCATAGAGATAGAGCTAAGGCCCCCCGATAGAGTCAGAGACTATAAGGACCGAGACCACCTCCCCTGATACTCTACGACATAATAGTTATACTAAAGTAATGGCGATACGACGATGCTAATGCACAAGACTTGAGTTAGAGATAGAGCTAAAGTGCTGAGACCCGCCAAAGGTTAACGTTTATGGACGTTCTCATCACACCTCCCCTGATACTCGCTCGCATCAAGTACACCAACCACACACATACAATCACATGCCTATTCCTATCATCAACATCATCATCATGTTATAAACAATAAACTAAATATGCATGAACAAATAATAGAAATATTGGATGGCATGTTGTATGCACATTACAAACATATTTGCATAGAATCAAGCATGACATTGGACTTAAGAAATAGAAAACAGTTTGTTATTAACCAATTAGTTTAGAGTTCTGTTTCCTCACCTTAGCTTGCTAATAGATACTTTTCCAAGCTTTAGAATCACCTTTATACTGTTATTATATTGATAGAATACCTAACAAAGTCGATAGAATTTAATTAGAATTAATTCTGAATTTAAAAACTATTCTGTTAACTGAGGGTCGGAGGTAGGGTCGGAGTCATGATCGACCCTGGGTGCGACCCTCCCCAAACTCTGAACTTCCCGAACACTGGGTCGATGGTCAGGATTACCTAGGGTCGGATAGTCATCGACCCTCGGTGCGACCCTCGGTGCACTTTGGTCCAATTCCCTCTTTTAGTCCATTCTTCGTGCTTGGGATCCTATGGCTTGCTCCTACATTCCATTCTACATTCATTCCATGGTCTGAAACCATGTATAATCCACCTAGATAACTTCCATGTAATCCCCCATGGTTTCCCATGAAAACCTAACCATAGGTTGATGGTTTGGGTTTCTCCGAGATCACATTCTCATCAATATCTAACCTAAGGTCTGTAGAAACCCATGGAATTAGTATCCATACCTGAGAAGAATACTCCTTCTCTGCAACTCTTCTCTTTTGGCTAACTTCTCTTCTTCTTCTTTTCCTTCTCTTCTCTTTCTCTCAATTCAATTAGGGTTGTGAAAGGAGTGAAAAAGGCTTAGGGACGTCCTTTAAATAGAGTAGGAACATCCTAAATAAGTCCCATTGAGATTAGGAAAGAATCCCAATAGAAAATTAGGAAATTTCCTAATTTCTATTTCTTATGGTAACTGAGGGTCGATGGGAGGGTCGATGATCCCGTCGACCCTAGGGTTCAAGATGTCCGACCCTCCCTTCAAAATTGAGGGTATGACTTTCTGCTTTGGGAGGTCCGACCCTGCTTAGCTGGGTATGGGACCCTCCCTTCAAATTAAGTGTTTTTGGGTCGATTTGATACCTGGGATCTCGATCTCCTTCACGCCCTTGGTCCATTTGACTCGACCATGATGGGTAAACCTGGTTCAAGGTGGTAAGACCGGGTTAGATTGACACGGGTCTTACAACTCCCCCTACTTATAAAAATTTTGACCTCGAAATTGTACGTACCTTCTGAATCAAATAAGTGAGGGTATTGCTTCCGCATAGCATTTTCTTCTTCCCATGTAATTTCTTCCATGTCTCTACTTTACCATGTGACCTTAACATAATAGATATCTCGGTTGCGTAGACGTTGAACCTTTCGGCTGGTGATTTCTGTTGGTGTTACTTCAAATGTCAAATCATCAGTCAATTCTAGCAAATCTACTGTCAAAACGTGCGTTGGATCCTTGACATACTTCTTCAATAGGGAAATGTGAAATACGTCATGCACACTTGACATAGATGGTGGTAGTGCTAACTGATAAGCCACTTTACCACGCTTAGCTAGAATTTCATACGGCCCGACATATCTTGGACTTAGTTTCCCTTTCTGACCGAACCTTTTTAATCCTCGCATAGGCGATACCTTCAAAAATACTTTATCACCTACAACGAACTCCAGATCTCTGCGTCGAGTATCTGCATATTGCTTCTGACGATTCTGAGCCGTTCTCACTCTTTCCTTGATAATGTCGACCACTCGGTAAGTCTCTTCAACAAACTCCGGTCCAACAATACTACGTTCTCCAACTTCATTCCAAAACAAAGGAGTTTGACACTTTCTGCCATACAGTGCCTCATAAGGTGACATCTGTATAGTATCCTGATAGCTATTGTTATGAGCGAACTCGATCAATGGTAACTTTTCATCCCATGATCCTTTGAAATCAATTACACATGCCCGTAGCATATCTTCTAGAATTTGAATTGTACGCTCTGACTGCCCGCTTGTCTGTGGGTGGAATGCAGTACTGAACTTCAATGTTGTACCCGTAGCCTTTTGCAATCCTTCCCAAAACTTGGAAGTAAATCGTGGATCTCTATCAGACACAATTCTTTCTGGAACACCATGTAATCGAACAATATTTTCCACATACAGCTTTGCTAACCTCTCCAGTGTATACTGAGGTCGTATCGGTATGAAGCGAGCTGTTTTAGTTAGACGGTCCACAATCACCCAAACTGCGTCAACTACTCGAGGAGTCAGTGGTAGTCTCATGACGAAGTCCATTGTGATGCAGTCCCATTTCCATGCTGGTTCCGATAATGGCTATAACAGTCCTGCGGGTCTTTGTCGTTCAGCCTTTACTTTCTGACAATTTACGCATTGAGACACGAACTTGGCTACATCTGCTTTCATTCCCCTCCACCAATATAGTTTCTTTAGATCATGATACATTTTTGTACTTCCAGGATGTATTGAATAGATGGTGGTATGGGCTTCTTTCATCAGTCGGTGTCTAATGTCCATACTTTCTGTTTCAGGTACACATATTCTTCCTTTGTATTTTAGTACTCTCTGTTCATCCAAGGTGAACTCAGGATTAATCCTACCTTTCTCGATATCGTCTTGTACTGTTCTCACATAAGGATCCGATTTGATAGCTATCTTCACTTCATCCAATATGTCCGATATAATCTTCAATGCAACGAACATATTTGAAAACCGTTGAATGAACCCTTGGTTGGCTGACTCATCCGTTGCGTCTATCTCATATTGCTCATTGCCGTGATTGAATACCATTCCGGTAGTACACATTGCTGCAGTTGTGCTATTCTCTCCTTGTGATTTTATCATTGCTTTTCGGCTTAACGCATCCGCTACTACGTTCGCTTTTCCCGGATGATACTGGATATCAGAATCATAGTCTTTCAGTAGTTCCAACCATCTTCTTTGTCTCATATTCAATTCCTTCTGATTAAATAGCTTTTATGGTCTGACTTAAACTGAAATTTCTCTCCGTATAGGTAATGTCTCCATATCTTGACTGCATGCACTACTGCCGCTAGCTCCAGATCATGAGTGGGATAATTTTTCTCATGTACCTTTAACTCTCTTGAAGCATAAGCAATCACTTGCTCCCCTTGCATAAGCACACATCCCAGTCCCAGTCCCGACGCATCAGTGTATAGAGTAAATGTCTGTCCTGGAACGGAAATAGTCAAAATCGAAGCGGATATCAATCTGGTCTTCAGCATTTAGAAACTCTTCTCACATTTATCGGTCCACACAAACTTTTCCTTTCTTAGTCAAACTGGTAAGAAGTACGACAATCCGGGAATAGTCTTCCACGAATCTCCGATAATAACCAGCGAGACCCAGAAAACTTCTAATTTCTGAAACGCTCTTTGGTGCTTCCCACTTTACAATAGCCTCGATCTTGCTGGGGTCCACTTTGATTCCTTCAGCGGATACTACATGGCCTAAGAAGGCGACTTCACTTAGCCAAAACTCACACTTTAAAAATTTGGCATATAGCTTCTCTTTCCTTAAACGCTGTATGCAGCATTTAGGTTCTTGGTATGAGTTTCTTCGTCCTTGGAGTATACCAATATATCATCAATAAATACTATAACCGACGTATCCAACATATAATGGAAAACCCGGTTCATAAGTTCCGTGAACGTTGCTGGTGCGTTCGTTAATCCAAAAGACATGACCAAGAACTCATAATGTCCGTATCTGGTCCTGAATGCTGTCTTAGGAAAATCACCCTCTTTAATCTTCAATTGATGATAGCCCGATCGAAGATCGATCTTAGAAAATACCTTTGCTCCTTGCAACTGATCGAACAAGTCATCGATCCATGGTAGTGGGTATCAATTCTTGATTGTCAGTTTATTCAACTCCCGATAGTCGATGCATAATCGAACACTACCGTCCTTCTTCTTCACGAATAACACTGGCACTCCCTATGGTGATATACTGGGTCGAATATAACCCTTGTCCAGTAGTTCTTGTAGTTGCATTTTTAGTTCCGTAGGAGCCATTCTATAAGGTGCTTTTGATACGGGTGCGGCTCCAGGTACAAGATCTATCACAAACTCTGTGGCTCGGTCGGGTGGTAAACCTGGTAGTTCCTCCGAAAATACGTCGGGATAGTCCCGCATGACTTCAATATCTTCCATTTGTAGTGCTTCCTTGGTTAGGTCGACCACTGATACTAGATACCTGACTGCCCCCTTCTCGAGGCACTTCTTAGCCTTTAGTGCTGAGAGTATGAGCTTGCGTCTACGGGGAAGTTTGGTTCCCGTAAAATTGAATTCTGCTCCTACTTGGTCTTTAAATGTTAGCTTCTTTTCGGCACATAGTAGGATCACAGAATGCCGAGCTAACCAGTGCATTCCCAAGATGACGTCAAAGTCTGCCATCTCAAGTTGTATCAAGGTTGCATCTAAGGTTTTCTCACCAATGCGGACTGGAAATGGTCCATATCCTTTTTCTAATTCCACTTCTAACCCCATCGGTGACCGTACAAGTAATTTGTAGTCTAATATTTTGATGGGTAAGTTTATCTTCTTTCCGAATGACACAGATATAAATGAATGAGTAGCTCCTGAATCAAAGAGTACTCTGGCGGGTGCGCCATTTATAGGTACGATACATGTGATTTATTTTAACTTAGTCTACATGCTCACACAATGTAATTACAACTTCAAAAGTTTCAGTCATACCTGTGACCACATCGGGTGATGCGGCCGCATCCTCGGATGTAACAGCATATACTCGTCCCTGATGGAACTGCTTCTTGGGCTTAGGGCACTTCCTTGCCATATGTCCCGGTTGATTGCAGTTATAACACTTCGGACTTGCAGAATTTGGCTGTGACTGAGGTTGAGTTACTGGAGTAGTCTTGGTTGCAGCATTAAAATTCTGAGGGCGGAAAGGCTTATAGTCTTGTTATTGCCTCCGTTATAAGAATTTCCAGCTGACCTTTTGATACCCCGGTTCTGTGTGAAATAACTCTCCTTCTTGCTCGATTCAATAACTCGAGCTATTTGGACAGCTTCATTATAAATCTTCTTTTCTAAGCCCGTAACATGCTCTCTGATGCTTCCTCTCAGTCCCGTGACCAACCTATGGGTTTTGGTTTCTTCTTCCTGCATACTCAGTGGTGCGAAGAAGAAAAACAGCTCTTCATAACAGTTGTTGGTACGCATCCACCGACATCCGCCCCTGATATAGACTCAGAAACTCCTTCTCCATAGAATCTCTGAAGCTTCGTGGAAAATATATCTCGAAGAAAGCTTCTTTATAAACAGCCTAAGTCAGTTGGGCGTGCTTGGTCAATAGATAGTCCCGGGTAGATTTCTACCAGTGATGTGCATCGCCTTTGAGCATGAAGGTGGCACATAATACTTTTTCTTCCTCTGTAATAGTCATCATGAGGAAATTTCTCTCCATCTCGTCTATCCAGTGTGCTGGCCATAATGGATCAGACGGCTTGCCATTAAATTCCCTAGGCTTCATCTTCAAAAATCTCTCCACCAATCGAGAGTGATCCAACTGATTTTGGGGATATGCCCCAAACATATGGGGTGGATACTAGTAATTAACCTGAGCTGCTTCCAGAGCCTGTACTGGAATCTGTGCAGCAGGTTGTTGAGGTGTCTGAGGTGCTGGGTGGTTACCCACCGGTGCTGCACTGGCTTGTCCTGTCTGCATAGGTGCAGCTTGAGTGGCTTGGAACATAACACCCATCGCAACTTGCATCTGGGCCTGTGCGTGTTGCATCTGTTGCAGTTGCTGAGCCAGATTCATCACCATGGTTGATAGCTCTGGTGGTGGAGGTGGCAAATTTGTAGGGTTTGTCTGTTCTAGATTACCCGGTGCATAATTATTTTCCTAACTGGTCTCCTCCACGGGTGGTGGTGGTGGAACTGCATTTCGGTTCTGTCGGGTTACCCTACGTCCAGACATAATTCCTTCTGTGATTGGTGGTGCCTAAAAATTATCAAAATAGGTGAGAAGTCATTTATATTTCATGTAGGCACATTAACCGATATAAAATTCCAATTCCAGCTCATTTTTAAAGAAAATTACTGTCTTTTCTATGCAGGGTCGATGGTGAGGGTCGATGGTATGTCCGACCCTTAGTATCCGACCCTGGGAATGACCTGTTCTTCTCGAGAGCTGAGGGTCAATGTGAGGGTCGATGGGTGTCCGACCCTCAGTTCCGACCCTTAGTTTTCTGTCAGATTCCCGAGAGCCGAGGGTCGATGGGAGGGTCGATTCGAGGGTCGATGGTTTTGGTCGAATTGTCCGACCCTGAGACTAAAAATCAGATTTTTAAGATCCGATTTTGGATCATTTCTTATTATTTCCCTCCCGTTTTGACTCGTCTCTCCCCTCTGAGTTGCTACAGTGCCACTCCACTGTTTTTGGTTGGTTTGAGTCCGGGTTTCGACGTCCACGTCATCCTACAGGTATGTTCTCCCATTTTTACTTGTTTTTAAGTTTTCTTTTCTAGGTTTTTGTCCATTTAACTTGTATTTTTCAAATTAAAATTTTTCCAACCGTAAAAATTCGATTTTTATTGGGGGCTTTTGTTATTGGTATCTTGAGGAACGAAAGCCCTCAAATTTTTTTGAATTTCATCAGTTGGTTATCGAGAAACTTGGATTTTTGCCGTTTGCCCTAATTTGTCAAAATTTTTTGATTTCTTGAAATTTTTTCAAATTGGTCTTCGTTAGTTCCAATTTCCTACTGTGTGAGTGTCGTAGGCTATGTTGGAACCTTCGTAAGTCCTCCTGCCCACGTGTACGGGTGAAAAGTGAGGCTTTTGGCCAATTTACGTCGTTAAAATATTAAATTTTGGATTTTTATCCTATTAACTCCTTGTCTCCCTTTTTCTTTCTTATCTGCAGATACCATGGCTCGTACCAAGATACTCAGAGTTCGTGATCCGCTTCGCTTTCGCTCTAATGAAGCCGAGGCACAGTATGCCGACTATGCTCGTAAGAAAGTGGAGGGTGGTCGTATGGTGAACTTGGCTGAGCTAGCCTTGTTCAACGTAGAGAGAGCATTTGGTGATATGGGGTGGCTCCCTGTCATCACCTACGACGCGTGCACATGTCCGGATTTGGTGCGCCAGTTCTATTGTAATCTCTAGGTGGTGGGGAATTTCAATGACGTTGAGCATGGTCAAGAGTTGCGCATCGCCAGTTATGTTGAAGGGGTGCACATTTCCTTTGATTATCGGCAACTGGACGATCTGTTGGGCATACCCTATGATGGCCCCATGGTGTACTGTGCGCCTGGAGAGCCCCAGTTTGTTTCCATGGAGATGAGGGCAGAGATCGACAATCAGCTGCTACGACTTGATCGCTGGCAGATGAGAGCTTGTTACCTACGTCCAGCTCCAAGGGTCTTCTGTAAGATTATCCAGCATAATCTGATTCCGGAGAGTGGGCACTATGAGAGGGTTTCTCAGCTGACCCAGTTTTTGATATATAGTATCTGCACCAGACAGCCGGTCTACCTTCCCTACATCATCATGCAGACCATGATTAGTGCTACATTGTCCGGTTATAGGGGTAATCTACCCTATGGACGCATGATTATAGTTCTACTGACCCGTCTGGGGGTTGACCTGGTAGATGAGAAGATCCAGGAGAAGTCCTTCTCGTCGCCTTTAGATTGGGAGGCTATCTGCAAGATGGGTATGCGGGATGCCCAGGTTAGTGATGAGGAGAGGAATGCGATGGTGCACCCTCACACTCGCATTGAGATGGCTGACGCTGAGGCCGCTGCTGCCGCTGCTAGAGCTCATGTGGATCCTGTCGATGATGATGATCGTATGTATATGGATGTCAACTCGATACCACCGCCTTCCCCTACACATGCGGCTGGAGTTGGTACTTCTTCTGCGGCGGCTCCTGCACCTGAGGCAGGTCCTTCTCATGCGGCTGGTCCTTCACTCCCACCTTCTGACATGATGGAGATGTTGTAGGAGATCAGGGAGGCTCAGCGCAGATCTGATCTGAGGATGGAGGAGTTGTTAGATGCTCAGCGTATGAGGGTGGATGAGCTCATAGCGATCCAGCGGGTGACTGATCGGAGGGTAGCCGATCTTACAGCTAGTCTCCAGACGACCCAGACTCAGGTGGCCTGGTTGACTAGAGTTTACGCCGAGGATTATGACAGAGATCGTGAGGCACCGCCTCCTCCTTCACCTCCAGCTTCATGATTGTATTTATTTTCTTGTACTACAGGGTAACTGTCCGGGTTGTGGACTGTACTCTGCTTTAGTTACATTTTGTTTCTCTCTCTCATTGTATGTAACTTGTTTCCCCTTTTATAGATGCATTATTCTCTTTTTAAATTTGGTTTCAACAATCACTTGTGCTTATAGTGTGTTAATATTACTGTTTTTACTTTTATCCTATCTCAGTTCACAATTGTCTCGAATGTATGTTAGTTTAGCGGACAAGGCCTGAGATGCTCTGATACCAAGTTGTCACACCCCAATTCTGCACTGTAAAGAATGGTGTGATGAACCGCTAGCAAATCAACGGTTCAACCAGGATCTCGAGTAGGCTATCCCCGTATTATCTAAACTCCCACACATCCATAATCATAATCAGAGTAAATACACAATAGCAGAAATCTTATAATAAAATGAACTGAGAATCTACTGTGATATAAATATTAAATAGTAAATTATTCTGTATTAATTGGGACATAAATAATTATCAAATACATGTCTTTATTAAATTCAAATAAAGAAACCTAAGAAAAATCTAATCGAATACACATGAGTTGCACTCGCAAGAGTTGTCATGTGTATCTACTTCAGCTTCAGCTTCCATCGTCGCCACGTTCCTGTATGCTGGAGCATTCATATAATCTTCAACCATATAACCTGCATCATCAACTAAAAATATTCGACGTCGAGGGGTAAGCACACATCACGGCTCAGTGAGTAGACAAAACAATGCAACAATACATATGCATGCAATCAATTCATATCTTTGTACTGGTTTATAGTTTGCAATGCGCAATAGAAAGGTTGGGTGGTCAAAGGTTAACGTTTATTGACCCCGTCTCTATACACAGGGTGTGGAAGTCCGCCCGAAAGTTAACGTTTATCGTTGTCCCCATCCACCTGAATCATGACATTATACAATAAAGGTTAACGTTTATTGCTATATAATACCATACCAACACGTAAGCCCCTGTTGGCGAGGGCTTGCAAACTGGGCTCGCAACTAACCAATCCTAATGCCAAACAGTGTATCCAAGCCCTCACCCCAGCATCCCTCAGAATGTCCATAGAGATAGAGCTAAGGCCCCCCGATAGAGTCAGAGACTACAAGGACCGAGACCACCTCCACTGATACTCTACGACATAATAGTTCTGCTAAAGTAATGGGGATACGACAATGCTAAGGCACAAGACTTGAGTTAGAGATAGAGCTAAAGTGCTGAGACCCGCCAAAGGTTAACGTTTATTGACGTTCTCATCACACCTCGCCTGATACTCGCTCGCATCAAGTACACCAACCACACACATACAATCACATGCCTATTCCTATCATCAACATCATCATCATGTTATAAACAATAAAGTAAATATGCATGAACAAATAATAGAAATATTGGATGGCATGTTGTATGCACATTACAAACATATTTGCATAGAATCAAGCATGGCATTGGATTCAAGAAATAGAAAACAGTTTGTTATTAACCAATTAGTTTAGAGTTCTGTTTCCTCACCTTAGCTTGCTAATAGATACTTTTCCAAGCTTTAGAATCACCTTTATAATGTTATTATATTGCTAGAAGACCTAACAAAGTCGATAGAATTTAATTAGAATTAATTCTGAATTTAAAAACTATTTTATTAACTGAGGGTCGGAGGTAGGGTCGGAGTCATGATCGACCCTGGGTGCGACCCTCCCCAAACTCTGAACTTCCCTAACACTGAGGGTCAATGGTCAAGATCACCTAGGGTCGGATAGTCATCGAGCCTCGGTGCGACCCTCGGTGCACTTTGGTCCAATTCCCTCTTTTAGTCCATTCTTCGTGCTTGGGATCCTATGGCTTGCTCCTACATTCCATTCTACATTCATTCCATGGTCTGAAACCATGTATAATCCACCTAGATAGCTTTCATGTAATCCCCCATGGTTTCCCATGAAAACCTAACCATAGGTTGATGGTTTGGGTTTCTCCGAGATCACATTCTCATCATTATCTAACCTAAGGTCTGTAGAAACCCATGGAATTAGTATCCATACCTGAGAAGAATACTCCTTCTCTGCAACTCTTCTCTTTTGGCTAACTTCTCTTCCTTGCTTCTCTTCTTCTTCTTTTCCTTCTCTTCTCTTTCTCTCAATTCAATTAGGGTTGTGAAAGGAGTGAAAGAGGCTTAGGGACATCCTTTAAATAGAGTAGGAACATCCTAAATAAGTCCCATTGAGATTAGGAAAGAATCCCAATCGAAAATTAGGAAATTTTCTAATTTCTATTTCTTATGGTAACTGAGGGTCGATGGGAGGGTCGATGATCCCGTCGACCCTAGGGTTCAAGATGTCCGACCCTCCCTTCAAAATTGAGGGTATGACTTTCTGCTTTGGGAGGTCCGACCCTGCTTAGCTGGGTATGGGACCCTCCCTTCAAATTAAGTGTTTTTGGGTCGATTTGATACCTGGGATCTCGATCTCCTTCACGCCCTTGGTCCATTTGACTCGACCATGATGGGTAAACCTGGTTCAAGGTGGTAAGACCGGGTTAGATTGACACGGGTCTTACAGATCAGGTCGTAGCAGCTGATTGTCGATCTCTGCCCTCATCTCCGTGGAAACAAACTGGGGCTCTCCAGGTGCACAGTAGACCATGGGGCCATCATAAGGAATGCCCAGCAGGTTGGCCAGTTGCCGATAGTCAAATGAGATATTCACCCCTTTGACATAGCTGGTGATGCGCAACTCTTGACCCCTCTCGACATCATTGTAATTCCCCACCACCTGAAGATTACAATAGAACTGGCACACCAAATCCGGGCATGTGCACGCGTCGTAAGTGATGATAGGGAGCCACCCCATATCACCAAATGCTCTCTCTACGTTGAACAAGGCTAGCTCAGCCAAGTTCACCATACGACCACCCTCTACTTTCTTACGAACATAGTGGGCATACTGTGCCTCGGCTTCGTTGGAGAGGAAGCGAAGTGGATCACGAACTCTGGGTACCTTAGTACGAGCCATGGTATCTGCAAAGAAAATCAGATAATGAGTTAATAGGATAAAAATCTAAAATTTGACATTATAACGACGTAAATGGCCAAAAGCCTCACTTGTCACCCATACACGTGGGCATGAAGACTTACGTAGGTTCTAACATATCCTACAACACAAATACAGTAGGAAATTTTAACTAATGAGGTTCAATTTGAAGAAATTTCAAGAAATCGAAAATTTCAACAAATTATGGCAAAAAGAGCAAAAATCCAAGTTTCTCGGTAACCAACCGATGGAACTCAAAAATTTTTGAGGGCTTTCGTTCCTTGAGACACCAATAACAAAACCCCCCAATAAAAATCAAATTTTTATGATTGGAAAAAGTTTAATTTGAAAGATACAAGTTAAATGGACAAAAACCTAGAAAAGAAAACCTAAAAACAGGGGAAAATGGGAGAACGTACCTGTAGGGATGACGTGGACGTCGAAACCCGGACTCAAACTGACCAAAAACAGTGGAGTGGCACTGTAGCAACTCGGAGGGGAGAGATGAGTCGAAACGGGAGGGAAATAACAAAGAATGAACCAGAATTGGCTCTTAAAAATTTGATTTTTGGTCTGAGGGTCGGACAATTCGACCAGAACCATCGACCCTCGGATCGACCCTCCCATCGACCCTCGGCTCTCTGGAATCTGACAAAAAACTAAGGGTTGGATACTGAGGGTCAGACACCCATCGACCCTCACATCGACCCTCAGCTCTCGGGGAGAACAGGTCATTCCCAGGGTCTGATACTAAGGGTCGGACATACCATCGACCCTCACCATCGACCCTCGGATCGACCCTCCCATTGACCCTCGGCTCTCGGGAATCTGACAAAAAACTAAGGGTTGGATACTGAGGGTCGGACACCCATCGACCCTCACATCGACCCTCAGCTCTCGGGAAGAACAGGTCATTCCCAGGGTCTGATACTAAGGGTCGGACATACCATCGACCCTCACCATCGACCCTGCATAGAAAAGACAGTGAATTTGTTATAAAATGAGTTGAAATTTGAAATTTTACATCGGTTAACGTGCCTACATGGAGTAACAATGATTTTCTCACTTATTTTGATGATTTTCAGGCACCACCAATCTTAGAAGAAATTATGTCTGGACGTAGAGTAACCAGACAGAGCCGAAATGCAGTTCCACCACCACCACCTGTGGAGGAAACTAACAAGGAGAATATATATGTCCCAGGAAATCTAGATCAGTTAAATCCTATAAATTTGCCACCTCCACCACCAGAGTTAGCAAGAGTGGTGATGAACTTAGCACAACAACTGCAACAGATGCAACATGCACAGGCTCAAATGCAAGTTGCCATGGGAATCATGTTCCAAGCCACACATGCTACACCCATGCAGACGGGACAAGCCAGTGCAGCACCGGTGGGTAACCACCCAGCACCTCAAACACCTCAACCACCAGCTGCATACATTCCAGTACCGGGTGCGGAAGCAGCCCAGGTTAATTATCAGTATCCACAACCTATGTTTGGGGTACCCCCAAAATCATATGGATCACTTTCAACTGGTTGAGAGATTTCTAAAGATGAAGCCCAGGGAATTTAACGGTATACCGTCGGATCCGTTATGGCCAGCACATTGGATCGACGAAATGGAGAGAAACTTTCTGATGATGACTATCACCGAAGAAGAGAAAGTACTATGTGCCACCTTCATGCTAAAGGATGACGCACATCATTGGTGGAAATCTACCCGGGCCTATTTACTGACCAAGCACGCCCTATTGACTTGGGATATTTATAAAGAAGCTTTCTTTGAGAAGTATTTTCCACGAAGCTTCAGAGATTCTATGGAGAAGGAGTTCCTGAGTTTATATCAGGGACAGATGTCAGTGGATGCATATCAACTGCGTTATGAGGAGCTATTTTTCTTCGCACCACTTAGCATGCAAGAAGAGGACACCAAGACCTGTAGGTGTCACGGGACTTAGAGGAAGAATCAGAGAGCACGTTCTGGGCTTAGAAAAGAAGATTTATAATGAAGCTGTCCAAATCGCTCGAGTTATTGAATCGAGCCAGAAGGAAAGCTACTTTACACAGAACAGAGGCATGAAAAGGCCAGTGGGAAATTCGTACAATGGAGGTAATAACAAGACATACAAACCTTTCCGTCCTCAGAATTTCACTGCTGCACCCAAGACCACTCAAGCAGCTCAGCAACAACCGAAGCCAAATTCTGAAGGTCCGAGATAGTACAACTGCAACCAAGTGGGACACATGATCAGGGAGTGCCCTAACCCAAGAAGCAAGTACATCAAGGACGAGTATACGCTGTTACATCCGAGGATGCTGCCGCATCACCCGATGTGGTCACAGGTATAACCGAAACCTTTTAAGTTGTAATTACATTGTATGAGCATGTAGACTAAGTAAAATAAATCACAGGTATCGTACCTTTAAATAGCGTACCCGCCAGAGTACTCTTTGATTCAGGAGCTACTCATTCCTTTATATCGGTGTCATTCGGAAAGAAGATGGATTTACCCATAAAAATATTAGACTACAAACTACTTGTACGATCACCGATGGGGTTAGAAGTGGAATTAGAGAAAGGTTATGGACCATGTCCAGTTTTCATTGGCGAGAAAACCTTAGATGCAACCTTGATACAACTTGAGATGGCAGATTTTGACGTTATCTTGGGAATGGACTGGTTAGCTCGACATTCTTCAAACCTGTTATGCGTCGAAAAGAAGCTAACATTTAAAGACAAAGAAGGAGTAGAATTCAGTTTTGCGGGAACCAAACTTCCCCGTAGACGCAAACTCATACTCTCAGCACTAAAGGCTAAGAAGTGCCTTGAGAAGGGAGCAGTCGGGTATCTAGTATCAGTGGTCGACCTATCCAAGGAAGCACCACAAATGGAAGATATTGATGTCGTGCGGGACTATCCTGATGTATTTCTGGAGGAACTACCAGGATTACCACCCGACCGAGCCACAGAGTTTGTGATAGATCTTATACCTGGAGCCGCACCAATATCAAAAGCACCTTATAGAATGGCTCCTACCGAACTGAAGGAACTAAAAGTATAACTACAAGAACTACTGGACAAAGGTTATATTTGACCCAGTATATCACCATGGGGAGCGCCAGTACTATTCGTAAAAAAGAAGGATGGTAGCGTTCAATTATGCATCGACTATTGGGAGTTGAATAAACTGACAATCAATAATCGATATCCACTACCTCGGATAGATGACTTGTTCGATTAGTTGCAAGGAGCAAAGGTATTTTCTAAGATCGATCTTCGATCAGGCTATCATCAGTTGAAGATTAAAGAAGGTGATATTCCTAAGACAGCTTTCAGGACCAGATACGGACATTATGAGTTCTTGGTCATGTCTTTTGGATTAACAAACGCGCCGACAACTTTCATTGAACTTATGAACCGGGTCTTCCACGATATGTTGGATACGTCAGTTATAGTATTTATTGATGATATATTGGTATACTCCAAGGACAAGGAAACCCATATCAAGAACATAAACGCCGTCCTATAGCGTTTAAGGAAAGAAAAGTTATATGCCAAATTTACCAAGTGCGAGTTTTGGCTAAGTGAAGTCGCCTTCCTAGGCCATGTAGTATCCACTGAAGGAATCAAAGTGGACCCCAACAAGATCGAGGCTATTGTAAAGTGGGAAGCACCAAAGAGCATTTCAGAAATTAGAAGTTTTATGGGTCTCGCTGGTTATTATCGGAGATTCGTAGAAGACTATTCCCGGATTGCTGTACCTCTCACCAGTCTGACTAAGAAAGGTGAAAAGTTTGTGTGGACGGATAAATGTGAGAAGAGTTTCCAGACATTGAAAACCAGATTGATATCCACCCCGATTTTAACTATTCCTATTCCAGGACAGACATTTACCTTATACACTGATGCGTCAGGACTGGGATTAGGATGTGTGCTTATGCAAGGAGAGCAAGTAATTGCTTATGCCTCGAGACAGTTGAAGATACATGAGAAAAATTACCCCACTCATGATTTGGAGTTAGCGGCAGTAGTACATGATGGCAAGATATGGAGACATTACCTATACGGAGAGAAATTTCAGATTATGTCGGACCATAAAAGTCTTACTTATTTATTTAATCAGAAGGAGTTGAATATGAGACAAAGAAGATGGCTGGAACTATTGAAAGACTATGATTGTGATATCCAGTATCATCCGGGAAAAGCAAATGCAGTAGCGGATGCGTTAAGCAGAAAGGCAATGATAAAATCGCAAGGTGAGGTTAGCACAACTGCAGCAATGTGTACTACCAGAATGGTATTCAATCACGGCAATGAGCAATATGTGATAGATGCAACGGATGAATCAGCCAACCAAGGGTTTATTCATCGATTTTCAAATATGTTCGCTGCTTTGAAGATTATACCGGATATAATGGATGAAGTGAAGACAACTATTAAATCAGATCCTTATTTGAGAACAGTACAAGAAGATATCGAAAATGGTAGGACTAATCCTGAGTTCACCTTGGACGAAGAGAGAGTACTGAAATACAAAGGAAGAATATGTGTACCTGAAACAGAAAGTGTGGACATTAGACACCGACTGATGAAAGAAGCCCATACCACCATCTATTCGATACATCCTGGAAGTACAAAAATGTATCATGATCTAAAGAAACTATATTGGTAGAGGGGAATGAAAGCAGATGTAGCCAAGTTCGTGTCTCAATGCCTAAATTGTCAGAAAGTAAAGGCTGAACGACAAAGACCCGCAAGACTGTTACAGCCATTATCAGAACCAGCATGGAAATGGGACTGCATCACTATGGACTTCGTCACGAGATTACCACTGACTCCTCGGATAGTTGACACAGTTTGGGTGATTGTAGACCGTCTAACTAAAACAGCTCGCTTCATACCAATACGACCTCAGTATACACTGGAAAGGTTAGCAAAGTTGTATGTGGATAATATTGTACGGTTACATGGTGTACCAGAGAGCATTGTATCCGATAGAGATCCTCGATTTACTTCCAAGTTTTGGAAAGAATTGCAAAAGGCTATGGGTACAACATTGAAGTTCAGTACTGCATTCCATCCATAGACAGACGGACAGTCAGAGCGTACAATTCAGATTCTAGAAGATATGCTACGAGCATGTGTAATTGATTTCAAAGGATCATGGGATGAAAAGTTACCATTGATCGAGTTTGCGTATAACAATAGCTATCAGGCTACTATACAGATGTCACCTTATGAACCACTGTGTGGCAGAAAGTGTCGAACTCCTTTATTTTGGAATGAAGTTGGAGAACGTAGTATTGTTGGACCGGAATTTGTTAAAGAGACTTGCCGAGTGGTCGAAATTATCAAGGAAAGAGTAAGAACAGCTCATAACCGTCAGAAGCAATATGCAGATACATGACGCAGAGATCTGGAGTTCGCCGTGGGTGATAAGGTATTCTTGAAAGTATCGCCTATGCGAGGATTGAAATGGTTCGGACAGAAAGGGAAGCTAAGTCCAAGATATGTCGGGCCGTATGAAATTCTAGCTAAGCGTGGGAAAGTGGCTTATCAGTTAGCACTACCACCATCTATGTCAAGTGTGCATGACGTATTTCACATTTCCCTATTGAAAAAGTATGTCAAGGATTCAACGCACGTGTTGACAGTAGATTTACCGGATTTGACTGATGATTTGACATTTGAAGTAACACCAACTGAAATCACCAACTGCAAGGTTCAACGGCTACACAACCGAGATATCTATTATGTTAAGGTCACATGGAAAAGTAGAGACATGGAAGAAATTACATGGGAAGAAGAAAATGCTATGCGAAAGCAATACCCTCACGTATTTGATTCAGAAGGTACGTACAATTTTGAGGACGAAATTTTTATAAGTAGGGGGGAGTTGTAAGACCCGTGTCAATCTAACCCGGTCTTATCACCTTGAACCATGTTCACCCATCGTGGTCGAGTCAAATGGACCAAGGGCGTAAAGGAGATCGAGATCCCAGGTATCAAATCGACCCTAAAACACTTAATTTAAGGGGAGGGTCGCATACCCAGCCAAGGAGGGTCGGACCTCCCAAAACAGAAAGTCAGACCCTCAGTTTTGAAGGGAGGGTCGGATAACATAGAAACCTAGGGTCAATGGGATCATCGACCCTCCCATCGACCCTCAGTGTTCGAGAAGTCCAGAATGGGGAGGGTCGCACCCAGGGTCGATCAGGACTCCGTCCCTACCTCCGACCCTCAGTTAACAGAATGGTTTTTAAATTCTGAATAAATTCTAATTAAATTTTATCGACTTTGTTAGGTCTTCTAGCAATATAATAACATTATAAAGGTGATTCTAAAGCTTGGAAAAGTATCTATTAGCAAGCTAGGTGAGGGAACAAGACCTAAACTAATTGGTTAATAATAAACTATTTTACTTCTTGAGTCCAATGCCATATTGATTCTATGTGTGTATGCTTGTATGTGCATTTAACATGTCATCCAATATTTCTATTATTTGTTCATGCATATTTACTTTATTGTTTATAACATGATGATGATGATGATGATAGGAATAGGTATGTGAATGTTTGTGTTTGGCCAGTGTATATGGTGAGGGTAGGAATGGTATCAACCGGTACAACCATGACCGTTCTTCATGGGGTATATATTATGCTATGGTCTACTCAAGTCATGTCCACTGATGTCGTCGTATCACCATTACCTTAGCAGAACTATTGCGATATAGGGCATCAAGGGGGGTCTCGGTCCTTGAGTCCTATACTCTACTGAGGGGCCTTTGCTCTATCTCTACGGGTGCTCTGAGAGATGCTGGGGTGAGGCCTTGGATACACTGTTTGGCATTAGGATTGGTTAGTTGCGAGCCCAGTTTGCACCCTAGCCAGCAGGGGTTTATTTGTTGGTATGGTATCAACCAGTACAACCATGCCGTTTTCATGGGATGTATATTATGCCATTTTGGGTGCTGTGGGCGACAGTGCAGGAGTCATTGGGCGTATCCACACACTTGTGTATAGAGGTGCGGCGGCCACCTATCCTTTCTATAGCACAGTGCAAACTATAAACCAGACCAAAGATATAAATTGATTGCATGCATATGTATTGTTGCATTGTTTTGTTTGCTCACTGAGCCATGATGTGTGCTCACCCCTCGACGTCGAATATTTTTAGTTGATGATGCAAGTTTTACCATTGAAGACTATTTAAATGCTCCATCGTACGAAAACGTTGCGGCGATGAAAGTTGAAGATGAAGTGGATACACATGACGTCTCTTGCGAGTGCAACTCATGTGTATTCAATTAGATTTTTGGTTTATTTATTTGGATTTGTTAAAGACATGTATTTAGTATTTAATTAATTATGTCTCAGTTGATACAAAATAATTTGTTATTTAAATTTTAATATCACATAGATTCTCAGTTCATTTTATTATAAGACTTCCTCTATTTGTATTTACTCTGATTATGAATGTGAATGTATGGAGTTTAGATAACACGGATATAACCTATTCGAGATCCTGGTTGAACCGTTGGTTTGCTAGCGGTTCATCACACCATTCTGAATAGTACAGAATTGGGGTGTGACATGCATGAACAGTAATAACATGAATAGTGGATGACATGTGATATGCACATTACAATTATACAAACATAGAATCATTCATGGTATTGGACTCAATAAACAAAAATAGTTTATTATTAGCCAAATAGTTTAGGTCTTGTTCCCTCACCTTTGATTGCTAGTAGATCCTCGTTCAAGCTTTATAATTCCCTTTTAAACAACTGGAAAGACCTATCAAGTCGATAGATTTTAATTAGAATTAATTCCAATATGTTTGAACTAATAAAAATTGTAGGGTCGCAGGTGGTGTAGCACCTGGGGTAGCAGTTTTTGCGACCACAGGGGTAGGGTCGCAGGGTAGGGTAGCACCTAGGGTAGCAGTTTCTGTAACCTTAGGGTGTAGGATCACAGGTGGGGTCGGATACCATCGACCCTACGTGCGACCACACCCTCCCTGGGACTTCCCGAGGGCATCTGGTCAATCATGTGGTCTCATAGGGTCGGATATCATTCGACCCTACGTACGACCACACGTGTTCGGTGTCGACCTTTCATTCTAAAGTCCATTCCTTCATGTTTGAATCCTTTGGCTTACTATCATGGTCCATCCTATGATTGTTCTATGGCTCATAACTACAATTTATACACCATTCATTGTCCATAACGATCTCTTCCATGGAATCTCTTGGAATCTGTCAATGGATGGATGATTTGGGTTTCTCCTAATCCTATGTTCTTTATAAACTATTATAGGCTCCCAATTCATGTAGGGATTTAGGTTCATACCTTGGATTTGCTGAGATTCAGAGATTTCACTGAACTTGTTCTTCCTTAGTCTTCTTCTTCAAGTTTCCTTATCTTCCTTCTCTTCTCTTTCTCTCACTTTCAATTAGGGTTCTAAAGGAGTGAAAGAGGCTAAGGGATGTCCTATTTATAGAGGAAAAACCTCCATAATAAGTCCCAATGAGTTTAGGAAAGACCCCCTTTGAATTAGGAAGGTTTCCTAATTTTTGGTTTCTAACTTTTATCGTAGGGTCGGATGTAGGGTTGCAGAATCCGTCGACCCTACATTTTCTTAGTCATGCGACCCCACGACGAAAAATCATGAGTTGGACTCTTTTGAGGTGGGGTCGGTCACACCTGTTTTAGCATGCGACTCTACCCTCATATTTGACTGTTTTTGAGTTAGACTTCATACTTGGTCTTGTGGTTTCTTCACACACTTGGTCTACTTGGCTCGACCATGATTGGTAGACCTGGTACAATGCGGTAAGATCGGTTAGTTCGATACGGGTCTTACAACTCCCCCCTCTTATTAAAAATTTCATCCTTGAAATTTGCACATACCTTCCGAGTCGAACAGGTGAGGATATTGCTTTTGCATAGAATTCTCTTCTTCCCATGTGATCTCTTCTATGTCTTAGCTCCTCCAGGTGATCTTAACATAGTATATGTCACAGTTGCAAAGACGTTAAACCTTTCGGCTAGTGATTTCAGTTGGTGCTACTTCGAATGTTTACTCATCAGTTAGATCTGGTGGATCCGCTATCAAAACATGTGTTGGATCTCTGACGTACTTCTTCAATAATGAGATATGAAATACATCATACACACTTGACATAGATGGTGGTAGTGCTAACTGATAAGCCACTTTTCCACATTTAGCTAGAATCTCATATGGCCCGACATATCTTAGACTTAGCTTCCCTTTCTATCCGAATCGTTTTAGACCTCACATAGGTGATACTTTCAAGAATACCTTATCACCTACGACAAATTCGAGGTCTCGACGTCGAGTATCTGCATACTGTTTCTGATGATTCTGAGCCGTTCTAACCCTTTCCTTAATAATGTCGACTACTCGACAAGTCTCTTCAACAAATTCTGGTCCAACGATGCTCCGTTCTCCAACTTCATTCCAAAACAGAGGAGTTTGACACTTCCTACCATACAGTGCCTCAAAGGGTGACATCTGTATAGTAGCCTAATAGCTGTTGTTATAGGCGAACTCGATCAATGGTAGTTTTTCATCCCATGAGCCTTTAAAATCAATAACACAGGCTCGAAGCATGTCTTCTAAGATCTGAATAGTACACTCCGACTGCCCGTCTGTCTGAGGATGGAATGCAGTATTGAACTTCAACGTTGTATCCATAGCCTTCTGTAATCCTTCCCCAAACTTTGAAGTAAAGCGTGGGTCTCTATCGGATACAATGCTTTCAGGTACACCATGTAATCTAACAATGTTATCCACATATAGCTTGGATAGCCTCTCTAAGGTATACTGTGGTCGTATATCTATAAAGCGAGCTGTCTTAGTCAGACGATTTACAATCACCCAGACCGCGTCAACTACTCGAGGAGTCAATGGTAACCCGATGACGAAGTCCATAGTGATGTAGTCCCATTTCCATGCTGGTTCTGGCAGCGACTGCAACAGACCTGCAGGTCTTTGCCGTTCAGCCTTTACCCTTTGAAAATTTAGGCATTGACACACAAATTTAGCTACATCTTCTTTCATTCCTCTCCACCAATATAATTTCTTCAAATCATGATACATCTTTGTACTTCCAAGATGTACCGAATAAGCGGTGGTGTGAGCTTCCTTCATTAGTCGGTGTTTAATGTCCAAGTTTTCCATTTCAAGAACACATACTCTTCCTTTGTACTTCAGTACCTTTTCATTGTCCAAGGTTTACTCAGGAATAGTCCTACCTTTTTCGATGTCTTCTTGTACCGTTCTCAGATAAGGGTTTGATTTAATAGTGACTTTCACTTCATTAATTATATCAGATACAATCTTCAATCTTGAGAACATATTTGAGAACTGATGAATAAACCCTTGGTTGATTGATTCACCTGATGCATCTATCACGAACTGCTCATTACCATAATTGGATACTTTTCCTGTAACACACATTGCTGCAGTCGTGTTAACCTCTCCTTGAGATTTTATCATTGCTTTTCTGCTTAGCGCATCAGCAACTACATTAGCCTTTCCTGGATGATACTGGATATCACATTCATAATCCTTCAATAATTCCAACCATCTTCTTTGTCTCATGTTCAACTCCTTCTGATTAAAAACATAAGCAAGACTCTTATGATCTGATTTAATCTAAAATTTCTCTTCGTACAAATAATGTCTCCATATCTTGACAGCATGTACTACTGTCGCTTATTCCAAGTCATGAGTGGGATAGTTCTTCTCATGTGTCTTCAGTTGTCTTGAGGCATACGCAACTACTTGTTCTCCTTGCATAAGTACACATCCTAAACCCAATCCAGACGCATCAGTGTATAAGGAAAATGGTTTTCCTGGAATAGGAATAGTCAAGATGGGAGTAGATATCAATCTAGCCTTCAATGTTTGGAAACTTTTCTCACATTTGTTGGTCCAAACAAACTTTTCTCCTTTCTTAGTCAAACTGGTGAGAGGTACCGCAATTCTGGACTAGTCTTCCACGAATCGTCGATAATACCCAGCTAGACCTAGGAAACTTATAATTTCTGCAACACTCTTAGGTGCTTTCCATTTCACAATGACTTCAATCTTGCTAGGATCCACTTTAATTCCTTCAGCGGATACAACATGGCCTAAGAAAGCGACCTCATTTGGCCAAAACTCACACTTTGTAAATTTGGCGTAAAGCTTCTCTTTCCTTAATCGCTGCAGAACGGCTCTTAGATTTATGACATTAGTTTTATTGTCCTTGGAGTGGACCAATATATCATCAATAAACACAATGACCGACGTATCCAACATATAATGGAATACCCGATTCATGAGTTTCATAAAAGTTGCGGGTGCGTTAGTCAATCCAAAAGACATGACTAAAAATTCATAATGTCCATATCTTGTTCTAAATGCTGTCTTTGGAATATCACCATCCTTAATCTTCAACTGATGGTATCCTGACCGAAGATCGATCTTGGAGAACACCTTAGAACCTTGCAACTGATTGAACAAGTCATCGATCCGAGGCAATGGGTATCGATTCTTGATTGTCAGCTTATTCATTTCTCGGTAGTCTATACACAGTCGAACACTACCGTCCTTCTTCTTTACAAACAATACTGGCACTCCCCATGGTGATATGCTAGGTCTAATATAACCTTTGTCCAATAATTCCAGTAACTGTACCTTCAATTCCTTAAGTTCAGTAGGAGCAATTCGATAGGGTGCTTTAGATACTGGTGCGACTCCGGGTATCAGATCTATAACGAACTCTGTCGCTCGGTCGGGTGGTAGTCCTGATAGTTCTTCAGAAAATACATCTGGAAAGTCATGCACAACATCAATATCCTCCATTCGTGGTGCTTCCATGGTGAGGTCGACCACTGATACTAGATACCCAACTCCTCCTTTCTCGAGGCATTTTCTAGCCTTTAATGCAGAGAGGATGAGTTTCCGTTTACAGGGAAGTTTGGTTCCCGCAAAACTAAACTGTGCTCCTTCCTTGTCTCTAAATGTCAATTTATTTTTTGCACATAATAGGTTTACAGAATGCCGAGCTAACCAATCCATTCCCAAGATAACGTCAAAGTCTGCCATCTCGAGTTGAATCAAGATTGCATCCAACATCTTCTCGCCGATAAGAACTCGACATGGTCCATAACCTTTTTCTAATTCCACTTCTAATCCCATAGGCGATTGTATAAGTAATTTATAGTCTAAATATCTGAGGGGTAGATTTATCTTCTTCCCAAATGACACAGATACAAAAGAATGAGTAGCTCCAGAATCAAAGAGTACTCTATCGGGTATGCCATTAATAGGTACGATACCTGTGATTTGTTTTAATTTAGTCTACATGCTCACACAATGTAACACAAAATGAAAGGTTAAGGTCATACCTGTGACCACATCAGGCGATGCGGTAGCATCCTCAGATGTAACAGCATAAACCTTCCCTTCAGGTATGCTCTTTACTGTTTCTCATTTTTAAGCTTTCAAAACTAGGTTTTCATCCATTTACATCATTTTCTTCAAATTAAAATTTTTTTAATTGTAAAAATTTAATTTTTATTGGGGGCTTTTGCTATTGGTCACCCCATGGACAAAAGCCCTAAAAAATATTTGAGTTTCATCGGTTGGTTATCGAGAAACTTGAAATTTTCCATTTTTGACCTAATTTTTGAGATTTTTCCAATTTATTGAAATTTCTTCAAATTCGATCTTCCTAGATTAAATTTCCAACTGCTTTGTAGGATGGTTTGGAGCCTATGTAAGTCCTCCTGCCTAGTTGTTTGGGTGAAAGTGAGGCTTTTGGCCAAACCATGCCGTTATAATGCCAAAATTTTGAGTTTTTCTTCTTATCTAATATCTTGTTTGTTTTTCTGTGTCTTGGCAGATAGTATGGCTCGTACCAAGGTTCCTAGGGCTCATGATCCCGTTCGTTTCTGCTCCAACGAGGCAGAAGCACGGTATGCTCGCTATGAGCGTAAGAAAGTAGAAGGGGGTCGCTGTGTAAACTGGGCTAGTCTAGCCTTATTTAACGTGGAGGGTGCCTACGGTGACATGGGCTGGCTTCCTGTGATCACCTATGAGGCTTGTACCTGTCCTGCTTTGGTGAAGCAGTTCTATTACAACCTCTAGGTAGTGGGGGATCGCAATGATATAGAGAGGGGTAGGGAGCTCAGGATCACCAGCTATGTGAAAGGGGTGGAAGATTCATTTAACTACCAACAGTTGGTTGATCTCCTGGGCATATCAAATGACGGCCCTTTGGTGTATTGTGTTCCTAAGGAACCCCAGTTCCTATCCTTGGCGATGCGTGCTGAGATTGATAGTCAGCTCCTTAGAGGTGATCGCTGTGAGATGAAAGCGATCAACCTATAGCCAGAGCCTCGGGTGTACTACAAGATCATCCAGCACAACCTGATCCCCCAGAGTGGCCACTGTGATAGGATTTCTCAGTTGACCCAATATGTTCTATACTGCATTTGCACTAGGCAGCCTGTCTGCCTTCCTTATATCATCATCAGGACTATGATCCGTGCTACGCTACCTGGTCAGCTAGGCAACCTACCCTATGGACGTCTGATCACTACTCTGCTCACACGACTACATGTTGATTTATTGGATGAGAGGATTCATGAGGATACCTTCTCTTCTGACCTTGACTAGGAGGCCATCTGCAGGATGGGTAAGTGGGATGCGTAGGTCAGTGATGATGAGAGGAACGCTCTGGTGCGTCCTCGTACTTGGGTAGAGATGGCAGACGCCAAGGCGGCCGCAGCAGCAGGGGTCCCTGGGGTTGATGCTGAGGATGAGGATCGTATGTTCATGGATGTAGATGCCATACCTCCTCCATCACCTCTACATTCTACTGGAGCTGGTCCATCTCGGGCTGCTTCACACACTGCTGGTCCTTCACACCCACCATCTGATGATATGATGGGGTTACTGCGTGAGATTAGAGAGGCTAGTGCATGACTGATCTGAGAATAGGAGAGCTTCTAGATGCTCAGCGCGCGACTGATAGGAGAGTAGGCGAGCTTCTAGATGCTCAGCATGCGTCCGATCAGTGGATTCTCCAGACGACCTTGACTCAGGTAGCCTGGTTGACTAGAGTGTATGCTGAGGATTATGATCGGGATCATGAGACACCTCCTCCTCTAGCACCTCCAGCTCCATGATGTATATTTTTCTTTTCATTTTTCTTTGTACTACAGAGTAACTATCCGGATTATGGACTGTACTCTGATTTGGATATGTATAAACGTTGCTTATTATTTGATGTACATGAAACTTGTTTCTCCTTTTAATAGTGCATTATAATCTTTCTTAATTTTGTCTCATACAACACAGGTGCTTATAGTGTGTTCTTATTATAGCTTTTAAATTTTTATCCTAACTCAGTTCACGAACTTTTATGGAAGTATATCGGTTTAATAGACAGGGCCCGAGAGCTCTGATACCAAGTTGTCACACCCCAATTCTGCACTATTCAGAATGGTGTGATGAACTGTCAATAAACCAATGGTTCAACCAAGATCTCAAATAGGCTGTGTCCGTTTGCTTAAACCATACACATCCACAACTAAAATCAGAATAAATACACGATAGCGGAAGTCTTTAATATTAAATGAACTGAGAGTCTAAAAGATGATAACATAAAAAAATTATCCAATTATCTTCAAAAGACTAAGACATAAAGTAAAATAAAATAATCAATTATAATTCCTTAATAATTCAAATAAAAATCTAATCGAAGACGCATGAGTTGCATTCGCATGACGAATCATGCGATTCCATCATAACTTCTGCATCCATCGCCGCCGCATGTCCATACATCGGAGCATTCATATAATCTTCTACGGTGGTACCTGCATCATCAACTAAAAATATTCGACGTCGAAAAGGTGAGGACACATCATGGCTCAGTGAGCAAACAAAACAATGCAACAAACATATGCATGCATTCAATTCATATCTTTGGTATGGTTCATAAGTTTCCAATGTGAAATAGAAAGGTTAGGTGGCCGCTGCACCTCTATACATGAGTGTGTGAAGCCGCCCAATGGATCAAACGTCACTACCGTCCCACATGCACCCACCATGGAATAAGGATAGAGCTAAAGTGGACCGCACTGCATCACACTTCCCTTGATGCCCAACCATACCAACACGTAAGCCCCTGCTGGCGAGGGCTTGCAAACTGGGCTCGCAACTAACCAATCCTACTGTCAAACAGTGTATCCAAGGCCTCACCCTGACATCCCTCAATACGTCCATAGAGATAGAGCTAAGGCCCCTCCCGGCAGAGTCAAAGGCTACATGGTCCGAGACCACCTCCCCTGATGTCCTACGACGTAATAGTTTTGCTAAGGTAATGGCGATACAACGATGTTAGTGGACAAGACTTGAGTAGAGATAGAGCTAGAGTCTGGTGACCCGGATGAACCACAGTGTCATGTCCTCCCCATGATGCTCCACTCGCATCAAGTACACTAACCACACACATACATTCACATGCCTATTCCTAGCATCATCATCATCATCATGTTATAAATAAATAGAATTAAATATGCATGAACAATAATAATAGGAATAGTGGATGACATGTGATATGCACATTACAATCATACAAACATAGAATCATTCATGGTATTGGACTCAATAAACAAAAATAGTTTATTATTAGCCAATTAGTTTAGATCTTATTCCCTCACCTTTAATTGCTAGTAGATCCTCATTCAAGCTTTATAATTCCCTTTTAAACCACTGAAAAGACCTAACAAGTCGATAGATTTTAATTAGAATTAATTCCAACATGTTTGAACTAATAGAAACTGTAGGGTCGCAGGTGGGGTAGCACCTGGGGTAGCAGTTTCTACGACCACAGGGGTAGGGTCGTAGGGTAGGGTAGCACCTAGGGTAGCAGTTTCTCCGACCCTAGGGTCTAGGGTCGCAGGTGGGGTCAGATACCATTCGACCCTACTTGTGACCAACCCTCATTGGGACTTCCCGAGGGCATGTGGTTGATCATGTGGTGTCGTAGGGTCGGATGTCATTCGACCCTACGTGCGACCACACGTGTTCTGTGTCGACCTTTCATTTTAATTTTCATTCTTTCATGTTTGAATCCTTTGACTTACTATCATGGTCCATCCTATGATTGTTCTATGGCTCATAACTACAATTTATACTCCATTCATTGTCCATAACGATCTCTTCCATGGAATCTCTTGAAATCTGTCCATGGATGGATGATTTGGGTTTCCCCTAATCCTTTGTGATTTATAAACTATTCTAGGCTCTTAATTCATGTAGGGATTTAGGTTCATACCTTGGATTTGCTGAGATTTAGAGGTTTCTCTGAACTTCTTCTTTCTTAGTCTTCTTCTTCAAGTTTCCTTCTCTTCCTTCTCTTCTATTTCTTTCACTTTCAATTAGGGTTCTAAAGGAGTGAAAGAGGCTAAGGGACGTCCTATTTATAGAGAAAAACCCCCCATAATAAGTCCCAATGAGTTTAGGAAAGACTCCCTTTGAATTAGGAAGGTTTCCTAATTTTCGGTTTCTAACTGTTATCGTAGGGTCGGTGTAAGGTCGTAGAATCTGTCGACCCTATGTTTTTTTAGTCATGCGACCCCATGACCAAAAAGTCATGGGTTGGACTCTTTTGAGGTGGGGTCGGTCACACCTGTTTTAGCATGCGACCCTACCCTCATATTTGACTATTTTTGAGTTAGACTTCATACCTGGTCTTGTGATTTCTTCACGCACTTGATCCACTTGACTCGACCATGATAGGTAGACTTGATACAATGTGGTAAGACCGGTTAGTTCGATATGGGTCTTACACCTTTAATGCAGAGAGGATGGGTTTTCGTTTATGGGGTAGTCTAGTTCCCGTAAAACTAAACTCTGCTCCTTCCTTGTCTTTAAATGTCTGTTTCCTTTCTGCACATAATAGGTTTGCCGAATGCCGAGCTAACTAGTCCATTCCCAAGATAACGTCAAAGTTTGCCATCTCAAATTGAATCAAGGTTGCATCCAAAATCTTCTCGCTGATAAGAACTGGACATGGTCCATATCCTTTTTCTAATTCCACTTCTAATCCCATAGGCGAACGTACAAGTAATTTGTAATCTATAGATTTGAGGGGTAGATTTAGCTTTCCAAATGATACAGATATAAAAGAATGAGTAGCTCCAGAATCAAAGAGTACTCTGGCGGGTATGCTATTTATAGGTACGATACCTGTGATTTGTTTTAATTTAGTCTACATGCTCATACAAGGTAATACAAAATGAAAGGTTTAGGTCATACCTATGACCACATTGGGTGATGCGACAGCATCCTCAGATGTAACTGCATAAACCTTTCCTTGCTGTAGCTACTTCCTGCGCTTAGGACACTCCCTTGAATAATTTCCATTTGGCCTTTTGATACCTATGACCACATTGGGTCGCAGGTGGGGTCGGATACCATTCGACCCTACTTGCGACCACACCCTCCTTGGGACTTCCCGAGAGCATGTGGTCGATCATGTGGTGTTGTAGGGTCGGAGGTCATTCGACCCTACGTGCGACCACACGTGTTCTGTGTTGACCTTTCATTTTAAATTCCATTCTTTCATGTTTGAATCCTTTGGCTTACTATCATGGTCCATCCTATGATTGTTCTATGTCTCATAACTACAATTTATACACCATTCATTGTCCATAACGATCTCTTCCATGGAATCTCTTGAAATCTGTCCATGGATGGATGATTTGGGTTTCTCCTAATCCTATGTTATTTATAAACTATTCTAGGCTCCCAAGTCATGTAAGGATTTAGGTTCATACCTTGGAGTTGCTGAGATTCAGAGGTTTCTCTGAACTTCTTCTTTCTTAGTCTTCTTCTTCAAGTTTCCTTCTCTTCCTTCTCTTCTCTTTCTCTCACTTTTAATTAGGGTTCTAAAGGAGTGAAAGAGGCTAAGGGACGTCCTATTTATAGAGAAAACCCCTCCATAATAAGTCTCAATGAGTTTAGGAAAGACTCCCTTTGAATTAGGAAGGTTTCCTAATTTTCGGTTTCTAACTGTTATCGTAGGGTCGGATGTAAGGTCGTAGAATCCGTCGACCCTACGTTTTTTTAGTCATGCGACCCCACGACCAAAAAGTCAAGGGTTGGACTCTTTTGAGGTGGGGTCGGTCACACCTGTTTTAGCATGCGATCCTACCCTCATATTTGACTATTTTTGAGTTAGACTTCATACCTGGTCTTGTGGTTTCTTCACGCACTTGGTCCACTTGGCTCGACCATGATAGGTAGACTTGATACAATGTGGTAAGACCGGTTAGTTCGATACGGGTCTTACACTTTTAATGCAGAGAGGATGGGTTTTCGTTTATGGGGTAGTTTAGTTCCCGCAAAACTAAACTCTGCTCCTTCCTTGAATTTAAATGTCTGTTTCCTTTCTACACATAATAGGTTTGCCGAATGCTGAGCTAACCAGTCCATTCCCAAGATAACGTCAAAGTTTGCCATCTCAAATTGAATCAAGGTTGCATCCAAAATCTTCTCGCTGATAAGAACTAGACATGGTCCATATCCTTTTTCTAATTCCACTTCTAATCCCATAGGCGAACGTACAAGTAATTTGTAATCTATAGATTTGAGGGGTAGATTTAGCTTTCCAAATGATACATATATAAAGGAATGAGTAGCTCCAGAATCAAAGAGTACTCTGGTGGGTATGCCATTTATAGGTACGATACCTGTCATTTGTTTTAATTTAGTCTACATGCTCATACAAAGTAATACAAAATGAAAGGTTTAGGTCATATCTATGACCACATTGGGTGATGCGACAGCATCCTCAGATGTAACTGCATAAACCTTTCCTTGCTGTAGCTGCTTCCTGGGCTTAGGACACTCCCTTGAATAATGTCCCATTTGATTATAGTTATAGCATTTTACTCCTTCACTATTTTTCTTCTGTTGAGGTTGGACTGTTGGAGTAGTCTTAGCTGCAGCATTAAAGCCTTGAGTACGGAAGGGTTTAAATGTCTTTGTGTTCCCTCCATTTTATGAATTTCCATTTGGCCTTTTGATACCTTTATTCTGAGCAAAGTAGCTCTCCTTCTGGCTCGATTCTAGCACTCGAGCAATCTGTATGGCTTCATTATAAACTTTCTTTTCTAGCCCCAAGACATACTCCCTAATGCTTCCCCTAAGTCCCATAACGAACCTTTGGGTTTTAGTATTTTCCTCCTGCATGCTAGGGTGCAAAGAAAAATAGCTCTTCATAACGCTGTTGATACGCATCACGGTCATCTGCTCCTGATACAAACTCAGGAACTCTCTTTCCATAGCATCTTTGAAACTTTTGGGAAAATATTTCTCGAAGAATGAGCCCAGGTCAATTGGGCGTGCTTGGTTAACAAATAACTCCGAGTAGACTTCCACCAGTGGTGTGCATCACCTTTCAACATAAATGTTGCACACAGTACTTTTTCCTCCTCATTAACAGTCATCATCATAAAATTCCTTTCCATCTCATCGATCTAGTGAGCTGGCCACAAAGGATCTGCTGGCTTGCCATTATATTCCTTAGGCTGCATTTTCAGAAAACACTCGATCCACCGAGAATGGTCCAACTGATACTGAGCATAGGCCCCATACATAGGTGGTTGATACTGGTAACTGCCTTGGGCTACCTCAGGGTTTTGTACTTGAGCTTGTACAACTGGCGTTTGAGGTGCTTGGGGTACCGTGTTGTTACCCCCTAGTACTGTGCTAGCTTGTATGGCTGGCATAGGTATAGTATGTACAGCTGGAAAGACCATTCCCATAGTAGCTTGCATATTGGCTTGTATTTGCTGTATTTGCTACAACTGTTGTGCTAGGTTCATTACTGCTGTAGCCAAATTTGTAGGTGGGCTAGCAAGTTTGTAGGATTAGCTTGGCCATTAGCTCCAGGTGGTGCCATATTCTGATTCCCTTGTCCTTCTGGATTTTCATGGCTATCTTCCTCCACAGGTGGTGGTGGTGGAATTGGGTTACGTCCTCGCCTGGTTACTCTTCACCTAACCATTTCCTGTTTCCAGTGGTGGTAGTGTCTGAAAAATCGTAGAACATGTGAGGCATTCATAATATACATCATTCCCATGTCAAAATCCAACTAATCAATGTAAAATTCCAATTTTCCAAGTCACTCAGTCAAAAAATTGTATTTTCCATCGTATGGTCGATGGTGGGGTCGCAATATGTCCGGCCACAGGGTATGCGACCTCACAAAACCCTGTCAGCTCACCGAGAGCTTGTGGTCGATCGTGTGGTCGTAATATGTCCGACCACAGGGTCCGACTACACGAAGTCTGTCAGCTCACCGAGAACCTGTGGTCGATCGTGTGGTCGCAATATGTTCGACCACAGGGTCTGACCACACGAGGTTTGTCAGCTCACCGAGAGCCTGTGGTCGATCGTGGGGTCGGTCGTGTGGTCGTAGATTTGGTCGAATTTTGCGACCACATGACTCCAAATCAGGTATTTAAACCTAATTTTTTTTGGAGTCATTTCCCACTTTCTCTTTTGGTCTCAACTCAACTCGCTTCTACTGAGTTGCTACAGTGTCGACCACTCATGTCTGGCAATTCTTTCCTCTATTCACGACCTCCGCTCCATTCCTTCAGGTATGTTCTCTATTGGTCCTCATTTTTAAGCCTTCAAAACTAGGTTTTTCTCCATTTATAGCTTTTTCTTCAAATTAAAATTTTTCTAACCGTAAAAATTTGTTTTTTATTGGGGGCTTTTGCTATTGGCCACCCAATGGACGAAAGCCCTCCAGAAAATTTAATTTTCATCGATTAGTTTTTGAGAAACTTGAAATTTTCCATTTTTGACCTAATTTTTGGGATTTTTCCAAATTATTGGAATTTCTTCAAATTCGATCTTCCTAGTTTAAATTTCCAACTAAATGAACCTTGCAGGATGGTTTGGAATGTATGTAAGTCCTCCTGCCCAACTGTTTGGGTGAAAAGTGAGGCTTTTGGCCAAATCATGGGCATTATAATGCCAAATTTTTTGAGTTTTTCACTATATCTAATATCTTGCTTATTTATTTGTGTCTTTGCAGATAACATGGCTCACACCAAAGTTCCCAGAGTTCATGATCCTATCCACTTTTGGTCTAATGAAGCAGAGGTTCAGTATGCTCGTTATGAGCATAAAAAGGTGGAAGGGGGTCGTTGTGTTAACTTGGCTAATTTAGCCTTGTTTAATGTAGAGGGTGCTTTTGGTGACATGGGTTGGCTCCCTGTGATATTGTATAAGGCTTGCACCTGTTCTGCTCTGGTGAAGCAGTTTTATTGCAACCTTTAGGTAGTGGGTGATCCAAATGATACAGACAAGGGTAGAGATCTCAGGATCACCAGTTATGTTAAAGGGGTGGAGATCTCCTTTAACTACCAGGAGTTGGCTGATCTCCTGGGTATCTCAAATGACGGCCCCTTGGTATACTGTGCACCTAAGGAACCCCAGTTCCTATCTTTGATGATGCGTGCAGAGATTGATCGCCAGCTTCTTAAAGATGATCGCTGGGAGATGAAGGCAATCAACCTATGGCCAAAACCTCGGGTGTACTACAAGATTATTCAACACAACCTAATTCCTCAGAGTGGGCATTATAAGATTTCCCAGTTGACCCAGTATCTCTTGTACTGCATCTGCACTAGGCAGGCTGTATACCTTCCATACATTATTATCAGGACGATGTGCCGTGCTGCGATGCCTGGTCAGATAGGCAACCTGCCCTATGGGCATTTTGTCACACCCCAATTCAGAACCAACTAGAATGGTGTGAGTGAACCGTTATTGAACCAACGGTTCACACCAGGATCTCGAATAGACCGTGTCCACTCATACAAACCCATTGCACGTAACCACAATCAGAATATAAATAATACAGCGGAAGTCTTTAAATTAAATGAACTGAGAATCTATTGATAAATTAAATAGAATATCCAATTATTCAAATCCAAACATTAAATATAATATCTTTACATCCACTTAATCCAACTGAAAATAACTGAAAATAAATAAAAGTCAAATCAAAGGTACACGTAGAAAGGGCACTCGCATGAAGCGTCATGCTCGTCCTCTCCTGCCTGTACACCCAAAGCAGCAACATCACCATACGCCGGAGCGTTCATATAGTCATCCACCGTATAACCTGCATCAACATCTAAAAACATGTATATATACAAAGGGTGAGCTCATAACTTAGCTCAGTAAGACAATAAGACAGTTTCACAATATTATGCATGAGTAACAATCATTTTATGTTGTGGTCCGGTTTAAGTTTGCAATGTGCTATAGAAAGGTTTGGTGGCCCCCGCACCTCTATACACGAGTGTGTGTCACCTCATGGATCACACCCCCATTGGCCCACATGCACCCATCATGGAATAGAGATAGAGCTAAGATATCTCCGTACCTCCCCTGATGCTCTACCCATACCAGTACCTAAGCCCCTACTGGCCAGGGCTTGCAAACTGGGCTCGCAACTAACCAATCCTATATGTCATCAATGTAAGCTCTATCCCAGCATAGCCGTCTACGGCATAGAGATAGAGCTAAGGCATCCCCGTACCTCCCCTGATACCCTATCCGCAACTAACCCACTAGGATAGAACAGTACGCAGGTAGACCCTATCCCAACATAACTCCCTACGACATAGAGAAAGAGCTAAAGCATCGTGAACAAGCCAGCGTCGACCTCGGAGACCACAGTGCCACATAACCATGGCCAGGCCAGCATCAACATCGGAGACCATCGTACCACGACCTTCCCCTAATGCCCCACCCGTACCAAGCATGTTAAGATAGAATACTACAAAAGGTGCCAGTCTGAGGAATGATCCCAGGCTCCATGCCCCACTCCACACACCAACGAAAACAATCACATGCCTAATAATCACATCCTATTAATGCATGAACAATAATAATAACTGAAAGTAAAAGATGGCATGTGAATATGCACAAACATCACATCATATATATTCAGGTGATTAACAAAGATTTACTGTCCATTAATTATTAGGTTTAGGTCAGATTCCCTTACCTGACGCTCGTTTGATAGCTTGCTCCACGTCGCAAGATCCAAACGTGCTTTTACAAAGTCCTACAATATTATTAGGGTTTTCATTAGAACAGTTTCCTTAAGGTTTCACGTTGGTCGAAAACCAACAAAGTCCAAAACCAGCCTTTCAGAGTTGACCGGTCGCAACATACCGGTTGCAGCTCTGTGAGCAAACTAGCAACCGGTATGGTCGACCGGTATGTCTCCGGAAGACCATACAGTTGGTTTTTTCGACTGTCGTCGATCGATCTCCTTGGATTTTTCAGGGTTTCTCCTAACCATTCTAAGTCAAATCTTTGAGTTAGAGTTATCCCCAACTCATTCAAGTTTTATTTCGATGAATATCATCTCGGAACTCGAATCTAGGGTTTGACGGCAAATTAGGGTTTTAAGGTCCAGTTAGGGTTTTAGATCAATACCTACTTCGCATGATATTGGTCCACCCATACAACTATCCTAGAGTCATAGGGTAAGAAGAGTGGTTAAAACGCTTACCGTTGACTGGTGTAACATGAGCGTCGTCGAACGGTAATGGCAGCACCTTCTTCTTCTTCCTAGCTTCCTCTCCTTTCCAACCTCCTTCTCTTCTCTAGAGTTTGTGAGAGATAATGGAAAGGATTTGAGGACGTTTAAGAGTGTTTATATAGGCTAGGATTAGGGTTTAGTAACCCTATTAGGATTAGGAAGGTTTAGGCATTAGGGTTTAGGAAAGTGGGACCCATAGGGATCTAATTTCGGATCTCCGTAGTCAGCTGCGCAGAGCTGACGGTCGACCGGTACTAAGACCGGTACCATCGACCGGTCAACATAAAATGATGATTATTTGACCGTCTTTGATCCGATTTCGTACCTGTTTGTCATCCGCTCGTCCCGTCTGGCCCGGTGATGATCGGAAGACCTGCTACGACATAAAACCAAGGTTTAGATCGGGTTTACAGAGTGCGGGTCTTACAACTCCCCCACCCTTAAAAGAAATTTCGTCCCAAAATTTGCATGTAGGTCTCACAACTCCCTCACCCTTAAAATAAATTTTTGCCCCAAAATTTGAACGTACCTTGATCGTCGAAAAGGTTAGGATACTCCTTCCTCATTGCACTCTCCTCTTCCCAAGTAATTTCTTCGACATTTTGGCTTCTCCAATGCACCTTCACAAAATGAATATCCTTGGTTCGAAGTTGCTGTACCTTTCAATTTGAGAGCATCACAGGCACCCCTTCGAATGTTAAGTCTTCAGTCGAGTCTGGGGGGTCTGCTGTCAAGATGTGCGATGAGTTTCTGACATACTTCCTCAACATTGATACATGGAACACATCATGAACACTTGACATAGATGGTGGTAGAGCCAATTGATATGCTACATTACCCCGTCTATCCAATATCTCGTATGGTCCCACATACCTGGGGCATAGCTTTCCCTTCTTACCAAACCGTTTTAAATCACGCACCGGTGATATTTTCAAGAATACTTTCTCACCCACTGCAAACTCCAGATCTCGATGTCGATTATCCGCATAGTGCTTCTGTCGAACTTGAGCTGTCTTTACTCTCTCCTTGATTTGATCGATCACTCAACAAGTTTCTTCAACAAACTCCGGTCCTACAATTCTTCTTTCTCCCACCTCGTTCCATAACAGAGGTGTACAACACTTCTTCCCATAGAGTGCTTCATATGGGGCCATCTGAATTGTAGCCTGATAGCTGTTGTTATAAGCAAACTCGATAAGTGATAGCTTCTTGTCCCAAGCTCCCTTGAAGTCTAATGCACAAGCTCGAAGCATATCTTCTAAAATTTGAATAGTTCATTCTGACTGCCCGTCCGTCTGAGGGTGAAAAGCTGTACTAAACTTTAATTTTGTTCCCAGAGCTTTCTGTAATCCTTCCCAGAACTTTGATGTAAAACGGGGATCTCTGTCAGATACTATACTCTCTGGGATGCCATGAAGTCTGACTATATTATCAACATATAACTTGGCCAGTTTCTCCATGGTATACTGAGGTCTGACCGCAATGAATCGAGCTGTCTTGGTGAGTCGATCGACTATTACCCAAACTGCATCCACTGACCTTGGCGTCAAAGGTAGGCCATTGACGAAATCCATGGTGATACAATCCCACTTCCATGCAGGTTCTGGTAATGGCTGTAGTAAACCTACGGGTCTCTGCCTTTCTACTTTAACTTGTTGACAATTCAGACACTGGAACACGAAGCGAGCTATATCTGCTTTCATACCCCTCCACCAATACAATCTTCTTAAATCATGGTACATTTTGGTACTTCCTGGGTGTACCGAATATGGAGTGTAATGAGCTTCAGTCATAACTCGATCTCTGATATTGCAGTCTTCACTCTCAGGTATACATAACCGTCCACGATACCTGAGTACCTTGTCTGAATCCAAGGTAAAGTCAGGATTGCTCGTACCCTTCTCTAAGTCTTCTTGCACTGTCTTGAGAAGCGGATCCTGTAGGATTGCTACCTTGACTTCATCAACTAGATCCGGTGAGATCTTCAATGCTGCGAACAACATGGTGAACTTATGGATTAAGCCTTGCTCGACTGGATCTTCTGTAGTCTCTATTTTATACTCTACATCGCCTTCAATTGAACTTGAGGCTGCAGCACATAATGCAGCATTTGTACTTGGTCCTGCCTCAGGTTTCGATGCCCACTTTCTACTTAATGCGTCAGCCACAACATTTGCTTTGCCCGGATGGTACTGGATGTCACAATCATAATCTTTTAATAACTCTAGCCATCTCCTCTGTCTCATATTCAGATCCTTCTGACTGAAAAGATAAGTTAAACTCTTGTGATCTGACTTAATCTGAAACTTCTCACCGTACAAGTAGTGCCTCCAAGTCTTGATGGCATGTATAACTGCTGCTAGCTCCAAATCATGCGTAGGATAGTTCTTCTCATGCTCCTTTAACTGTCTTGATGCGTAAGTAATCACCTGTTCTCCTTGCATCAATACACACCCAATACCCAACCCTGAAGCATTCGTATATAAAGTAAACGGTACGCTTGGTTCTGGGATGGTCAAGATAGGTGCAGAGACTAGTCTTGACTTCAAAGTCTGAAACACTTCTCGCATTCATCTTTTCATATGAATTTCTCCCCCTTCTTGGTCAATCTGGTGAGTGGAACAGCGATCCTGGAGTAATCCTCCATGAATCTTCTATAATAACCAGCCAACCCAAGGAAACTACGAATCTCTGCAACAGATTTTGGTGCTTTCCATCTTACTATAGCAGCTATCTTACTTGGATCAACCTTGATACCGTCTTCAGATACTACATGGCCCAAGAAAGCCACTTCCTTCAGCCAAAACTCGCACTTCTTGAACTTAGCATAAAGCTTCTCCTGTCTCAGCCGTTGTAGGGCTGCCCTCAAATGTGTTGTATGAGTCTCCATGTCCTTTGAGTAGACCAATATGTCATCGATGAATACGATGACCGAAGTGTCCAACATATCATGAAACACTCGGTTCATTAGTTCCATGAATGACGCTGGGGCATTAGTCAATCTGAACGACATAACTAGAAACTCGTAATGCCCATACCTTGTCCTGAAAGCAGTCTTCAGAATATCTCCGGCTTTGATCTTCAGTTGGTGATACCCCGATCGGAGATCAATCTTTGAGAAAACCTTTGCACCCTGCAATTGATCGAACAGATCGTCGATTCTAGGCAAAGGATACCGATTCTTGATCGTTAACTTGTTCAGCTCACGGTAGTCGATGCATAGCCGTACACTTCCATCCTTCTTCTTGACAAATAATACAGGTGCTCCCCAAGGTGATATGCTAGGTAGTATGAAGCCCTTATCCAACAATTCTTGTAACTGGGTCTTCAACTCCTTTAACTCGGTAGGGGCCATCCTGTATGGTGCTTTAGACACTGGCGCCGAACTTGGCATAAGGTCTATCACAAACTCTGTAGCCCTGTCCGATGGTAGACCTGGGAGCTCCTCTGGAAATACATCTGGAAACTCTCGTACCACATCTAGATCTTCCATCTTTGGCACCTCAGTAGTGATGTCGACTACAGATACTAGATACCCCACTCCCCCTTTCTCTAAGCATCGCTTAGCTTTTAGGGCAGACAGGATCAGCTTTCACTTCCTAGGTAACTTGATCCTAGTGAAGCTATACTCCTTTCCCTTTTGTCTGTAAGCACAAGCTTCTTTTCACCACATAATAGGATAGCTGAATGATGTCCTAGCCAATCCATTCCCAAGATGACATCAAAGTCTGCCATCTCGAGTAGTACCAGACTTGCTTCTAAGTCTTGGCCCTCAATACAAACTGTACACGGCCCAAAATATTCAGTCAAAGCCACTTCAACTCCCAGCGGAGAGGGAACTATCAAGCTTGGGTTCAAGTGCTTGATTGGTAACTCCATTCGCTTTCCAAAGGAAATAGAAACAAAGGAGTGCATGGCTCCAGAGTCAAAGAGTACTCTGGCAGGTATACCAGCTACATTTAGAATTCCTGAAATTTTTTATTGTCCCTTAGTTCTACATGCTCACACACATAATGAAATAGTAAGCTAAATAGTAAGGGAAAGAGTCGTACCAGTGACCACATCAGGTGATGCGGCTGCCTCTTCAGTAGTGATCGCAAATACTTTTCCTTGCAGGGGAGGTTGCTTCCTCGGTAGAGTGTAGGTCTTTGCAATATGACCCACTTGTTGACAGTTGAAACATTTAATGTTTGGGTTGCGTCCAGCGAACTGGGGCACAGGTGGTGCCGTATTGATCCTTACAGGCATTGTAGCGGTCAGAGCCCTGTATAGGTGGTAAGGTCTATTGTTACTGCCACTCGAAATCTCAATAGCGGGTCTCTTCACTCCTCTGTTCTGTGCAAAGAAGCTGTCCCTCTGACTGGATTCTATCACTCTCGCAACCTGCACAACTTCATTGTAAATTTTCTTGTCCAGACCTAATATATGCTCTCTGATGCCTCCACGCAGTCCCATGGTGAACCTACATGTCTTGGTCTCTTCCTCTTGCGTACTTGCTGGTGCGAAGAAAAATAACTCCTCGTACCTCTACTGGTAAGCATCTACAGTCGACTGAGACTGCTGTAGATTAAGGAACTCCTTCTCCATCTGATCTTTGAAACTCTTCGGAAAATATTTATCGAAGAAGGCAACCTTGAACACTTCCCAATCCACCTGTGTATGCTTTGTCTCCAGATATGCCCGTGTGGAATTCCACCAAGCATTCGCATCTTCCTTTAGCATATGAGTGGCAAACAGGACCTTTTCATCCTCTGTACAAGTCATCAGTCAGAAATTCTTCTCTATTTCTGCAACCCACTGTGCTGGCCACAATGGTTTCCCGGTCTTACCTGTGAATGAAGAAGGCTTCAACTTCAGGAATCTGTCCACCGCTCGACTCAGATCGTGCTGTCCCTGTGTATTCATTCCGTACCATGGTGGTGGATATGGATAGGCTCCCTGATAAGCAGAAGACGATGGGAACTGGTGTGGTGGTGGTACATTCTGGGCTTGGCCCATCGGCCTTGTACTACCATGCATTGGCTGTGTAGTATTATTCCCTCCAGACTCAGGCGTACCTTCAGTGGGAACAGGACCCGGTGGCCTGAACATCTTCAACATCTTGCTTAGGAATGCTTTCTACTAAGCTTGTATCTGATAGACCAGGTTTGTAACAATGCTCTCAAAATTCCTGTGAGGTGGGCCAGGCAAATTTGTCGGTACCCTTGGAACCTGTTCTTCCTCAACTTTTGGGCTTTGCTCTCTAACATAGCCTGGTTCAACCTGTTCTTCTTCCTCAAGGCGCACCCTAGCCTGGTGACGCTTTTTGCCCCTACGACCATTTCCGCCCACCATCTCAGACTATTCTGTTTGGATCTGAGAAGAAGACATAACACATGAGAATGAGAACAATAGTAGTCGTGTTAGTCTTAAACAATGTAAGGCGAAACAGTCAAAAAGTAGAATTTAAATCTACAAAATTTTTCAAAATTTTCATGATTTTTCTGGCTGTTTTATAGCTGACCGGTCGCAACATACCGGTCGCTACTCTATAGAAAGTGGTGCGACCGGTATAATCGATCGGTCAGAATTTTCATTCTGACCGAGACATAGCGGTCGCAGCCCCTATGGGGTACCGGTCGACACTCTGTAGGAAAGTTGCGACCAGTATAGTCAACCGGTCAGAATATAAATTTTGACCGAGACATAGCGGTTGCAGCCCTGGAGGGGTACCGGTCGACCGGTATATCGACCGGTATACCCAAAAATGCTTTTAAAATCACGAAGTGAAATTTCTCTCACTTTTCTTTCCTTCCTCTCCTCCGATGGCGATTCTCCTCTGGATTCTGAGTTGCTATTGTCCGACCGGTCATCTTGGGAGTGATTTCCTTCTGATCCAGACTCAACACATCATCTCCAGGTAAGTCTTTTCTCTCTTAAACAACTTTTTACAATTTCCCCATGTCGTCTATACCTAAAATTCTAGGTTTTTCTTTGATTGAGAGATTCTAACCGTAGGAACTCTTTTCCTTCGGATTAGAAAGGGTTTAGGGACCCCTAAGAGCAAAATCCCTCAACCAATTTGAGGTTCCACCGATCGATTTTCCTAAAAATCGAATTTTTACAAGTTTTAACCTAGGTTTTCCAAAAATTTCAAAATTTCTTGATTTTTCTTAAATTCCTGAAATTTCTTGTTGTAATTTCCTGTGATTGATTTGTTGAAGAGTGTGGGGGTTACGTAAGTCCTCCTCCCCAAGTTTTTGGGTGAGTTTGAGGCTTTTCCCAAATTACTGTCATTATGCTGTCGAAATTTCGATAAAATTTAACATTTTCTTCTTGCTTTCTTTTTGTTTTGCAGTTTAATGGCTCCATGACGTGCTCTTGGCAAGCGTCCTCATGGCTCGAGCGTGCGCGCTCCTCAGCCACCCGCTCCACAGCTCGATGAATTATGGTTTCGTTCTGAGGCGGCACAAGCTTGTTTCCCCTGGTTTGATAGCAATAACATCGAATCTGGATGGCGAGTTAACTTAGAACAGTTGGACAGGTTCGATGTGCGAGCAGCTTTTGACACGCTAAGGTGGGTGCCTGTCATCTCATACACAGAGACCACCCGTCCCAACCTGGTTAAGCATTTCTATGCTAACCTGGAGCTTCATGGGGATGTCAACGATCCCAATCAGGGTAGGGACTTGCGCATCTCCAGCTACGTCAAGGGTGTCCATATCTCCTTCGACACTCACCGGTTGGCTGACCTGCTGGGAGTACCCAATGATGGAGACCAAGTGTACTGCCCTCCAAAGGTGAAGGGCTATCTGAGTGAGGACCTACGCAGAGAGATAGCAGAGCAGATCCTAAATCCTGGGGCTCCTATGAAGGCGGCTAGTCTAAAGCCCCTGGCTTGATTTTATAGCTGCATCATCCAGCACAACATTGTGCCCCAGAGCGGCCACTACAGTGAGTTATCACAGCTCACTCAGTACATCACTTACTGCGTCTGCACAGGAGAGTGGGTCTCTCTCCCTTACCTCGTCATCCGCACCATGCATCAGGCGACCCTGGCCGATCAGGCCAGTAACCTTCCATACTGTCGTGTCATCACATCCCTTCTATGCTGCCTAGGAGTGAGCATGAGAGGCGAGGTGACTGTTGAGGACACCATGACCTCCGACATCGACTGGGATGCCATTCTAAGGATGCAGATGGACAATCTGCCTGTTAGCGACGACGAGTTGGAGGCTCGCCCTCGCCCACTTAGGAGGGTAGCAGCCGCAGCAGCAGTAGCAGCAGCCAATGTGGCCTATGCAGTAGAGGCCGAGAGTGATGATGACGAGGATAGGGCAGAGGGTGTACCAGCGCCAGCTCCATAGCCTACACCTGCAGCACCACCATCTACATCCACAGCTGGACCATCTCATCCCCCTCCAGATCCGGTGTTGAGCATGTTCACTGAGATCAGGGACACCTAGAGGGTCATCCTAGAGTCTCAGCGAGAGATGGGTCAGGAGTTGGGATGTCTGGCTCGTAGCCTACGGGGGACACAGGACCAGGTACACTGGCTTAGGGTCGCTTACGAGCGAGACTATGACATAGCGTACCCTATTCCTCTTAGGCCCTTACCCCATGATTATCCCTTTTATTTTCTTCTCTTTTGACTGTTTATATAACAGGGTAACTGTCCGGTTTGTGGACTGTACCCTGTAGCATTATTTCATTTGATACTCACTTTTTCTGATTAATGAAAGTTTTCATGGTTTACCTAACTAGTGTATGTGCAAATATTAAGTTCCATATTTAATATCGTATGTTATGCTCTTTCACCGTCCGTCTCAGGTATCAAACAATGCTTAGGGTGTGTTTGTATTAAGATTTTTAAATTTTCCTAACTCAGTTCATGGACTTAGTTAAGTGCAATATGGTCTGTTGGACAGAGCCCGAGGGCTCTGATACCAAGTTGTCACACCCCAATTCTGAACCAACCAGAATGGTGTGAGTGAACCGTTATTGAATCGACGGTTCACACCAGGATCTCGAATAGACCGTGTCCACTCATACAAACCCATTGCACGTAACCACAATCAGAATATAAATAATACAGCGGAACTCTTTAAATTAAATGAACTGAGAATCTATTGATAAATTAAATAGAATATCCAATTATTCAAATCCAAACATTAAATATAATATCTTTACATCCACTTAATCCAACTGAAAATAACTGAAAATAAATAAAAGTCAAATCAAAGGTACACGCAGAAAGGGCACTCGCATGAAGCGTCATGCTCATCCTCTCCTGCCTGTACACCCAGAGCAGCAACATCACCATACGCCGGAGCGTTCATATAGTCATCCACCGTATAACCTGCATCAACATCTAAAAACATGTATATATACAAAGGGTGAGCTTACAACTTAGCTCAGTAAGACAATCAGACAGTTTCACAATATTATGCATGAGTAACAATCATTTTATGCTGTGGTCCGGTTTAAGTTTGCAATGTGCTATAGAAAGGTTTGGTGGCCCCCGCACCTCTATACACGAGTGTATGGCACCTCATGGATCACACCCCCATTGGCCCACATGCACCCATAATGGAATAGAGATAGAGCTAAGATATCCGTACCTCCCCTGATGCTCTACCCATACCAGTACCTAAGCCCCTACTGGCCAGGGCTTGTAAACTGGGCTCGCAACTAACCAATCCTATATGTCATCAATGTATGCTCTATCCCAGCATAGCCGTCTACGGCATAGAGATAGAGCTAAGGCATCCCTGTACCTCCCCTGATACCCTATCCGCAACTAACCCACTAGGATAGAACAGTACGCAGGTAAACCCTATCCCAACATAACTCCCTACGGCATAGAGATAGAGCTAAAGCATCGTGGACAAGCCAGCGTCGACCTCGGAGACCACATTGCCACATAACCATGGCCAGGTCAGCATCAACATCGGAGACCACCGTACCACGACCTTCCCCTGATGCCCCACCCGTACCAAGCATGTTAAGATAGAATACTACAAAAGGTGCCAGTGTGAGGAATGATCCCAAGCTCCATGCCCCACTCCACACACCAACGAAAACAATCACATGCCTAACAATCACATCCTATCAATGCATGAACAATAATAATACCTGAAAGTAAAAGATGGCATGTGAATATGCACAAACATCACATCATATATATTCAGGTGATTAACAAAGATTTACTGTCCATTAATTATTAGGTTTAGGTCAGATTCCCTTACCTGACGCTCGTTTGATAGCTTGCTCCATGTCGCAAGATCCAAACGTGCTTTCACAAAGTCCTACAATATTATTAGGGTTTTCATTAGAACAGTTTCCTTAAGGTTTCACGTTGGTCGGAAACCAACAAAGTCCAAAACCAGCCTTTCAGAGCTGACCGGTCACAACATACCGGTTGCAGCTCTGTGAGCAAACTAGCAACCGGTATGGTCGACCGGTATGTCTCCGGAAGACCATACACTTGGTTTTTTCGACTACCGTCGATCGATCTCCTTGGATATTTCAGGGTTTTTCCTATCCATTTTAAGTCAAATCTTTGAGTTAGAGTTATCCCCAACTCATTCAAGTCTTATTTTGATGAATATCATCTCGGAACTCGAATCTAGGGTTTGGCAGCAAATTAGGGTTTTATGGTCCAGTTAGGGTTTTAGATCAATACCTACTTCGCATGATATTGGTCCACCCATACAACTATCCTAGAGTCATAGGGTAAGAAGAGTGGTTAAAACGCTTACCGTTCACTGGCGTAACGTAAGCGTCGTCGAACGGTAATGGCAGCACCTTCTTCTTCTTCCTAGCTTCCTCTCCTTTCCAACCTCCTTCTCTTCTCTAGGGTTTGTGAGAGATAATGGAAAGGATTTGAGGAGGTTTAAGAGTGCTTATATAGGCTAGGATTAGGGTTTAGTAACCCTATTAGGATTAGGAAGGTTCAGGCATTAGGGTTTAGGAAAGTGGGACCCACAGGGATCCAATTCTGGATCTCCATAGTCAGCTGCGCAGAGCTGACCGGTCGACTGGTACTAAGACCGGTACCATCGACCGGGCAACATAAAATGATGATATTTGACCGTCTTTGAACCGATTTCGTACCTGTTTGTCATCCGCTCGTCCCGTCTGGCCCGGTGATGATCGGAAGACCTAGTACGACATAAAACCAAGGTTTAGATCGAGTTTACGGAGTGCGGGTCTTACATGTATGATCACTACCCTGCTCACTCGCCTGCATGTCGACTTAGTGGATGAGAAGATTCATGTGGATACCTTCTCGTCTGACCTTGACTGGGAGGCCATTTGTAAGATGGGGATGCGAGATGCGCACATCAGTGACGAGGAGAGGAACGCTATGGTGAGTCCCCGTACTCGAGTCGAGATAGCAGACGCTGAGGCGGCAGTAGCAGTAGGAGTCCATGGGGGTGATGCTGAGGATGATGATCGTATGTACATGGATGTAGACGCCATACCTCCTCCATCATCATTGCATTCCACTGGAGCTGGCCATTCTCGGGTTCCTTCCCACTCAGTTGGTCCTTCGCACCCACTACCAGATGACGTGATGGGGTTACTGCATGAGATTAGGGAGGCCCTACGCATGTCTGATTAGTGGATGGCCAATCTGGCAGCTAGTCTCCAGGTGACCCAGACTCAGGTAGCCTGGCTAACGAGAGTGTATGCTGAGGACTATGACCAAAATCGTGAGGCACCGCCTGTCACACCCCAATTCTGCACATTTCAGAATGGTGTGATGAACCGCTAAATAACCAACGGTTCAACCAGGATCTCAAATAGGCTATCCCCGCGTTACCTGAACCTTCATATACTCACCATCATAATCAGAGTAAATACACAATAGCATAAATAAATGAACTGAGAACTAAAATGATATCCATAAATAATAGCAAATTATTCTGTGTTTAACTGAGACATAAATATTTAAGTACCAAATACATGTCTTATAAATCCAATAAAGAAACCTATAAAAATATCTAGTCAAATACACACGAGTTGCACTCGCAAGAGGAGTCGTGTGTATCGTCTTCAGCTCCAACTTCCATAGCTGCTATATTCCCGTACGCAGACGCGTTCATAAAATCTTCAACTGTATAACCTGCATCATCAACTAAAAATATTCGACGTCGGGGGGTGAACACACAACACGGCTCAGTGAGTAGCCAAAACAATGCAACATTACATATGCATGCAAAAATCAATTTATATCTTTGGTCTTGGTTTATAGTTTGCAATGCGCAATAGAAAGGTTGGGTGGTCAAAGGTTAACGTTTATTGACACCGCCTCTATACATAGGGTGTGGAAGCCCGCTCGAAGGTTAATGTTTATCGTCGTCCCCATCCACCCTACCATAACATTATACAACAAAGGTTAACGTTTATTGCTATATAATGCTATACTAACACGTAAGCCCCTGTTAGCGAGGGCTTGCAAACTGCGCTCGCTGCTAACCCATCCTAATGCCAAACAGTGTATCCAAGGCCTCACCCCAGCATCCCTCATAATGCCCATAGAGATAGAGCTAAGGCCCCCCGGTAGAGTCAGAGACTACAAGGACCGAGACCACCTCCCTTGATACTCTATGACACAATAGTTCTGCTAAGGTAATGGTGATACGACGATGTCAATGCACAAGACTTGAGTTAGAGATAGAGCTAAAGTGATGAGACCCGCCAAAGGTTAACGTTTATTGACGTTCTCATCACACCTCCCCTGATACTCGCTCGCATCAAGCACATCAACCACACACATACAAGCACATGCCTATTCCTATCATCATCATCATCATCATGTTATAAACAATAAAGTAAATATGCATGAACAAGTAATAGAAATATTGGATGGCATGCTGTATGCACATTACAAACATATTCGCATAGAATCAAACATAGCATAGGACTCAAGAAATAGAAAACAGTTTATTATTAACCGATTAGTTTGGGGTTAAGGTTCCTCACCTTAGCTTGCTATAAAATACTTTTCCAAGCTTTAAAATCACCGTTATAACTTTATTATATTGCTAGCAAACCTAACAAAGTCGATAGAATTTAATTAGAATTAATTCGGAATTTAAAACCATTCTGTCAACTGAGGGTCGATGCTAGGGTCGATGCTAGGCTCGATGGGTCTATTGACCCTCCCTCCATTCTGAACTTCCCGAATGCTGAGGGTCGATGGTCAGAAACACCTAGGGTCGGATGGTCTATCGACCCTCGGTGCGACCCTCGATGTACTCTGGTCCAATTTCCACTTTTAATCCATTCTTCGTGTTTGGGGTCCTATGGCTTGCTTCCTTCATTCATTCAATAGTCATTCCATGGTCTAGAACCATGTATAATCCATCTAAATAGTTTTCGTGCATCCTCCTATGGTTTCCCATGAAAACCTAACCATGGATGGATGGTTTGGGTTTCTCCGAGATCACATTCTCATCAATAACTACCCTAAGGTTTGTAGAAACTCATAGAATTAGTATCCATACCTGAGAAGATTAATCTTTCTCTGTAACTTTTCTCCTTTTTGCTAGGTTCTCTTCCTTACCTCTCTTCTTCCTCTTTTCCTTCTCCTCTCTTTCTTTCAATTCAATTAGGGTTGTGAAAGGAGTGAAAGTGGCTTAGGAACGTCCTTTAAATAGACTAGGAATGTCCTATAATAGTCCCATTGAGATTTGGAAAGAATCCCAACCGAAAATTAAGAAATTTCCTAATTTCAGTTTCGTCAGAAACCGAGGGTCGATGGGAGGGTCTATGATCCCGTCGACCCTAGGGTCTTAAGCTGTCCGACCCTCCCTTCAAAACTGAGGGTCTGACTTTCTGTTTTGGGAGGTCCGACCCTGCTTAGCTGGGTGTGCGACCCTCCCCTAAAATTAAGTGTTTTTGGGTCGATTTTATACCTGGGATCTCGATCTCCTTCATGCCCTTGGTCCATTTGACTCGACCATGATGGGTAAACCTGGTTCAAGGTGGTAAGACCGGGTTAGTTTGACACGGGTCTTACAACTCCCCCAACTTATAAAAATTTCGTCCTCGAAATTATACGTACCTTCTGAATCAAACAAGTCAGGGTATTGCTTTCTCATAGCATTTTCTTCTTCCCATGTAATCTCTTCCATGTCTCTACTTTTCCATGTGACCTTAACATAGTAGATATCTCTGTTACGTAGACGTTGAACCTTTCGACTAGTGATTTCCGTTGGTGTTACATCAAATGTAAAATCATCAGTCAATTCTGGCAAATCCACTGTCAAAACATGTGTTGGGTTTTTGACATACTTCTTCAATTAGGATATGTGAAATACGTCATGCACACTTGACATAGATGGTGGTAGTGCTAATTGATAAGCTACTTTTCCACGCTTAGCCAGAATCTCATATGGCCCGACGTATCTTGGACTTAGTTTTCCTTTATGTCCGAACCTCTTCAATCCTCGCATAGGCGATACTTTCAAAAATACTTTATCGCCTACGGCGAACTCTAGATCCCTTCGTCGAGTATTTGCGTATTGTTTCTGATGGTTCTGAGCTACTCTTACTCTTTCCTTGATGATGTCGACCACTCGACAAGTCTCTTCAACAAATTCCAGTCCAACAATACTACGTGTAACCGAACAGTGTATACTGGGGTCGTACAACTTTCTGGAACACCATGTAACCGAACAATATTATCCACATACAACTTTGCTAACCTTTCCAGTGTATACTGGGGTCGTATCGGTATGAAGCGAGCTGCCTTAGTCAGACGGTCCACAATCACCCAAACTGCGTCAACTACTCGAGGAGTCAATGGTAGTCCTGTGACGAAGTCCATAGTGATGCAGTCCCATTTCCATGCTGGTTCCGGTAATGGCTGTAACAGTCCTGCGGGTCTTTGTCGTTCAGCCTTTACTTTCTGACAATTTAGGCATTGAGACACGAACTTAGCTACATCTGCTTTCATTCCCCTCCACCAATATAGTTTCTTTAGATCATGATACATTTTTGTGCTTCCAGGATGTATCGAATAAATGGTGGTATGGGCTTCCTTCATCAGTCGGTGTCTAATGTCCATATTTTCTGTTTCAGGTACACATATTCTTCCTTTGTATTTCAGTACCTTTTCGTCATCCAAGGTGAACTCAGGGTTAGTCCTACCTTTCTCGATATCTTCTTGTACCGTTCTCAGATAGGGATCTGCTTTGATAGCTGTCTTCACTTCATCCACTATATCCGGTATAATCTTCAATGCCGTGAACATATTCGAAAACCGATGAATAAACCCTTGGTTGGCTGATCCATCCGTTGTGTCTATCACATACCGCTCGTTGCCGTGATTGAATACCATTCGGGTAGTGCACATTGCCGCAGTCGTGCTAACTTCTCCTTGAGATTTTATCATTGCTTTTCTGCTCAATGCATCCGCTACCACGTTCGCTTTTCCCGGATGTTACCGGATATCACAATCATAGTATTTCAATAGTTCCAGCCATCTTCTTTGTCTCATATTCAACTCCTTCTGATTAAATAGATAAGTAAGACTTTTATGGTCCGACTTAATCTGAAATTTCTCTCCGTATAGGTAGTGTCTCCATATCTTGACAGCATGTACTACTGCCGCTAACTCCAAATCATGAGTGGGGTAATTTTTCTCATGTACCTTCAACTGTTTCGAGGCATACGCAACTACTTGCTCTCCTTGCATAAGTACACATCCTAATCCCAATCCCGATGCATCAGTGTATAAGGTAAATGTCTGTCCTGGAACGGGAATGGTCAAAATTGGGGCGGATATCAATCTAGTCTTCAGTGTTTGAAAACTCTTTTCACACTTATCCGTCCATACAAACTTTTCTCCTTTCTTGGTCAAATTGGTGAGAGGTACGGCAATCCGAGAATAGTCTTCTACGAATCTCCGATAATAACCAGCTAGACCCAAAAAACTTCTAATTTCTGAGATGCTCTTTGGTGCTTCCCACTTTAAAATAGCCTCGATCTTGCTGGGGTCCACTTTGATTCCTTCAGCGGATACTACATGGCCTAGAAAGGCGACTTCACTTAGCCAAAACTCACACTTCGATAATTTGGCGTATAACTTCACTTTCCTTAAACGCTGTAGGGCTGCGTTTAGGTTCTTGACATGGGTTTCCTTGTCCTTGGAGTATACCAATATGTCATCAATAAATACTATAACCGACGTGTCCAACATATCGTGGAAAACTCGGTTCATTAGTTCCATGAACGTTGCCGGTGCATTAGTTAATCCGAATGACATCACTAAGAACTCATAGTGTCCGTATCTTGTCCTGAAAGCTGTCTTCGGAATGTCACCTTCCTTAATCTTCAGCTGATGATAGCCTGATCGAAGATCGATCTTTGAAAATACCTTCGCTCCTTGTAACTGGTCGAACAAGTCATCGATCCTGGGTAGTGGATATCGATTCTTGATGGTTAGTTTATTCAAGTCTCGATAGTCGATGCATAATCGAACGCTACCATCCTTCTTCTTTACGAACAACACTAGTGCTCCCCATGGAGATATACTGGGTCTAATATAACCCTTATCCAGCAGTTCTTGTAATTGTACTTTTAATTCCTTCAATTCAGTAGGAGCCATTCTATAAGGTGCTTTTGATACCGGTGCGGCTCCATGTATCAGGTCTATTACAAACTCCATAGCCCGGTCGGGTGGTAATCCGGGTAGTTCCTCCGGAAATACATCAGGAAAATCTCGCACGACGTCAATATCTTCCATTCGTGGCACGTCCTTGGTTAGGTCGACCACTGATACTATCCCCTTTCTCAAGGCACTTCTTAGCCTTTAATGCTGAGAGTATGAGCTTACGTCTCCTGGGACGTTTGGTTCCCGAGAAACTGAATTCTGCTCCTTCTTTGTCTTTGAACGTTAGCTTCTTCTCGGCGCATAACAGGTTTGCAGAATGCCGAGCTAACCAGTCCATTCCCAAGATGACGTTAAAGTCTGCCATCTCAAGTTGTATTAAGGTTGCATCCAGGGTCTGCTCTCCAATGAGAACTGGACATGGTCCATAACCTTTCTCAAATTCCACTTCTAATCCCATCAGTGACAGTACAAGTAATTTGTAGTCTAATGTTTTGATGGGCAGATTGGTCTTCTTTCCAAACGACACAGATATAAATGAATGAGTAGCTCCTAAATCAAAGAGTACTCTGGCGGGTATGCCATTGATAGGTACAATACCTGTGATTCGTTTTTACTTAGTCTACATGCTCAATCAATTCTAATTATAGCCTTACAAGTTTCGGTCATACCTGTGACCACATCGGGCGATGCGGCAGCATCCTCTGATGTAACGGCATATACCCGTCCTTGATGTAGTTGCTTCTTGGGTTTTGGGCATTCTCTTGCCATATGCCCTGGTTGGTTGCAGTTATAGCACTTCGGGGCTTCAAAATTTGACTTTGGTTGGGGTTGAGCTGCTGCAGTAGACTTTGGTGCAGTTGCAAAATTCTGAGGACGAAAAGGTTTATACGTCCTATTATTGCCTCCGTTGTAGGAGTTTCCGGCTGGTCTCTTGATTCCTCTGCCCTGGGAGAAATAGCTCTCCTTCTGGCTCGATTCAATTACTCGAGCAATCTGGACAGCTTCATTGTAAATCTTCTTTTCCAAACCCAGAACATTTTCTCTTATGCTTCCTCTTAGTCCCGCGACGAACCTACGGGTTTTGGTATCTTCTTCCTGCATACTAGCCGGTGCAAAGAAAAACAGTTCTTCGTAGCGCTGTTGATATGCGTCTACGGTCATCTATCCATGGTACAAACTCAGGAATTCTTTCTCCATTGAATCTCTGAAGCTTCTTGGGAAATACTTCTCGAAGAATGCTTCTTTGTGTATAGCCCGTGTCAGTAGGGCATGCTTGGTTAATAAATATGTCTTTGTAGATTTCCACCAATGGTGTGCGTCGCCTTTGAGCATGAAGGTGGCGCATAACACTTTCTCTTCCTCAGTGATAGTCATCATAAGGAAGTTCCTTTCCATCTCGTCTATCCAGTGTGCTGGCCACAGTGGATCAGATGGCTTGCCATTGAATTCTCTCGGTTTCATTTTCAAAAATCTCTCCACTAGCCGGGAGTGATCCAGTTGATTTTGGTATGCCCCAAACATAGGGGGTGGATACTGATAGTTCCCTTGGGCTGCTTCTGGGACTTGCACTGGAATTGGTGCAGCCGGTTGTTGAGGTGTCTGTTGGGCTGGGTGATTACCCACTGGTGCTGCACTAGCTTGCCCAGTGTGCATGGTTGCAGCCTGAGTGGCTTGGAACATAACTCCCATCGCAACCTGCATTTGAGCTTGTGCGTGTTGCATTTGCTGTAGCTGTTGTGCCAGATTCATAACCACATTTGCTAGCTCCGGTGGTGGAGGTGGCAAATTTGTAGGGCCTGCTGGTTCTGGATTACCCTATGCATGGTTATTCTCTTGACTAGTCTCCTCCACTGGTGGTGGTGGTGGGACTGTATTTCGGGTCTGTCGGGTAACTCTACGTCCAGACATATTTCCTTCTGAGATGGGTGGTGCCTGAAATCCTCAAAATCAGTGAGAAATCATTTATACTTTATGTGGGCACGCTAACCGATATAAAATTCAAAATCCCCAATTCATTCTGAAATAAATACTGTCTTTTCTATGTAGGGTCGATGGTGAGGGTCGTCGGTGTGTCCGACCCTGGGTATTCGACCCTGGGAATGACCTGTTCTTCCCGAGAGCTGAGGGTCGATGCGAGGGTCGATGGGTGTCCGACCCTCGATTTTCTGTCAGATTCCCGAGAGCCGAGGGTCGATGGGAGGGTCGATCCGAGGGTCGATGGTGTCAGTCGAATTGTCCGACCCTCGGACCAAAAATCAGATTTTTAAGATCCTATTTTGGGTCAATTCTCACTATTCCTCCTCCGTTTCGACTCGTCTCTACTCTCCAAGTTGCTACAGTGCTAATTCGCTATTGTGGATCATTCTTAGTCCGAGTTTCGACATCCACATCACCTCTACAGGTATAATTTCCCAACTTTACCTGTTTTTAGGTTTTTATTTCTAGGTTTTTGCTCATTTAACTCGTATTTTCCAAATTAAACTATTTCCAACCGTAAAAATTCAATTTTTATTGGGGGCTATTGTTATTGGGGTCTTGAGGAACGAAAGCCCTAAAAATTTTTTGAGTTTCATCGGTTGGTTATCGAGAAACTTAAATTTTTCTCTTTTTGCCCTAATTTATCGAAATTTTTGATTTTTCATGAATTTCTCCAAATTGGACCTTATCAGTTAAAATTTCCAACTGCATGTGGATTGTAGGATATGTTTTAACCTACGTAAGTTCTTATGCCCACTTGTATGGCGAGAAATGGGGCTTTATGGTCAACTTACATCGTTATTAAATCAAATTTTGGATTTTTTTCCTGCTAACTCCTTGTTTCTTTTCTCCTTCTTATTTTTGCAGATACTATGGCCCGTACTAAAGTGCCAAGATTGCATGATCCACTTCGCTTCCGTTCGAACGAAGCCGAGGCACAGTATGCTGACTACGCCCGTAAGAAAGTGGAAGGGGGTCGCATGGTGAACTTGGCTGAGCTAGCCTTGTTCAATGTAGAGGGAGCATTCGGTGATATGGGGTGGCTCCCTATCATCACATACGATGCGTGCACATGTCCAGACTTGGTGCGCCAGTTCTATTGTAATCTCCAGGTGGTGGGGAATTACAATGATGTCGAGCGTGGTCAGGAGTTGCGCATCACTAGTTACGTCAAAGGGGTGTACATCTCCTTTGATTATCGGCAGCTGGCCGATCTGTTGGGCATTCCCTATGATGGCCCTATGGTGTACTGTGCACCGGGAGAGCAACAGTTTATTGAGATGGAGATGAGGGTAGAGATCGACAACCAGTTGCTCCGTCCCGATAGATGGTAGATGAGAGCTTGCTACTTGCGTCCAGCTCCACGGGTCTTCTGCAAGATTATCCAGCATAATCTAATCCCGCAGAGTGGGCACTATGAGAGGGTCTCTCCTGACTCAATTCTTGATCTCTTCGCATCCGCACTCGTCGGACCGGTCTGCCTTCCTTACATCATCATGCGGACGATGATTAATGCTACATTGTCCGGTCATAGGGGAAACCTACCCTATGGACGCATGATTACAGTGCTACTGACCCGTCTGGGGGTGGATCTAGTAGATGAGAAGATCCATGAGAAGACCTTCTCGTCGCCTCTAGATTGGGAGGCTATCTGCAAGATGGGGCTGTGAGATGCGGAGGTTAGCGATGAGGAGAGGAACGCGATGGTGCACCCTCACACTCGGGTTGAGATGGCTGATGCTGCGGTGGCTGTTAGGGCTCGTGGGGATCCGGTCGACGATGACGATCGTATGTACATGGATGTCGACGCGATACCCCCGCCTTCACCTACACATGCGGCTGGAGTTGGTACTTCGCATGCGGCGGATTCTGTACCTGAGACTGGTCCTTCTCATGAGGCTGGTCCTTCGCATCCGTCTTCTGATATGATAGAGATGTTGTGCGGGATCAGAGAGACTCAGCGCAGATCAGACCTGAGGATTGAGTTGCTAGATGCTCATCGCATGAGAGTGGATGAGCTGTTGGCTGCTCAGCACACATCTGACGCGCGGATAGGTGAGCTCATGGAGATCCAGCGTGCGACTGACAGGAGAGTAGCCGATCTCACAGCTAGTCTACAGACGACCCAGACCCAGGTGGCATGGTTGACTAGGGTCTATGCCGAGGACTATGATAGAGACCGTGAGGCACCGCCTCCTCCTTCGCCTCCAGCTTCCTGATTGTACTTTACTTTTCCTTCAACTACAGAGTAACTGTCCGGGTTGTGGACTGTACTCTGCTTTAGATATATATTTACTCTTTGTTTCGCTCTCATTGTATGTCAACTCGTTTCTCCTTTTAATAGATGTATTATTCTCTTTTTAAATTTGGTCTCAACATCACTTGTGCTTATAATGTGTTAATATTACTGTTTTTATTTTATCCTATCTCAGTTCACTATTGCTGTGAATGTATGATAGTTCAGCGGGCAAGGCCTGAGATGCTCTGATACCAAGTTGTCACACCCCAATTCCACACATTTCAGAATGGTGTGATGAACCGCTAAATAACCAACGGTTCAACCAGGATCTCAAATAGGCTATCCCCGCGTTACCTGAACCTTCATATACTCACCATCATAATGAGTAAATACACAATAGCGAGCTTATAAATAAATGAACCGAGAACTAAAATGATATCCATAAATAATAGCAAATTATTACGTGTTTAATCGAGACATAAATATTTAAGTACCAAATACATGTCTTATAAATCCAATAAAGAAACCTATAAAAATATCTAGTAAAATACACACGAGTTGCACTCGCAAGAGGAGTCGTGTGTATCGTCTTCAGCTCCAACTTCCATAGCTGCTATATTCCCGCACGCCGGACGCGTTCATAAAATCTTCAACTGTATAACCTGCATCATCAACTAAAAATATTCGACGTCGGGGGGTGAGCACACAACACGGCTCAGTGAGTAGCCAAAACAATGCAACATTACATATGCATGCAAAAATCAATTTATATCTTTGGTCTTGGTTTATAGTTTGCAATGCGCAATAGAAAGGTTGGGTGGTCAAAGGTTAACGTTTATTGACACCGCCTCTATACACAGGGTGTGGAAGCCCGCCCGAAGGTTAATGTTTATCGTCGTCCCCATCCACCCTACCATAACATTATACAACAAAGGTTAACGTTTATTGCTATATAATGCTATACTAACACGTAAGCCCCTGTTAGCGAGGGCTTGCAAACTGCGCTCGCTGCTAACCCATCCTAATGCCAAACAAGTGTATCCAAGGCCTCACCCCAAAGATCCCTCATAATGCCCATAGAGATAGAGCTAAGGCCCCCCGGTAGAGTCAGAGACTACAAGGACCGAGACCACCTCCCCTGATACTCTACGACACAATAGTTCTGCTAAGGTAATGGTGATACGACGATGTCAATGCACAAGACTTGAGTTAGAGATAGAGCTAAAGTGATGAGACCCGCCAAAGGTTAACGTTTATTGACGTTCTCATCACACCTCCCCTGATACTCGCTCGCATCAAGCACATCAACCACACACATACAAGCACATGCCTATTCCTATCATCATCATCATCATCATGTTATAAACAATAAAGTAAATATGCATGAACAAGTAATAGAAATATTGGATGGCATGCTGTATGCACATTACAAACATATTCGCATAGAATCAAACATAGGATAGGACTCAAGAAATAGAAAACAGTTTATTATTAACCGATTAGTTTGGGGTTAAGGTTCCTCACCTTAGCTTGCTATAAAATATTTTTCCAAGCTTTAAAATCACCGTTATAACTTTATTATATTGCTAGCAAACCTAACAAAGTCGATAGAATTTAATTAGAATTAATTCGGAATTTAAAACCATTCTGTCAACTGAGGGTCGATGCTAGGGTCGATGCTAGGGTCGATGGGTCTATCGACCCTCCCTCCATTCTGAACTTCCCGAATGCTGAGGGTCGATGGTCAGAAACACCTAGGGTCGGATGGTCTATCGACCCTCGGTGGGACCCTCGATGTACTCTGGTCCAATTTCCACTTTTAATCCATTCTTCGTGTTTGGGGTCCTATGGCTTGCTTCCTTCATTCATTCAACAGTCATTCCATGGTCTAGAACCATGTATAATCCATCTAAATAGTTTTCGTGCATCCTCCTATGGTTTCCCATGAAAACCTAACCATGGATGGATGGTTTGGGTTTCTCCGAGATCACATTCTCATCAATAACTACCCTAAGGTCTGTAGAAACTCATAGAATTAGTATCCATACCTGAGAAGATTAATCTTTCTCTGTAACTTTTCTCTTTTTTGCTAGGTTCTCTTCCTTGCCTCTCTTCTTCCTCTTTTCCTTCTCTTTTCTTTCTCTCAATTCAATTAGGATTGTGAAAGGAGTGAAAGTGGCTTATGAACGTCCTTTAAATAGACTAGGAATGTCCTATAATAGTCCCATTGAGATTTGGAAAGAATCCCAACCGAAAATTAAGAAATTTCCTAATTTCAATTTCGTCAGAAACCGAGGGTCGATGGGAGGGTCGATGATCCCGTCGACCCTAGGGTCTCAAGCTGTCTGACCCTCCCTTCAAAACTGAGGGTCCGACTTTTCTCGTTTTGGGTGGTCCGACCCCGCTTAGCTGGGTGTGCGACCCTCCCCTAAAATTAAGTGTTTTTGGGTCGATTTTATACCTGGGATCTCGATCTCCTTCATGCCCTTGGTCCATTTGACTCGACCATGATGGGTAAACCTGGTTCAAGGTGGTAAGACCGGGTTAGTTTGACACGGGTCTTACACCGCCTCCTCCAGCACCTCCGGCTCCATGATGCATTTCTTTTTACTTTTTCCTTGTACTACAGAGTAATTGTTCGGATTGTGGACCGTACTCTAATTTGGATATATATATATATATATATATATATATATATATATATATATATATATATATATATATATATATATATATATATTGTTTTTATTCGATGTGTATATGAAACTTGTTTTTCATCTTAATAGTGCATTATTCTCTTTCTTAATTTTTGTCTCATACAACACAGGTGCTTATAGTGTGTTCTTATTATTTTAAGTTTTATCCTAACTCAGTTCATGAACTTTTGTAGAAGTATATCGGTTTAATAGACAGGGCCTGAGAGCTCTGATACCAAGTTGTCACACCCCAATTCTGTAAACCAGCCAGAATGGTGTGATGAACCGTCTATGAACCAACGGTTCAACCAGGATCTCAAAGAGGCTGTGTCCTTTTGCTTAAACCATACACATCCACAATCATAATCAGAGTAAATAAATAATAGCGGAAGTCTTTAATACTAATGAACTGAGTATCTAACAGTGATAACATAAATAAAGTATCCAATTATCTCCAAAAGAGTAAGACATAAAATAAAATAAATTAATCAATTACATCTTCTAAATAATCCAACTAATAAATCTAATCAAAGACGCATGAGTTGCACTCGCACGACGAATCATGCGACTCCATCATAGCTTCTGCATCCATCGTCGCAACATTTTCGTACATCGGAGCATTCATATAATCTTCTACGGTAGGACTTGCATCATCAACTAAAAATATTCGATGTCGAAAGGGTGAGCGCACATCATGGCTCAGTGAGCAAACAAAACAGTGCAACAAATATATGCATGCATTCAATTCATATCTTTGGTCTAGTTCATAAGTTTACAATGTGCAATAGAAAGGATAGGTGGCCACCGCACCTCTATACACGAGTGTGTGAAGCCGCCCAATGGATCAAACACCATTGCCGTCCCACATGCACCCATCAAGGAATAGAGATAGAGCTAAAGTGCTCGGATCAAACACCGCATGACACTTCTTCTGATGCCCTACCCATACCAACACGTAAGCCCCTAATGGCAAGGGCTTACAAACTGGGCTCGCAACTAACCAATCCTAATGTCAAACATTGTATCCAAGGCCTCACCCCAGCATCCCTCAATACGTCCATAGAGATAGAGCTAAGGCCCCCCGGCAGAGTCAGAGACTACACGGTCTGAGATCTACCTCCCCTGATGCCCTACGACGTAATAGTTCTGCTAAGGTAATGACGATACGACGATGTCAGTGGACAAGACTTAAGTAGAGATAAAGCTAGAGTCTGGTGACTAGGATGAACCACAATGTCACGTCCTTCCCTTGAAGCCCCACTCGCATCAAGTACACTAACCACACACATACATTCACATGCTTATTCCTAGCATCATCATCATCATCATGTTATAAATAAACTGAATTAAATATGCATGAACAGTAATAATAGGAATATTGGATGACATGTGAAATGCACAATACACGCATACAAGCATAGATCATTCATGGCATTGGACTCAATAAATAAAAATAGTTTATTATTAGCCAATTAATTTATGTCTTGTTCCCTCACCTTTGATCGATGTTTGTTCCTTTCCCAAGCGTTGGAAGTCACTTTGAATCTATTAGGAACCTAAACAATTAATGTATTTTAGTTAGGATTTATGTTTACCAAGTTACAGTAGTCAAAAACCTTGTTTGGTTACAAAATATGCTTGTTGTTAACATGTGGTCAGATGTGTGGTTGGACCTGTGTGTCTCATGTGGTCGCACATCATGCGACCACACATGTGATGGTCGACCTTTCACTCTTAACTCCATTCCTTCATTTTTGAATCCTTTGACTTATCATCATGGTCCTTCCTATGATTGTTCTATGGCTCAAAACTATTATTTTAAACACTATCCATTGTCCACATAATTTTCTCCATGGATTCTCTTGGAATTTGTCCATGGATGGATGGTTTAGGTTTCTCCTAAATCCTATTTTCTTCATGAACTATTCTAAGCTCTCAATTTAACATGGGGAATATGTTCATACCTTAAGCTTGCTGAAGATTCAGAGTTTTCTCTGAATTTTCCTCCTCTTTAGTCTTCCTCTTTAATTTTCCTTCTCTTCCTTCTTTTCTCTTTCTCTCACTTTCAGTTTGAGTTCTAAAAGAGTGAAAGAGGCAAAGGGACGTCCTATTTATAGAGGAAAACCCTCCATAATATGCCCTAATGAGTTTAGGAACGACCCCCCTTTGGATTAAGAAGGTTTCCTAATTTTCGGTTCTGACTGGGTTCATGTGGTCGGAGGTGGGATCGCAGAACCCATCAACCACACCTTTTGAAATGTCCGACCACATGACCAAAATTCATGTGGTTGGACTCTTTTGAAGTGTGGTCCGTCACACCTATTTAGGTATGTGACCACACGCTCATAATTGACTGTTTTTGGGTTGATTTCATACCTGGTCTTGTGGTTTCTTCACGCACTTGGTCCACTTGGCTCGACCATAGTAGGAAAACCTGATACAAAGTGGTAAGACCGGTTAGTTCGATATGGGTCTTGCAGTACCCCTCAGACCTTTAGACCTCAAGCTGTTAGTATGATCACCGTTGGGATTAGAGGTTGTATTACATGACTGTTATGGACCATGTCCAGTCCTTATTAATGGGAGGAGTTTGGATGCAAACCTAGTTCAGCTCGACTCGAGATGGCAGACTTCAACGTCATCTTAGGAATAGACTGGTTATCTATGCATTCATTGAGTTTACTTTGTGCTGAGAAGAAATTGTCATTCAAGGGCAAAGATGGTGCAAAAATCAGCTTTATGGGGACTAAACTTCCCTATAAATGGAAGTTTATTCTCTCTGCACTTAAGGTGAAGAGATGCCTAGAAAAGGGTGGAGTAGGATATCTGGTATCTGTGGTGGACGTTACCAAGGAAGCACCATAGATGGAAGATATTGAAGTTGTATGGAAATTTTTAGATGTGTTTCCTGAAGACTTACCCGGATTGCCACCTGATAGAGCAATTGAGATAGTCATAGACTAATTGACAGGGTTGGCACCTGTGTCCAAGGCACCCTATCGAATGGCGCCTATGGAATTGAAGGAATTAAAGACTCAACTATAAAACTTATTGGATAAGGGTTTCATCCGGCCAAGTATTTCGCCATGGGGAACACCGGTGTTGTTAGTAAAGAAGAAGGTGGTAGTGTTTGATTATGTATAGACTACCAGGAATTGAACTAGCTCATGACCAAGAACCGATACCCATTACCACAGATTGATAACTTGTTTAATCAGTTGCAATGTCACACCCCAATTCTGAACCAACCAAAAAGGTGTGATGAACAGCTATTAAACCAACGGTTCACCCAGAATCTCGTATAGGCCGTGCCCATTTGGTTAAACCAGATACAACTACAACCATAATCAGAGTAAATAAACAATAATGAAAGTCTTTAATATTAATGAACTGAGTATCTAACAGTGGTAACATAATTAATTATCTAATTATCTCCAAATGACTCAAGACATAAAATAAAATAATTAATTACATGTTTTGATAACCCAATAACTAAATCTAATCGAAAATACATGAGTTGCACTCGCATGATGAATCATGCGATTCCACCATAGCTTCCACATCCATCGCAGCAACATATCTGTACATTGGTGCATTCATATAATCTTCCACGGTAGTACCTACATCATCAACTAAAAATATTTGAGGTCGAAAGGGTGAGCACACATCATGACTCAGTGAGCAAACAAAACAATGCAACAAACATATGCATGCATTCAATTCATATCTTTGGTCTGGTTTATAAGTTTGCAATATGCTACAGAAAGGTTTGGTGGCCGCCGCACCTCTATACAAGAGTGTGTGATTCCGTTCAATGGATCAAACACCATTGTTGTCCCACATGCACCCATCATAGAATAGAGATAGAGCTAAAGTGTCCGGATCAAACACCGCACAACACTTTCCCTGATGCCCTACCCATACCAACATGTAAGCCCCTATTATGAGGGCTTGCAAACTGGGCTCGCAACTAACTAATCCTAATACCAAACAATGTATCCAAGTCCTCACCCCAGCATCCCTCAATACATCCATAGAGATAGAGCTAAGGCCCCTCGGAAGAGTCAGAGACTATACGGTCTGAGACCACCTCCCTCGATGCCCTACGACGTAATAGTTCTGCTAAGGTAATGGCGATACGACGATGTTAGTGGGAAAGACTTGAGTAGAGATAGAGCTAGAGTCTGGTGACCAGGATGAACCACAATGTCACGTCTTCCCCCTGATGCTCCACTCGCATGAAACACACTAACCACATGCATACATTCAAATGCCTATTCCTAACATCATCATCATCATCATGTTATAAATAAACATAATTAAATATGCATGAGCAGTAATAGCAAGAATATTGGATGACATGTGAAATCCACATTACAAACATACAAGCATAGAATCATTCATGGCATTGGACTCAATAAGTAAAACAGTTTGTTATTAGCTAATTAGTTCAGGTCTTGTTCCCTCACCTTTGGTCGATGGTTGTTCCTCGTCCAAGCTTTGTAAATCACTTTTAGACTACTTAGAAACCTAACAAATTTATAGATTTTAAATTAGAGTTTATTTCCATCAATTCAAACTTTCAGAAGCTGAGTGGTCACAGGTGTGGCTGCACTTGTGGTCTCAGTTTCTGCGACCACAGGGTGTATGGTCGATATGTGTGGTCGCATATCATGCAACCACACCCTCCCTGGAACATTCTCGAGGGCGTGTGGTCGATCATATGTGTCTCGTGTGGTCGCATATGCGACCACACCCTCCCTGGAACTTTCCCGAGGGCGTGTGGTCGATCATATGTACCTTGTGTGGTCGATCAAACTATGACCACACGAGTAATGGTCGACTTTTCTACTCTCAACTCAATTCCTTCATGTTTTGATTCTTTGGCTTATCATCATGATCCTTCCTATGATTATTCTATGGCTTAAAATTCATATTTTTACTTAATCCATCATCATAATAGATTCCCTCCATGGATCTCTTAGAATTTGTCCATGGTTTTATGATTTGGGTCTCACTTTGAATCACTATCTCCATCATGATCTATTCTAGGCATTCAACTGATATGGAAAATGTTTTCATACCTTAAACTTGTTGAAGAATCAGAGTTCTCTCTGAATTTTCTTCTCTTAGTCTTCCTCTTCAATTGTCCTTCTCTTCCTCCTCTTCTCTTTCTCTCTCTTCAGTTTGAGTTTTAAAATGATGAAAGAGGCTAAGGGACGTCCTATATATAGAGGAAAACCCTCCATATAAATCCTACTTAGATTAGAAAAGAACCCCCTTCGGATTAGGAAGGTTTCATAATCATGGAGTTAGTTTGACATCGTGTGGTCGCACGTGGGGTCGCAGAACCCGTCGACCACACATTCAAAAAATGCGACCACACATCCCAGACTCCAGTGGCCTCATTATTCTGAGGTGTGGTCGACCCCACCTGTTTAGGTATGTGACCACATGCTCCTAATTAGATGATTTTGGGTTCAATTTCATACCTAGCCTTGTGGTTTCTTCACACACTTGGTCCGCTTGGCCCGACCATGATAGAAAGACCTGATACAAGGTGGTAAGAGTGGTTAGTACGATACAGGTCTCACAACTCCCCCCCCCTTTTATTATAAATTTTGTCCTCAAAATTTGCACGTACCTTCCTAGTTGATATAGTGAGGATATTGCTTTCGCATAACATTCTCTTCTTCCCGTGTGATCTCTTCTACATCTTGACTCCTCCAAGTAACCTTAACATAATAAATGTCATGGTTGCTTAGATGTTGAACCTTTCGGCTGGTAATTTTGATTGGTGCTACTTCGAATGTCAAATCATCAGTTAGACCCGGTGGATCTACTGTTAACACGTATGTTGGATCTCTGACATACTTCTTCAGTAATGAGATATGAAATACTTCATGTACACTTGATATAGATGGGGGTAGTGCTAATTGATACACCACTTTCCCTCGTTTAGCTAGAATCTCATATGGCCCGACATATCTCGGACTTAGCTTCCCTTTTTATCCGAACCATTTTAAGTCTCGCATAGGTGATACTTTCAGGAATACCTTATCACCTACGATGAATTCAAGGTCTCGATGTCGATTATTTGCATACTGTTTCTGACGATTCTGAGCTGTTTTAACTCTTTCCTTAATTATGTCGACTACTTTGCAAGTTTCTTCAATAAACTCTGGTCCAATAATGCACCGTTCTCCAATTTCATTCCAAAACAAAGGAGTTCAACATTTCCTACCATACAATGCTTCATAGGGTGACATCTATATAGTTGCTAGATAGCTGTTGTTATAAGCAAACTCTATCAATGGTAATTTCTCATCCCTTAATCATTTGAAATCAATGACACAAGATCGAAGCATGTCTTCTAAAATCTGAATGGTACGCTCTGACTGTCCTTCTATTTGAGGATGGAATGCAGTACTAAACTTCAATGTTGTACCCATAGCCTTCTGTAATCCTTTCCAAAACTTTGAGGTAAAGCGTGGGTCTCTATCGGACACAATGCTTTCAGGTACACCATGTAATCTGATAATATTATCCACATATAGTTTGGCTAACCTCTCTAGGGTATACTGAAGTCGTATAGCTATGACACGAGCTGTCTTAGTCAGACGATCCACAATCACCCAGACAGCGTCAACTACTCGGGGAGTCAATGATAACCTGGTGACGAAGTCCATAATGATGCAGTCTCATTTCCATGTTGGTTCTGGCAGTGGCTACAATAATCCTGCAGGTCTTTGCCTTTCAGCCTTTATCCTCTGACAATTCAAGCATTGAGATACAAATTTGGCTACATCCGCTTTCATTCCTCTCCACCAATATAGTTTCTTCAGATCATGATACATCTTTGTACTTTCAAGATGTACCAAATAATTAGTGGTGTGAGCTTCCTTCATTAGTCTGTGTCTAATATCCAAGTCTTCATTTTTAGGAACACATACCCTTCCCTTGTATTATAGTACCTTTTCAACGTCCAAGGTCAACTCAGGAGTAGTCCTACCTTTTTCGAGGTCTTCTTGCACCGTTCTCAAATAAGGGTCTGATTTAATAACGGCTTTCACTTCGTCTAATAGATCAAGTACAATCTTCAATGTAGCAAATATGTTTGAGAATAGATGAATAAACCCTTGGTCAATTGATTCATTCGAAATATCAATCACGAACAACTCTTTACCGTAATTAAATACTCTCCCTGTGACACACGCCACAACATTTGCACTAACATCTTCTTGGGATTCTGTCATTGCTTTCCTGCTCAGTGCGTCAACAACTACATTAGCTTTTCCTGGATGATACTGGATATCAATCATAATCCTTCAATAATTCCAGCCATCTTCTTTGTCTCATGTTCAACTCCTTCTGATTAAAAAAGATGAGTGAGACTCTTATGATCTGATTTAATATGAAATTTCTCACCATACAAATAATGTCTCCATATCTTGACAGCATGTACTACTGCTGCTAATTCCAAGTCATGAGTGGGGTAGTTCTTCTCGTGCGTCTTCAGTTGTCTTGAGGCATACACAACTACTTATTCTCCTTGCATAAGTATACATCCTAAACCTAACCCAAACACATCAGTGTACAAGGTAAATGGTTGTCCTGGGATCAAAATAGTGAAGATGGGAGCTGATATCAATCTAGCCTTCAATGTTTGAAAACACTCTTCACATTTATTGGTCCAAACAAACTTTTCTCCTTTCTTTGTCAGACTGGTGAGAGGTACGGCGATTCTAGAGTAATTTTTCACGAATCGTCGATAATACCTTGCTAAACCTAGGAAACTTTTAATTTCTGCAACATTTTTAGGTGCTTCCCATTTCACAATGGATTCAATCTTGCTAGGATCCACTTTAATTCCTTCAGCGGATACTACATGGCCTAAGAAAGCGTCTTCATTTAGTCAGAACTCACACTTTGTAAATTTGGCGTAAAGCTTCTCTTTTCTTAGTCGCTACAGAGCGGCTCTTAGATTTGTGACATGAGTTTCTTTGTCCTTGGAGTAGACTAGTATGTCGTCAATAAATATAATAACTGACGTATCCAACATAACGTGGAATACTCGATTCATGAGTTCCATAAAAATTACGGGTGCATTAGTCAATCCAAAAGACATGACTAAAAATTCATAATGTCCATATCTTGTTCTGAATGCTGTCTTTGGAATATCATCTTCCTTATTCTTCAACTGATCGTATCCTGACCGAAGATCAATTTTGAAGAACACTTTGGCACCTTGCAATTGATCGAACAAGTCATCGATCCAAGGCAACGGGTACCGATTCTTGATTGTAAGCTTATTCAATTCCCGATAGTCTATACACAGTCGAACGCTACCATCCTTCTTTTTCACGAACAATACTGGCGCTCCCCATAGTGATATGCTGGGTCTGATATAACCCTTGTCCAGTAATTCCTGTAATTGTACCTTCAGTTCCTTCAGTTCAGTAGGAGCCATTCGATAAGGTGCTTTAGATACTGGTGCGGCTCAAGGTATAAGATCTATAATGAACTCTGTTGCTTGGTTGGGTGGTAGTCCTGGTAGTTCCTCAGGAAATACATCTGAAAAGTCACGCACAACATCAATATCCTCCATTCGTGGTGCTTCCTTGGTGAGATCGACCACGGATACTAGATACCCAATTCCTCCTTTCTCGAGGCATTTTATAGCCTTTAATACAGAGAGAATGAGTTTTCGTTTACGAAGAAGTTTGGTTCCCACAAAACTAAACTCTGCTCCTTCCTTGTCTTTAAGTGTCAATTTATTTTCTGCACATAATAGGTTTGCAGAGTACCGAGTTAACCAATCCATTCCCAAGATAACGTCAAAGTCTGTCATCTCAAGTTGAATTAAGGTTGCATCCAAAATCTTCTCGTCAATAAGAACTGGACATGGTCCATAGCCTTTTTCTAATTCCACTCCTAATCCCATAGGTGAACGTACAAGCAATTTGTAGTCTAAAGGTCTGAGGGGTAGATTTAACTTCTTTCCATATGACACAGATTTAAAAGAATGCGAAGTTCCAAAGTCAAAGAGTACTCTGGCGGGTATGCCATTAATAGGTACGATACCTGTGATTTGATTTAATTTAGTCTACATGCTCACACAAGGTAGTACAAAATGAAAGGTTCAGGTCATACCTGTGACCACATCAGGCGATACGTTAGCATCCTCAGATGTAACTGCATAAACCTTTCCTTGCTGTAGCTGCTTCCTTGGCTTAGGACACTCCCTTGAATAATGTCCTATTTGATTGCAGTTAAAGCATTTAACTCCATCACTACTTTGCTTCTGTTGAGGTTGGGCTATTGGAGTAATCTTGGTTGCAGCATTGAAGCCTTGAGTACCGAAGGGTTTAAATGTCTTTGTGTTCCCTCCGTTATATGAATTTCCATTAGGCATTTTAATACCTCTGTTCTGTGCAAAATAACGTTCCTTCTAGCTCAATTCCAGTACTCGAGTAATATGTACCGTTTCATTATAAATCTTCTTTTCCAATCCCAATACATGCTCATGGATGCTTCCCCTAAGTCCCATTACGAACCTTTAGGTTTTGGTATTTTCCTCCTACATGTTAGAGGGAGCAAAGAAAAACAACTCTTCGTAACGCTGTTGATACGCATCCACAGTCATTTGTCCCTGATACAGACTCAGAAACTATTTTTCCATAGCATCTCTAAAACTCTTGGGAAACTACTTCTCGAAGAAAGCTTCTTTATAGATAGCCCAGGTCAATTGGGCGTGCTTCATTAATAGATAACTTCGAGTAGATTTCCACCAATGGTGTGCATCGCCCTTCAGCATAAATGTAGCACCTAACACTTTTTCCTCTTCATTTACAGTCATCGTCATTAAGTTCCTTTCCATCTCGTCGATCCAGTGAGCTGGCCACAAAGGATCCGATGGCTTGCCATTGAATTCCTTAGGCTTCATCTTCAGAAAATGCTCGATCAGTCAAGAATGGTCCAACTGATACTGAGCATATGCTCCATATGTAGGCGGTTGATACAGGTAATTGCCTTGGTTGTATCCACTTTGAGGTAATTTAGGGTTTTGTAGTTGAGCTTGTACAAATGGCGTTTGAGGTGCTTGGGGTACCATGTTGTTCATAGCCAATGCTTGGGGCACAGTGTTGCTCTGGTACGATATTAGCTTGTCCCCCCGGTAAAGGTGTAGTGTTTGCAGCTGGGAAAGCCATTCCCATAGCGGCTTGCATGTTGGCTTATACTTGCTATATTTGCTGCAACTGTTGTGCTAAATTCATCACCGCAGTAGCCAAATCTGTAGGTGGGGCTGACAAGTTTGTGGGGTTGGCTGGGTCGTTGACTCCTGACGGTACCACATTCTGGTTCTCCTGTTCCTCAGGGTTTTCATGGCCATTTTCCTCTGCAAGTGGTGGTAGAGGTGGAATTGGGTTACGTCCTCTCCAGGTTATTCTTTGCCCAGCCATTTCCTATTTTCGACCGTGGTAGTGTCTGAAAGTCAAGGAACATATGAGCCAATCATAATATACATCAATCTCATGCCAATATCCAAATAGACAAGGCAAAATTTCAATATTTAAAGTCATTCAGTCAAATAGAGCATTTTTCATAGTGATGGTGGGGTCGCAGTATATGTGACCACAGGGTTGCGACCACACAAACCCTGTCAGCTCACCGACAACCTGTGGTCGATCGTGGGGACCCATTTTTGGTCGAATTTTGCAACCACACGATCCCAAATCAGGTTTTTAAACCTGATTTTCGAGCCATTTTCTTTATTTCTCTTTTGTCCACAACTCAACTCGCCACCACTGAGTTGCTATAGTGTTGATCGTACAAATTTGGTGATTCTTTCATCGATTTATGACCTACGTTCCTTTCTTCCAGGTATGTTCCCTACTCTTTCTCCTTTTTAAGCTTTCATACCTAGGTTTTGCTCCATTTATAGGGTTTTCTTCAAATTAATAATTTTTTGATTGTAAAAATTTGATTTTTACTGGGGGTTATTACTATTGGCCACCCAATGAATGAAAGCCCTCAAGAAAATTCGAGTTTCATCGGTTAGTTTAATAGAAACTTGAAAATTCCCATTTTTGACCTAAATTTTGGGGTTTTTCCCAATTGTCAAAATTTCTTCAAATTTGACCCAGCTAGTTTAAATTTCCAATTGTATGAACCTTGCAGGATGGGGTGGGACATATGTAAGTCCTCCTGCCCAATTGTTTGGGTGAAAAGTAAGGCTTTTGGCCAATCATACTGTCATAATGCCAAAATTTTTGAATTTTCTCTATATCTGATATATTGCTGGTTGGTCTATGTCCTTGCAAGTAACATGGTTCACACTAAAGTACCCAGAGTTTATGATCCCCGTCACTTCCAGTATATTGAAATAGAGGCACAGTATTCCCGGTACGAGCGCAAGATGGTGGAAGGGGGTCGTTGTGTCAACTTAGCCAACCTAGCCCTATTTGATGTAGAGGGAGCATTCTGTGATATGGGCTGGCTCCCTGTGATTCTATATGAGGGTTGCACCTGTCCTGAGTTGGTAAAATAGTTTTACTATAATTTACAGGTGGAGGGTGACCCAGAAGACATAGATAGAGGTAGAGAGCTTAGGATCACCAGTTTGGTTAAAGGAGTGGAGATATCATTTAACTGCCAAGAGTTGGTTGATCTCCTGGGTATCTCAAATGATGGTCCCTTGGTATACTACGCACCCTAGGAACCCTAGTTCCTGTCAGTGAGAATGTGCACAGAGATTGACCACTAGATTCTTAGGGATGATCGCTAGCAGATAAAGGCAATCAACTTACGGCTAGAACCCCGAGTGTATTGCAAGATCATTCAGCACAACCTGATTCCCCAGAGTGGACACTATGAGAAGGTTTCGCAGTTGACCCAGTACCTTCTATACTCCATTTGCACTAAGCAACCTGTCTGCCTTCCTTATATCATTATCAGGACCATGCACTTTGCCACAACGCCTAGTCTGGTGGGTAACTTACCCTATGGGCATTTGATCACCACTCTGCTCATTCACCTGCAGGTAGACTTGGTCGATGAGAGGATCCACGAGGACACTTTTTTGACTGACCTTGACTGGGAGGCCATCTGCAGGATGGGAATGCGAGATGTACAGGTCAGTGACGAGGAGAGAAACGCTATGGTGCGTCCCTGTGCTTGAGTAGAGGTGGCAGACGCGGAGGCGACAGCAACAGTAGCAGCAGAGGTACACGAGAGCGATGATGAGGAGGATGATGATAGGATGTTCATGGACATGGATGCCACATCTCCTCCATCACCACATCATTCCACTAGAGTTGGCCCTTCTCGGGCTCCTTCCCACTCAGCTGGTCCTTCGCACCCATCACCAGATGACGTGATGGGGCTGCTGCGTGAGATTCGAGAGGCCCAACGTGCTACTGATCAACAGGTAGTGGATCTGGCCGCTAGTCTCTAGGTGACCCAGACTCAGATAGCCTGGCTTACGAGAGTATATGCTGAGGATTATGATCGAGATCGTGAGACACCTCCTCCTCTAGCTCCCCCAGTCCATGATGTCTTTGATTTTTTTTTACTTTATACTACAGAGTAACTGTCCAGATTGTGGACCGTACTCTGATTTGGATATATGTTAGTTCTATTCATGTTTGATAAATACATAGAACTTATTTCTTATTTTCATATGTGTATTATTCTCTTTCTTAATTTATGTCTCATACAACACAAGTGCTTATGGTGTGTTCTTATTAAAGCTTTTATGTTTATCCTAACTCAGTTCACGAACTCTTGTGGAAGTATACAGGTTTGATAGATAGAGCCTGAGAGCTTTGATACCAAGTTGTCACACCTCAATTCTGAACCAACCAGAATGGTGTGATGAACCGCCATTAAACCAACGGTTCACCCAAGATCTCGTATAGGCCGTGCCCATTTGGTTAAACCAGATACAACCACAACCATAATCAGAGTAAATAAACAATAGCGGAAGTCTTTAATATTAATGAACTGAGTATCTAACAGTGATAACATAATTAATTATCTAATTATCTCCAAATGACTCAAGACATAAAATAAAATAATCAATTACATATTCTGATAACCCAACAACTAAATCTAATCGAAAACACATGAGTTGCACTCGCACGACGAATCATGCGACTCCACCATAGCTTCCACATCCATCGCAGCAACATATCCGTACATTGGTGCATTCATATAATCTTCCACGATAGGACCTGCATCATTAACTAAAAATATTCGACGTCAAAAGGGTAAGCACACATCATGGTTTAGTGAGCGAACAAAACAATGCAACAAACATATGCATGCATTCAATTCATATCTTTGGTCTGGTTTATAAGTTTGCAATATACTATAAAAAGGTTTGGTGGCCGTCGCACCTCTATACACGAGTGTGAATCCACCTAATGGATCAAACACCATTGCCATCCCATATGCACCCATCATGGAATAGAGATAGAGCTAAAGTTCTCGGATCAAACACTGCACAACACTTCCCCTGATGCCCTACCCATACCAACATGTAAGCCCCTATTGGTGAGGGCTTACAAACTGGGCTCGCAACTAATCAATCCTAATGCCAAACAGTGTATCCAAGGCCTCACCCCAGCATCCCTCAATACTTTCATAGAGATAGAGCTAAGGCCCCCCGGCAGAGTCAGAGACTACACGGTCCGAGATCACCTCCCCTGATGCCCTACAACATAATAGTTCTGCTAAGATAATGGTGATATGACGATATTAGTGGGCAAGACTTGAGTAGAGATAGAGCTAGAGTCTAGTGACCAGGATGAACTACAATGTCACGTCCTCCCCTAGACGCTCCATTCGTATCGAGTACACTAACCACACACATACATTTACATGCCTATTCCTAACATCATCATCATCATCATGTTATAAATAAACAGAATTAAATATGCATGAGCAGTAATAGCAAGAATATTGGATGACATGTGAAATGCACATTACAAGCATACAAGCATAGAATCATTCATGGCATTGGACTCAATAAGTAAAACAGTTTGTTATTAGTCAATTAGTTTAGGTCTTGTTCCCTCACCTTTGGTTGATGGTTGTTCTTCGTCCAAGCTTTGTAAATCACTTTTAGACCACTTGAAAACCTAACAAATTTATAGATTTTAAATTAGAGTTTATTTCCATCAATTCTGACTTCTAGAAGCTAAGTGGTCGCAGGTGTGGCTGCACCTGTGGTCTCAGTTTCTGCGACCACAGGGTGTGTGGTCGATATGTGTGGTCGCATATCATGTGACCACACCCTCCCTGGAACTTTCCCGAGGGTGTGTGGTCGATTATATGTGTCTCGTGTGGTCGTATATCATGCGACCACACCCTCCTTGGAACTTTCCCAAGGGCATGTGGTCGATCATATGTGCCTCGTGTGGTCGATCAAATTGTGACCACACGAGTGATTGTCAACTTTTCCACTCTTAACTCAATTCTTTCGTGTTTTGATTCTTTGACTTATCATCATGATCCTTCCTATGATTGTTCTATGACTTAAAATTCATATTTTTACATAATCCATCATCCTAATAGATTCCCTCCATGGATCTCTTAGAATTTGTCCATGATTTTATGATTGGGGTCTCACTTTGAATCACTATCTCCTTCATGATCTATTCTAGGCATTCAACTATTATGGGGAATGTTTTCATACCTTAAACTTGTTGAAGAATCAAAGTTCTCTCTAAATTTCTTTCTCTTAGTCTTCCTCTTCAATTTTCCTTCTCTTCCTCCTTTTCTCTTTCTCTCTCTTTCAGTTTGAGTTTTAAAAGGATGAAAGAGGCTAAGGGACGTCCTATATATAGAGAAAAATCCTCTATATAGGGTCCTACTTAGATGAGGAAAGAACCCCTTTCGGATTAGGAAGGTTTCCTAATCATGGAGTCAGTTTGACATCGTGTAGTCGCACGTGGGGTCGCAGAACCCGTCGACCACACATCCAAAAAATGCGACCACACGTCCCAGACTCCAGTGGTCTCATTATTCTGAGGTGTGGTCAACCCCACCTGTTTAGGTATACGACCACACGCTCCTAATTAGATGATTTTGAGTTCAATTTCATAACTAGCCTTATGGTTTCTTCACACACTTGGTCCGCTTAACCCGACCATGATAGGAAGACCTGATACAAGGTGGTTAGACCGATTAGTACGATACGGGTCTTACATGCAAGGTGCAAAGGTGTTCTCCAAGAATGATTTATGGTCTGGATATTATCACCTGAAAATTAAGGATAGCGACATTCCAAAGATAGCTTTCTGAACTAGGTACAAACATTATGAGTTCCTGGTTATGTCGTTTGGATTGGCCAACGCATCTGCATCTTTTATTGAGCTTATGAATTGAGTGTTCCATGACATGTTGGACACTTCGGTTATAGTTTTCATAGATGATATTTTGGTCTATTCCAAAGATGAAGAGAGTCATGCGATGGATCTTAAAGCAGCCTTACAACGGCTGAGAAGGGAGAAGCTTTATGTTAAATTCAAGAAACGTGAGTTCTGGTTAAACGAAGTGACTTTCTTAGGTTACATGGTTTCATCAAATGGAATAAAAGTGGACTCCAGTAAGATAGAAGCAATTGTAGGGTGCAAAGCACCAAAGAACATTACAGAGATCAAAAGTTTCTTGGGGCTAGCTAGTTATTATAGACGGTTCATAAAGGACTACTCCAGAATCGGTACCTCTTACCAAGCTGACCAAGAATGGGAAGAAGTTCATTTGGACCGACAAGTGTGAAGAGTGTTTTCAACATTGAAAGCAAGGCTAATATCGGCTCCCATCTTAGGTATTTTGGTACCAAGGCAGCCATTTACCCTGTATACCGATGCTTCCAGATTGGGTCTAGGATGCGTGTTGATGCAAGGTGAATAAGTGATTGCTTATGCTTCAAGACAACTGAAGGGAACAAGAAGAATTACCCTACTCATGACTTGGAGTTTACCACGATAATTCATGCAATTAATACTTGGAGACACTACTTGTACGGTGATAAATTCCAAATAAAATCAGATCACAAGAGTCTTACCTATCTCTTCACTTAGAAGGAGTTGAACATGAGATAGAAAAGGTGGTTAGAACTCCTGAAGGATTATGAATGTGATATTTAGTATCACCCAGGTACGCCTAATGTAATAGCAGATGCTTTGAGTAGAAAAGGAATAATAAAGCCAAAAGAAAGACCTAGTACAAATGCCGTTTTGAGTTCCGCAGCAACAGTTTTGGATTGGGATGAAAAGTTACCACTGATCGAGTTCGTGTACAACAACAGCTATAGGCTACCATACAGATGTCACCTTATGAGGAACTATACAATAGGAAGTGTAGAACCCCTCTATTTTAGAACAAAGTTGGTGAACAAAGAATTATAGGACTAGAGCTTATGGTAGAGACTTATCGAGTGGTAGACCAGATCAAAGAAAGGGTTAAGACAGCTCAAGATTGTTAGAAGCAGTATGCGGACAATCGATGCCAAGACCTTGAGTTCACCGTGGGTAACAAAGTATTCCTGAAGATATCACCTATGCGGGGTTTGAAATGGTTCGGTAAGAAGGGTAAATTATGTCCTCAGATATGTTAGACCTTATGAGATCTTGGCAAGACGTGGGAAAGTAGCGTATCAACTCACGCTACTACCATTTATGTCTGGTGTACATGATGTATTCCACATTTCACTATTGAAGAAATACATCAGAGATCCAATACACGTCTTGATTGTAGATCCACCAGATTTGACAAAGGACCTGACGTTTGAAGTGGTGCCAGTCGAGATCACTAGTCAGAAGGTATAACATCTTTGTAACCGAGATATTTACTATGTCAAGGTTACCTAGAGAAGCCAAGATGTGAAAGAGATAATGTCACACCCCAATTCCACACTGTTTAGAATGGTGTGATGAACCGCTAAATAACCAACGGTTCAACCAGGATCTCTAATAGACCATCCCCGCGTTATCCAAACTTTACACACACCCACAATCATAATCAGAGTAATACACAATAGCGAAAATCTCATAAATAAATGAACTGAGAACTAGAATGATATCCATAAATAATAGCAAATTATTCTGTGATTAACTGAGACATAAATATTTGAATATCAAATACAAGTCTTATAAATCCAATAGAGAAATCTATAAAATATCTAATCGAATACACACGAGTTGCACTCGCAAGAGGAGTCGTGTACATCATCTTCAGCTCCAGTGTCCATGGCTGCTACATTCCCGTATGTAGACGCGTTCATATAATCTTCGACTGTATAACCTGCAACATCAACTAAAAATATTCGATGTCGAGGGGTGAGCACACAACACGGCTCAGTGAGTAGCCAAAACAATGCAACAATACATATGCATGCAAAAAGTCAATTTATATCTTTGGTCTGGTTTATAGTTTGCAATGTGCAATAGAAATGTTGGGTGGTCAAAGGTTAACGTTTATTGACACCGCCTCTATACACAGGGTGTGGAAGCCCGCCCGAAGGTTAACGTTTATCGTCGTCCCCATCCACCCTACCATAACATTATACAACAAAGGTTAACGTTTATTGCTATATAATGCTATACCAACACGTAAGCCCCTGTTAGCGAGGGCTGCAAACTGGGCTCGCTACTAACCAATCCTAATGCCAAACAGTGTATCCAAGGCCTCACCCCTGCATCCCTCAGAATGCCCATAGAGATAGAGCTAAGGCCCCCCGGTAGAGTCAGAGACTACAAGGACCGAGACCACCTCCCCTGATACTCTACGACATAATAGTTCCGCTAAGGTAATGGCGATACGACGATGTCAATGCACAAGACTTGAGTTAGAGATAGAGCTAAAGTGCTGAGACCCGCCAAAGGTTAACGTTTATTGACGTTCTCATCACACCTCCCCTGATACTCGCTCGCATCAAGCACATCAACCACACACATACAAGCACATGCCGATTCCTATCATCATCATCATCATCATGTTATAAACAAATAAGTAAATATGCATGAACAAGTAATAGAAATATTGGATGGCATGCTGTATGCACATTACAACATATTCGCATAGCATCAAACATGGCATAGGACTCAGGAATAGAAAATAGTTTATTATTAACCAATTTAGTTTGGGGTTAAGGTTCCTCACCTTAGCGTGGTAAAAGATATTTTTCCAAGCTTTAGAATCACCGTTCTAACGTAATTATATTGCTAGCAAACCTAACAAAGTTGATAGAATTTAATTAGAATTAATTCGGAATTTAAAACCATTCTGTCAATTGAGGGTCGATGCAAGGGTCAATGCTAGGTTTGATGGGTCTATCGACCCTCCCTCCATTCTGAAATTCCCGAATGCTGAGGGTCGATGGTCAGAAACACCTAAGGTCGGATGGTCTATCGACCCTCGGTGCGACCCTCGATGCACTCTGGTCCAATTTCCACTTTTAAATCCACTCTTCGTGTTTGGGGTCCTATGGCTTGCTTCCTACATTCATTCAACAGTCATTCCATGGTCTAGAACCATGTATAATCCATCTAAATAGTTTTCATGCATCCTCCTATGGTTTTCCATGAAAACCTAACCATGGATGGATGGTTTGGGTTTCTCCGAAATCCTACACTCAACCATATCTAACCTAAGGTCTGTAGAAACTCATGGGATTAGTATCCATACCTGAGAAGATTATTTTTCTCTGGAATTTCTTCTCCTTTTTGCTAAGTCTTCCTCCTTGTCTCCTTTCTTCCTCTTTTCCTTCTTCTCTCTTTCTCTCAATTCAATTAGGGTTGTGAAAGGAGTGAAAGTGGCTTAGGGATGTCCTTTAAATAGAGTAGGAATGTCCTATAATAGTCCCATTGAGATTTGGAAAGAATCCCAATCGAAAATTAGGAAATTTCCTAATTCCTATATTCGTCAGAAACCGAGGGTCGATGGGAGGGTCGATGATCCGTCGACCCTAGGGTCTTAAGTTGTCCGACCCTCCCTTCAAATCTGAGGGTCTGACATTCTGTTTTGGGAGGTCCGACCCTACTTGGCTGGGTATGCGACCCTTCCCTAAAATTAAGTGTTTTTGGGTCGATTTTATACCTGGGATCTCGATCTCCATCACGCCCTTGGTCCACTTGACTCGACCATGATGGGTAAACCTGGTTCAAGGTGGTAAGACCGGGTTAGTTTGACACGGGTCTTACAACTCCCCCCAACTTATAAAAATTTCATCCTCGAAATTGTACGTACCTTCTGAATCAAACAAGTGAGGGTATTGCTTTCGCATAGCATTCTCTTCTTCCCATGTAACTTCTTCCATGTCTCTACTTTTCCATGTGACCTTGACATAGTAGATATCTCTGTTGCGTAGACGTTGAACCTTTTGACTGGTGATTTCTGTTGGTGTTACTTCAAATGTCAAATCATCAGTCAATTCCGGCAAATCCACTGTCAAAACATGCGTTGGGTCTTTGACATACTTCTTCAATAGAGAAATGTGAAATACGTCGTGCACACTTGACATAGATGGTGGTAATGCCAACTGATAAGCTACTTTTCCACGCTTAGCTAGAATTTCGTATGGTCCGACATATCTTGGACTTAATTTTCCTTTCTGTCCGAATCTCTTCAATCCTCTCATAGGTGATACTTTCAAAAATACTTTATCACCTACGGAGAACTCTAGATCTCTTCGTCGAGTATCTGCATATTGCTTCTGACGGTTCTGAGTTGTTTTCACTCTCTCCTTGATGATGTTGACCACTCGACAAGTCTCTTCAACAAATTCCGGTCCAACAATACTACGTTCTCCAACTTCATTCCAAAATAAGGGAGTTCGACACTTCCTGCCATACAGTGCTTCATAAGGTGACATCTGTATAGTAGCCCGATAGCCGTTATTGTAGGCGAACTCGATCAATGGTAACTTTTCGTCCCATGATCCTTTGAAATCAATCACACATGCTCGTAGCATATCTTCTAGAATCAGGAATGTATGCTCCGACTGTCCGTCTATCTGTGGGTGGAATGCAGTACTGAACTTCAATGTTGTACCCATAGCCTTTTGCAGTCCTTCCCAAAATTTGGAAGTAAATCGTGGATCTTTATCCGACACAATGCTTTCTGGTACACCGTGTAAGCGAACAATGTTATCCACATACAGCTTTGCTACCTTTTCAGTGTATACTGAGGTCGTATAGGTATGAAACGAGCTGTCTTTGTCAAATGGTTTACAATCACCCAAACTGCGTCAACTACTCGAGGAGTCAATGGTAGTCCTGTGACGAAGTCCATAGTGATGCAGTCCCATTTCCATGCTGGTTCCGATAATGGTTGTAACAGTCCTGCGGGTCTTTGTCGTTCCGCCTTTACCTTCTGAAAATTTAAGCATTGAGACACGAACTTGGCTACATCTGCCTTCATTCCCCTCCACCAATATAGTTTCTTTAGATCATGATACATTTTTGTACTTCCAGGATTTATCGAGTAGATGGTGGTATGGGCTTCCTTCATCAGTCGGTGTCTAATGTCCATACTTTTTGTTTCGGGTACACATATTCTCCCTTTATATTTCAGTACCTTCTCATTATCTAAGGTGAACTCAGAGTTGGTCCTACCTTTCTCAATATCTTCTTGTACTGTTCTCAGATAAGGATCTGCTTTGATAGCTGTCTTCACTTCGTCCACTATATCCGGTATAATCTTCAATGCCGTGAACATATTCAAAAACCGGTGAATAAACCCTTGGTTGGCTGATCCATCCGTTGTATCTATCACATATTGTTCGTTGCCGTGATTGAACACCATTCCGTTGGTATACATTGCTGCAGTCGTGCTAATTTCTCCTTGAGATTTTATCATTGCTTTCCTGCTCAATGCATCCGCTACCACGTTCACTTTTCCCGGATGATACTGGATATCACAATCATAGTCTTTCAATAGTTCCAGCCATCTTCTTTGTCTCACATTCAACTCCTTCTGATTAAATAGATAAGTAAAACTTTTATGGTCCGACTTAATCTTAAATTTCTCTCCGTATAGGTAGTGTCTCCATATCTTGACAGCATGTACTACTGCCGCTAACTCCAAATCATGAGTGGGGTAATTTTTCTCATGTACCTTCAATTGTCTCGAGGCATACGCAACTACTTGCTCTCCTTTCATAAGCACACATCCTAGTCCCAATCCCGATGCATCAGTGTATAAGGTAAATGTCTGTCCTGGAACGGGAATGGTCAAAATTGGGGCAGATATCAATCTGGTCTTCAGTGTTTGAAAACTATTTTCATACTTATCCGTCCATACAAATTTTTCTCCTTTCTTGGTCAAACTGGTGAGAGGTACGGCAATCCGAGAATAGTCTTCTACGAATCTCCGATAATATCCAGCTAGACCCAGAAAACTTCTAATTTCTGAAACACTCTTTGGTGCTTCCCACTTCACAATAGCCTCGATCTTACTGGGGTCCACTTTGATTCCTTCTACGGATACTACATGGCCTAGAAAGGTGACTTCACTTAGCCAAAACTCACACTTCAAAAATTTGGCGTATAACTTCTCTTTCCTTAAACGCTGTAGGGCTGCGTTTAGGTTCTTGACATGGGTTTCCTTGTCCTTGGAGTACACCAATATGTCATCAATAAATACTATAACCGACGTATCCAACATATCGTGGAAAACCCGGTTCATAAGTTCCATGAATGTTGCCGGTGCATTAGTTAATCCGAAGGACATCACTAAGAACTCATAATGTCCGTATCTTGTCCTGAAAGCTGTCTTCGGAATGTCACCTTCTTTAATCTTCAGTTGATGATAGCCTGATCGAAGATCGATCTTTGAAAATACCTTCGCTCCTTGTAACTGATCGAACAAGTCATCGATCATGGGTAGTGGATATCGATTCTTGATTGTCAGCTTATTCAACTCTCGATAGTCGATACATAATCGAACACTACCATCCTTCTTCTTTACGAACAACACCGGTGCTCCCCATGGAGATATACTGGGTCTAATATAACCCTTATCCAGCAGTTCTTGTAATTGTACTTTTAATTCCTTCAATTCAGTAGGAGCCATTCTATAAGGTGCTTTTGATACCGGTGTGGCTCCGTGTATCAGGTCTATTACAAACTCCGTGGACCCGGTCGGGCGGTAATCCGGGTAGTTCCTCCGGAAATACATCGGGAAAATCTCGCACGACGTCAATATCTTCCATTCGTGGCACGTCCTTGGTTAGGTCGACCACTGATACTAGATATCCGACCGCTCCCTTTTCAAGGCACTTCTTAGCCTTTAATGCTGAGAGTATGAGCTTGCGTCTCCTGGGAAGTTTGGTTCCCGAGAAACTAAATTTTGCTCCTTCTTTGTCATTGAACGTTAGCTTCTTCTCGGCGCATAATAGATTTACAGAATGCCGAGCTAACCAGTCCATTCCCAAGATGACATCGAAGTCTGCCATCTCAAGTTGTATTAAAGTTGCATCCAAGGTTTTCGCCAATGAGAACTGGACATGGCCCATAACCTTTCTCTAATTCCACTTCTAATCCCATCGGTGACCGTACAAGTAACTTGTAGTCTAATGTTTTGATGGGTAAATTGGTCTTCTTTCCAAATGACATAGATATAAATGAATGCGTAGCTCCCGAATCAAAGAGTACTGCGGGCTGGTACGCCATTGATAGGTACTATACCTGTGATCCGTTTTTACTTAGTCTACATGCTCAATCAATGAAATTATAATCTTAAAAGTTTCGGTCATACCCGTGACCACATCGGGCGATGCGGCTCCATCCTCTCGATGTAACAAACATATACCCGTCCTTGATGTAATCGCTTCTTGGGTTTTGGACATTCTCTTGCCATATGCCCCGGTTGGTTGCGTTATAACACTTCGGGGCTTCGAATTTGGCTTTGGCCGTGGTTGAGCTACGGAAGTAGACTTTGGTGCAAGTGGCAAAATTCCGAGGATGAAAAAGGTTTATACGTCCTATTATTGCCTCCATTATAGGAGTTTCCGGCTGGTCTCTTGATGCCCCTGCTCGGGAGAAATAACTCTCCTTCCGGCTCGATTCGATCACTCGAGCAATCCGGACAGCTTCGTTGTAGATTTTCTTCTCTAAGCCTAGAACATTTTCTCTTATGCTTCCTCTTAGTCCCGCAACAAACCTACGGGTTTTTGTATCTTCTTCTTGCATGCTAGCCGATGCGAAGAAAAACAGTTCCTCATAGCGCCGTTGATATGAGTCTATGGACATCTGCCCCTGGTACAGACTCAAGAACTCTTTCTCCATTGAATCTCTAAAGCTTTTTGGGAAATACTTCTCGAAGAATGCTTCCTTATATATAGCCCATGTCAGTAGGGCGTGCTTGGTCAATAAATACGTCTTTGTAGATTTCCACCAATGGTGTGGGTCGCCTTTGAGCATGAAGGTGGCGCATAGTACTTTCTCTTCCTCGGTAATAGTCATCATAAGGATGTTTCTTTCCATTTCGTCTATCCAGTGTGCTGGACACAAGTGGATCGGACGGCTTGCCGTTGAATTCCTTAGGCTTCATCTTCAAAAATCTCTCCACTAATCGGGAGTGATCCAGCTTGATTTTGGTATGCCCCAAACATAGGGGGTGGATACCGATAGTTCCCTTTGGGCTGCTTCTGGGACTTGCACTGGAATTGGTGCAGTCGGTTGTTGAGGTGTCTGTTATACTGGGTGATTACCCACTGGTGCTGCACTAGCTTGCCCAGTGTGCATGGTTGCAGCCTGAGTGGCTTGAAGCATAACTCCCATCGCAACCTGTATTTGAGCTTGTGCGTGTTGCATTTGCTGTAATTGTTGTGCCAGATTCATAACCACATTTGCTAGCTCCGGTGGTGGAGGTGGCAAATTTGTAGGGCCTGCTGGTTCTGGATTACCCTGTGCATGGTTATTCTCTTGGCTAGTCTCCTCCACTGGTGGTGGTGGTGGGACTGTATTTCGGGTCCGTCGGGTAACTCTACGGCCGACATATTTCTTTTGAGATGGGTGGTGCCTGAAAATCATCAAAATTAGTGAGAAATCATTTATACTTCATGTAGGCACGCTAACCGATATAAAATTCAACATCTCCAATTCATTATGAAATAAATACTGTCTTTTCTATGTAGGGTCGATGGTGAGGGTCGCCGGTAGGTCCGACCCGGGTATTCGACCCCGGGAATGACCTTGTTCTTCCCGAGAGCCGAGGGTCGATGCGAGGGTCGATGGGTGTCCGACCCTCGGTCCGACCCTCGATTTTCCCGTCGATTCCCGAGAGCCGAGGGTCGATGGGAGGGTCGATCCGAGGGTCGATGGTGTCGGCCGAATTGTCCGACCCTCGGACCAAAAATCAGATTTTTAAGATCCGATTTTGGGTCATTTCTCACTATTCCTCCTCCGTTTCGACTCGCCTCCACTCTCCGAGTTGCTACAAGTGCTACTCCACTGTTTTGGATCGTTCTTAGTCCGGGTTTCGACGTCCACGTCATCCCTACAGGTATACTTTCCCAACTTTACCTGTTTTTAGGTTTTTATTTCTAGGTTTTTGCTCATTTAACTCGTATTTTCCAAATTAAACTTTTTCCAACCGTAAAAATTTGATTTTTATTGGGGGCTTTTGTTATTGGGGTCTTGAGGAACGAAAGCCCTAAAAAATTTCTGAGTTTCATCGGTTGGTCATCGAGAAACTTGAAATTTTCTCTTTTTGCCCTAATTTGTCGACATTTTCGATTTTTCTTGAATTTCTACAAATTGAGCTTCGTCGGTTAAAATTTCCTACTGCATGTGGGTTGTAGGATATGTTTTAACCTACGTAAGTTCTTATGCCCACTTATATGGTGAGAAATGGGGCTCTATTTTAATTTTTTGGATTTTTATCCTATTAACTCCTTGTTTCCTTTCTCTTTCTTATTTTGCAGATACTATGGCCCGTACCAAAGTACCTAGAGTGCGCGATCCACTTCGCTTCCGTTCGAATGAAGCCGAGGCACAGTATGCGGACTATGCCCGTAAGAATGTTGAAGGGGGTCGCATGGTGAACTTGGCTGAGCTAGCCTTGTTCAATGTAGAGGGAGCATTCGGTGATATGGGGTGGCTCCCTGTCATCACATACGACGCGTGCACATGTCCCGACTTGGTACGCCAGTTCTATTGTAATCTCCAGTGGTGGGGAATTACAATGATGTCGGCGTGGTCGGGAGTTGCGCATCACTAGCTACGTCAAGGGGGGTGCACATCTCCTTTGATTATCGGCAGCTGGCCGATCTGTTGGGCATTCCCTATGATGGCCCTATGGTGTACTGTGTGCCGGGAGAGCCACAGTTTGTTGAGATGGAGATGAGGGCAGAGATCGACAACCAGTTGCTCCGTCCCGATAGATGGCAGATGAGGGCTTGCTACTTGCGTCCAGCTTCACGGGGTTTTCGCAAGATTATCCAAAGATAATCTGATCCCGCAGAGTGGGCATTATGAGAGGGTGTCTCGACTGACCCAGTTCTTGATCTACGCATACGCACTCGCCGCCCCGGTCCCGCCTTCCTTACATCATCATGCGGACGATGATTAGTGCCACATTGTCCGGTCATAGGGGTAATCTACCCTATGGACGCATGATTACAATGTTACCGACCCGTCCGGGGGTGGATCCGGTGGATGAGAAGATCCAGGAGAAGACCTTCTCGCCGCCTCTAGATTGGGAGGCTACTCCGCAAGATGGGGCTGCGAGATGCGGAGGTTAGTGATGAGGAGAGGAACGTGATAGTGCGCCCTCACACTCGGGTTGAGATGGCTGATGCAGAGGCTGTTGCTAGGGCTCGTGGGGATCCGGTCGACGATGATGATCGCTTATATATGGATGTCGATGCGATACCACCGCCATCACCCACGCATGCGGATAGGGCTGGTACATCGCTGCGGCGGCCCCGTACCGGAGACCGGTCCTTCTCATGGTGCTGGTCCTTCACGCCCACCCTGCTGATGACGTGCCGAGTTTGTTTCACGAGATTAGAGAGGCTCGGCGCACAGCCGGACCCGAGGATAGGGAGCTCCTAGACGCCCAGCGCCGGACCGATCGAGGGTGGCTGATCTCACGCCTAGTCCGCAGGTGACTCGGACCCGGGTGGCATGGTTGACTAGGGTCTATGCCGAGGACTATGACAGAGACCGTGAGGCACCGCCTCCTCCTTCGCCTCCAGCTTCCCGATTGTACTTTTACTTTTCTCTTGTACTACCGAGTAACTGTCCGGGTTGTGGACCGTACTCGCTTTAGCGATGTATATACGTTTTGTTTCTTTCACTCATTGTATATAACTGGTTTTCCTTTTTAATAGATGCATTATTCTCTTTTTAATTTGGTTTCAATCATCACTTGTGCTTACAGGTGTGTTTGTATTAAAGCTTTTAATTTATCCTATCTCGGTTCACAATGGTCTTGAATGTGTGTTAGTTCGCGGGCAAAGCCCGAGAAGCTCGATACCAAGTTGTCACACCCCAATTCCACACTGTTCGAATGGTGTGATGAACCGCTAAATAACCAATGGTTCAACCAAGGATCTCTAATAGACCATCCCCGCGTTATCCAAACTTTACACACACCCACAATCATAATCGGAGTAAATACACAATAGCGGAAATCTCATAAATAAATGAACCGAGAACTAGGATGATATCCATAAATAATAGCAAATTATTCGGTGTTTAACCGAGACATAAATATTTAAATATCAAATACAAGTCTTTATAAATCCAAATAGAGAAATCTATAAAAATATCTAATCGAATACACACGAGTTGCACTCGCAAGAGGAGTCGTGTGTATCATCTTCAGCTCCCGCCGTCCATTGCTGCTATATTCCCGTATGTAGACGCGTTCATATAATCTTCAACTGTATAACCTGCATCATCAACTAAAAATATTCGACGTCGAGGGGTGAGCACACAACACGGCTCAGTGAGTAGCCAAAACAATGCAACAATACATATGCATGCAAAAAGTCAATTTATATCTTTGGTCTGGTTTATAGTTTGCAATGTGCAATAGAAAGGTTGGGTGGTCAAAGGTTAACGTTTATTGACACCGCCTCTATACACAGGGTGTGGAAGCCCACCCGAAGGTTAACGTTTATCGTCGTCCCCATCCACCCTACCATAACATTATACAACAAAGGTTAACGTTTATTGCTATATAATGCTATACCAACACGTAAGCCCCTGTTAGCGAGGGCTTGCAAACTGGGCTCGCTACTAACCAATCCTAATGCCAAAAGTGTATCCAAGGCCTCACCCCAGCATCCCTCAGAATGCCCATAGAGATAGAGCTAAGGCCCCCCGGTAGAGTCAGAGACTACAAGGACCGAGACCACCTCCCCTGATACTCTACGACATAATAGTTCCGCTAAGGTAATGGCGATACGACGATGTCAATGCACAAGACTTGAGTTAGAGATAGAGCTAAAGTGCTGAGACCCGCCAAAGGTTAACGTTTATTGACGTTCTCATCACACCTCCCCTGATACTCGCTCGCATCAAGCACATCAACCACACACATACAAGCACATGCCTATTCCTATCATCATCATCATCATCATGTTATAAACAAATAAGTAAATATGCATGAACAAGTAATAGAAATATTGGATGGCATGCTGTATGCACATTACAACATATTCGCATAGCATCAAACATGGCATAGGACTCAGGAATAGAAAACAGTTTATTATTAACCAATTTAGTTTGGGGTTAAGGTTCCTCACCTTAGCCTGGTAAAAGATATTTTTCCAAGCTTTAGAATCACCGTTCTAACGTAATTATATTGCTAGCAAACCTAACAAAGTCGATAGAATTTTATTAAAATTAATTCAAAATTTAAAACCATTCTGTCAATTGAGGGTCGATGCTAGGGTCGATGCTAGGTTCGATGGGTCTATCGACCCTCCCTCCATTCTGAACTTCCCGAATGCTGAGGGTCGATGGTCAGAAACACCTAGGGTCGGATGGTCTATCGACCCTCGGTGCGACCCTCGATGCACTCTGGTCCAATTTCCACTTTTAAATCCACTCTTCGTGTTTGGGGTCCTATGGCTTGCTTCCTACATTCATTCAACAGTCATTCCATGGTCTAGAACCATGTATAATCCACCTAAATAGTTTTCATGCAACCTCCTATGGTTTTCCATGAAAACCTAACCATGGATGGATGGTTTGGGTTTCTCCAAAATCCTACACTCAACTATATCTAACCTAAGGTCTGTAGAAACTCATGGGATTAGTATCCATACCTGAGAAGATTATTTTTCTCTGGAATTTCTTCTCCTTTTTGCTAAGTCTTCCTCCTTGTCTCCTTTCTTCCTCTTTTCCTTCTTCTCTCTTTCTCTTAATTCAATTAGGGTTGTGAAAGGAGTGAAAGTGGCTTAGGGACATCCTTTAAATAGAGTAGGAATGTCCTATAATAGTCCCATTGAGATTTGGAAAGAATCCCAATTGAAAATTAGGAAATTTCCTAATTCCTATATTCGTCAGAAACCGAGGGTCGATGGGAGGGTCGATGATCCTGTCGACCCTAGGGTCTTAAGCTGTCCGACCCTCCCTTCAAATCTGAGGGTCTGACATTCTGTTTTGGGAGGTCCGACCCTACTTGGCTGGGTATGCGACCCTTCCCTAAAATTAAGTGTTTTTGGGTCGATTTTATACCTGGGATCTCGATCTCCATCACGCCCTTGGTCCACTTGACTCGACCATGATGGGTAAACCTGGTTCAAGGTGGTAAGACCGGGTTAGTTTGACACGGGTCTTACAACTCCCCCCAACTTATAAAAATTTCATCCTCGAAATTGTATGTACCTTCTGAATCAAACAAGTGAGGGTATTGCTTTCGCATAGCATTCTCTTCTTCCCATGTAACTTCTTCCATGTCTCTACTTTTCCATGTGACCTTGACATAGTAGATATCTCTGTTGCGTAGACGTTGAACCTTTCGACTGGTGATTTCTGTTGGTGTTACTTCAAATGTCAAATCATCAGTCAATTCCGGCAAATCCACTGTCAAAACATGCGTTGGGTCTTTGACATACTTCTTCAATAGAGAAATGTGAAATACGTCGTGCACACTTGACATAGATGGTGGTAATGCCGACTGATAAGCTACTTTTCCACGCTTAGCTAGAATTTCGTATGGTCCGACATATCTTGGACTTAATTTTCCTTTCTGTCCGAATCTCTTCAATCCTCTCATAGGTGATACTTTCAAAAATACTTTATCACCTACGGAGAACTCTAGATCTCTTCGTCGAGTATCTGCACATTGCTTCTGACGGTTCTGAGCTGTTTTCACTCTCTCCTTGATGATGTTGACCACTCGACAAGTCTCTTCAACAAATTCCGGTCCAACAATACTACGTTCTCCAACTTCATTCCAAAATAAGGGAGTTCGATACTTCCTTCCATACAGTGCTTCATAAGGTGACATCTGTATAGTAGCCTGATAGCTGTTGTTATAGGCGAACTCGATCAATGGTAACTTTTCATCCCATGATCCTTTGAAATCAATCACACATGCTCGTAGCATATCTTCTAGAATCTGGAATGTATGCTCCGACTGTCCGTCTATCTGTGGGTGGAATGTAGTACTGAACTTCAATGTTGTACCCATAGCCTTTTGCAGTCCTTCCCAAAATTTGGAAGTAAATCGTGGATCTTTATCCGACACAATGCTTTCTGGTACACCGTGTAAGCGAACAATATTATCCACATACAGCTTTGCTAACTTTTCCGGTGAATCCCGGGTCGTATAGGTATGAAACGAGCTGTCTTTGTCAAATGGTCTACAATCACCCAAACTGCGTCAACTACTCGAGGAGTCAATGGTAGTCCTGTGACGAAGTCCATAGTGATGCCGTCCCATTTCCATGCTGGTTCCGATAATGGTTGTAACAGTCCTGCGGGTCTTTGTCGTTCCGCCTTTACCTTCTGAAAATTTAAGCATTGAGACATGAACTTGGCTACATCTGCCTTCATTCTCCTCCACCAATATAGTTTCTTTAGATCATGATACATTTTTGTACTTCCAGGATTTATCGAGTAGATGGTGGTATGGGAGATAAGGATCTGCTTTGATAGCTGTCTTCACTTCGTCCACTATATCCGGTATAATCTTCAATGCCGCGAACATATTCGAAAACCGGTGAATAAACCCTTGGTTGGCTGATCTATCCGTTGTATCTATCACATATTGTTCGTTGCCGTGATTGAACACCATTCCGTTGGTATACATTGCTGCAGTCGTGCTAATTTCTCCTTGAGATTTTATCATTGCTTTCCTGCTCAATGAATCCGCTACCACGTTCACTTTTCCCGGATGATACTGGATATCACAATCATAGTCTTTCATAGTTCCAGCCATCTTCTTTGTCTCACATTCAACTCCTTCTGATTAAATAGATAAGTAAAACTTTTATGGTCCGACTTAATCTTAAATTTCTCTCCGTATAGGTAGTGTCTCCATATCTTGACAGCATGTACTACTGCCGCTAACTCCAAATCATGAGTGGGGTAATTTTTCTCATGTACCTTCAATTGTCTCGAGGCATATGCAACTACTTGCTCTCCTTTCATAAGCACACATCCTAGTCCCAATCCCGATGCATCAGTGTATAAGGTAAATGTCTGTCCTGGAACGGGAATGGTCAAAATTGGGGCGGATATCAATGTGGTCTTCAGTGTTTGAAAACTATTTTCATACTTATCCGTCCATACAAATTTTTCTCCTTTCTTGGTCAAACTGGTGAGAGGTACGGCAATCCGAGAATAGTCTTCTACGAATCTCCGATAATATCCAGCTAGACCCAGAAAACTTCTAATTTCTGAAACACTCTTTGGTGCTTCCCACTTCACAATAGCCTCGATCTTACTGGGATCCACTTTGATTTCTTCTACGGATACTACATGGCCTAGAAAGGCGACTTCACTTAGCCAAAACTCACACTTCAAAAATTTGGCGTATAACTTCTCTTTCCTTAAACGATGTAGGGCTGCGTTTAGGTTCTTGACATGGGTTTCCTTGTCTTTGGAGTACACCAATATGTCATCAATAAATACTATAACCGACGTATCCAACATATCGTGGAAAACCCGGTTCATAAGTTCCATGAATGTTGCCGGTGCATTAGTTAATCCGAAGGACATCACTAAGAACTCATAATGTCCGTATCTTGTCCTGAAAGCTGTCTTCGGGATGCAACCTTCTTTAATCTTCAGTTGATGATAGCCTGATCGAAGATCGATCTTTGAGAATACCTTCGCTCCTTGTAACTGATCGAACAAGTCATCGATCCTGGGTAGTGGATATCGATTCTTGATTGTCAGCTTATTCAACTCTCGATAGTCGATACATAATCGAACACTACCATCCTTCTTCTTTACGAACAACACCGGTGCTCCCCATGGAGATATACTGGGTCTAATATAACCCTTATCCAGCAGTTCTTGTAATTGTACTTTTAATTCCTTCAATTCAGTAGGAGCCATTCTATAAGGTGCTTTTGATACCGGTGTGGCTCCAGGTATCAGGTCTATTACAAACTCCGTAGCCCGGTCGGGTGGTAATCCGGGTAGTTCCTCCGGAAATACATCAGGAAAATATCGCACGACGTCAATATCTTCCATTCGTGGCACGTCCTTGGTTAGGTCGACCACTGATACTAGATATCCGACCGCTCCCTTTTCAAGGCACTTCTTAGCCTTTAATGCTGAGAGTATGAGCTTGCGTCTCCTGGGAAGTTTGGTTCCCGAGAAACTAAATTCTGCTCCTTCTTTGTCATTGAACGTTAGCTTCTTCTCGGCGCATAACAGATTTACAGAATGCCGAGCTAACCAGTCCATTCCCAAGATGACATCGAAGTCTGCCATCTCAAGTTGTATTAAAGTTGCATCCAAGGTTTTCTCGCCAATGAGAACTGGACATGGCCCATAACCTTTCTCTAATTCCACTTCTAATCCCATCGGTGACCGTACAAGTAACTTGTAGTCTAATGTTTTGATGGGTAAATTGGTCTTCTTTCCAAATGACACAGATATAAATGAATGCGTAGCTCCTGAATCAAAGAGTACTCTGGCTGGTACGCCATTGATAGGTACTATACCTGTGATCCGTTTTTACTTAGTCTACATGCTCAATCAATGAAATTATAATCTTAAAAGTTTCGGTCATACCTGTGTCCACATCGGGCGATGCGGCTGCATCCTCTGATGTAACAGCATATACCCGTCCTTGATGTAACTGCTTCTTGGGTTTCAGACATTCTCTGGCCATATGCCCTGGTTGGTTGCAGTTATAACACTTCGGGGCTTCAGAATTTGGCTTTGGCTGTGGTTGAGCTACGGAAGTAGACTTTGGTGCAGTGGCAAAATTCTGAGGATGAAAAGGTTTATACGTCCTATTATTGCCTCCATTATAGGAGTTTCCGGCTGGTCTCTTGATGCCTCTGTTCTGGGAGAAATAACTCTCCATCTGGCTCGATTCGATCACTCGAGCAATCTGGACAGCTTCGTTGTAGATTTTCTTCTCTAAGCCTAGAGCATTTTCTCTTATGCTTCCTCTTAGTCCCGCGACAAACCTACGGGTTTTTGTATCTTCTTCTTGCATGCTAGCCGGTGCGAAGAAAAACAGTTCTTCGTAACGCTGTTGATATGAGTCTATGGACATCTGCCCCTGGTACAGACTCAAGAACTCTTTCTCCATTGAATCTCTAAAGTTTCTTGGGAAATACTTCTCAAAGAATGCTTCCTTATATATAGCCCATGTCAGTAGGGCGTGCTTGGTCAATAAATACGTCTTGTAGATTTCCACCAATGGTGTGCGTCGCCTTTGAGCATGAAGGTGGCGCATAGTACTTTCTCTTCCTCGGTAATAGTCATCATAAGGATGTTCCTTTCCATTTCGTCTATCCAGTGTGCTGGCCACAGTGGATCAGACGGCTTGCCGTTGAATTCCTTAGGCTTCATCTTCAAAAATCTCTCCACTAATCGGGAGTGATCCAGTTGATTTTGATATGCCCCAAACATAGGGGGTGCATACTGATAGTTCCCTTGGGCTGCTTCTGGGACTTGCACTGGAATTGGTGCAGCCGGTTGTTGAGGTGTCTGTTGAGCTGGGTGATTACCCACTGGTGCTGCACTAGCTTGCCCAGTGTGCATGGTTGCAGCTTGAGTGGCTTGAAGCATAACTCCCATCGCAACCTGTATTTGAGCTTGTGCGTGTTGCATTTGCTGTAACTGTTGTGCCAGATTCATAACCACATTTGCTAGCTCCGGTGGTGGAGGTGGCAAATTTGTAGGGCCTGCTGGTTCTGGATTACCCCGTGCATGGTTATTCTCTTGGCTAGTCTCCTCCCCTGGTGGTGGTGGTGGGACTGTATTTTGGGTCTGTCGGGTAACTCTACGTCCAGACATATTTCTTTTGAGATGGGTGGTGCCTGAAAATCATCAAAATCAGTGAGAAATCATTTATACTTCATGTAGGCACGCTAACCGATATAAAATTCAACATCTCCAATTCATTATGAAATAAATACTGTCTTTTCTATGTAGGGTCGATGGTGAGGGTCGCTGGTATATCCGACCCTGGGTATTCGACCCTGGGAATGACTTGTTCTTCCCGAGAGCTGAGGGTCGATGCGAGGGTCGATATGTGTCCGACCCTCAGTCCGACCCTCGATTTTCTGTCAGATTCCCGAGAGCCGAGGGTCGATGGGAGGGTCGATCCGAGGGTCGATGGTGTCAGTCGAATTGTCCGACCCTCGGACCAAAAATCAGATTTTTAAGATCCGATTTTGGGTCATTTCTCACTATTCCTCCTCCGTTTCGACTCGCCTCCACTCTCCGAGTTGCTACAGTGCTACTTCCCTGTTGTGGATCATTCTTAGTCCGAGTTTCGACATCCACATCACCTCTACAGGTATACTTTCCCAACTTTACCTGTTTTTAGGTTTTTATTTCTAGGTTTTTGCTCATTTAACTCGTATTTTCCCAATTAAACTTTTTCCAATCGTAAAAATTTGATTTTTATTGAGGGCTTTTGTTATTGGGGTCTTGAGGAACGAAAGCCCTAAAAAATTTCTGAGTTTCATCGGTTGGTCATCGAGAAACTTGAAATTTTCTCTTTTTGCCCTAATTTGTCGACATTTTCGATTTTTCTTGAATTTCTTCAAATTGAGCTTCGTCGGTTAAAATTTCCTACTACATGTGGGTTGTAGGATATGTTTTAACCTACGTAAGTTCTTATGCCCACTTGTATGGTGAGAAATGGGGCTCTATTTTAATTTTTTTTGGATTTTTATCCTATTAACTCCTTGTTTCCTTTCTCTTTCTTATTTTGCAGATACTATGGCCCGTACCAAAGTACCTAGAGTGCGCGATCCACTTCGCTTCCGTTCGAATGAAGCCGAGGCACAGTATGCGGACTATGCCCGTAAGAAGGTTGAAGGGGGTCGCATGGTGAACTTGGCTGAGCTAGCCTTGTTCAATGTAGAGGGAGCATTCGGTGATATGGGGTGGCTCCCTGTCATCACATACGACGCGTGCACATGTCCCGACTTGGTACGCCAGTTCTATTGTAATCTCTAGGTGGTGGGGAATTACAATGATGTCGAGCGTGGTCAGGAGTTGCGCATCACTAGCTACGTCAAGGGGGTGCACATCTCCTTTGATTATCGGCAACTGGCCGATCTGTTGGGCATTCCCTATGATGGCCCTGTGGTGTACTGTGCGCCGGGAGAGCCACAGTTTGTTGAGATGGAGATGAGGGCAAAGATCGACAACCAGTTGCTCCGTCCCGATAGATGGCAGATGAGGGCTTGCTACTTGCGTCCAGCTCCACGGGTTTTTCCGCAAGATTATCCAAAGCATAATCTGATCCCATAGAGTGGGCATTATGAGAGGGTGTCTCGACTGACCCAGTTCTTGATCTACCGATCTGCACTCGCCAGCCGGTCTGCCTTCCTTACATCATCATGCAGACGATGATCAGTGCCACATTGTCCGGTCATAGGGGTAATCTACCCTATGGACGCATGATTATAGTGTTACTGACCCGTCTGGGGGTGGATCTGGTGGATGAGAAGATCCAGGAGAAGACCTTCTCGTCGCCTCTAGATTGGGAGGCTATCTGCAAGATGGGGCTGCGAGATGCGGAGGTTAGTGATGAGGAGAGGAATGCGATGGTGCGCCCTCACACTCGGGTTGAGATGGCTGATGCTGAGGCTGCTGCTAGGGCTCGTGGGGATCCGGTCGACGATGATCGCTTATATATGGATGTCGATGCGATACCACCGCCATCACCCACGCATGCGGATAGGGCTGGTACTTCTGCTGCGGCGGCTTCGGTACCGGAGACCAGTCCTTCTCATGGTGCTGGTCCTTCAGCCCGCCCACCGCGATGACGTGCTGAGTTTGTTTCACGAGATTAGAGAGGCTCGGTGCACATCGGACCCGAGGATGGGGGAGCTCCTAGACGCCCGGCGCCCGACCGATCGGGAGGGTGGCTGATCTCACAGCTAGTCTGCAGGTGACTCAGACCCAGGTGGCATGGTTGACTAGGGTCTATGCCGAGGACTATGACAGAGACCGTGAGGCACCGCCTCCTCCTTCGCCTCCAGCTTCCTGATTGTACTTTTACTTTTCTTGTCTTGTACTACAGAGTAACTGTCCGGGTTGTGGACTGTACTCTGTTTTAGCGATGTATATACGTTTTGTTTCTTTCACTCATTGTATATAACTGGTTTTCCCTTTTTAATAGATGCATTATTCTCTTTTTAATTTGGTTTCAATCATCACTTGTGCTTACAGTGTGTTTGTATTAAAGCTTTTAATTTATCCTATCTCAGTTCACAATGGTCTTGAATGTGTGTTAGTTCGGCAGGCAAAGCCTGAGAAGCTCTGATACCAAGTTGTCACGCCCCAATTCCACACTGTTCAGAATGGTGTGATGAACCGCTAAATAACCAATGGTTCAACCAGGATCTCTAATAGACCATCCCCGCGTTATCCAAACTTTACACACACCCACAATCATAATCAGAGTAATACACAATAACGGAAATCTCATAAATAAATGAACTGAGAACTAGAATGATATCCATAAATAATAGCAAATTATTCAGTGTTTAACTGAGACATAAATATTTGAATATCAAATACAAGTCTTATAAATCCAATAGAGAAATCTATAAAATATCTAATCGAATACACACGAGTTGCACTCGCAAGAGGAGTCGTGTGTATCATCTTCAGCTCCAGCGTCCATGGCTGCTACATTCCCGTATGTAGACGCGTTTATATAATCTTCAACTGTATAACCTGCATCATCAACTAAAAATATTCGACGTCGAGGGGTGAGCACACAACACGACTCAGTGAGTAGCCAAAACAATGCAACAATACATATGCATGCAAAAAGTCAATTTATATCTTTGGTCTGGTTTATAGTTTGCAATGTGCAATAGAAAGGTTGGGTGGTCAAAGGTTAACGTTTATTGACACCGCCTCTATACACAGGGTGTGGAAGCCCGCCCGAAGGTTAACGTTTATCGTCGTCCCCATCCACCCTACCATAACATTATACAACAAAGGTTAACGTTTATTGCTATATAATGCTATACCAACACGTAAGCCCCTGTTAGCGAGGGCTGCAAACTGGGCTCGCTACTAACCAATCCTAATGCCAAACAGTGTATCCAAGGCCTCACCCCTGCATCCCTCAGAATGCCCATAGAGATAGAGCTAAGGCCCCCCGGTAGAGTCAGAGACTACAAGGACCGAGACCACCTCCCCTGATACTCTACGACATAATAGTTCCGCTAAGGTAATGGCGATACGACGATGTCAATGCACAAGACTTGAGTTAGAGATAGAGCTAAAGTGCTGAGACCCGCCAAAGGTTAACGTTTATTGACGTTCTCATCACACCTCCCCTGATACTCGCTCGCATCAAGCACATCAACCACATACATACAAGCACATGCCTATTCCTATCATCATCATCATCATCATGTTATAAACAAATAAGTAAATATGCATGAACAAGTAATAGAAATATTGGATGGCATGCTGTATGCACATTACAACATATTCACATAGCATCAAACATGGCATAGGACTCAGGAATAGAAAACAGTTTATTATTAACCAATTTAGTTTAGGGTTAAGGTTCCTCACCTTAGCCTGGTAAAAGATATTTTTCCAAGCTTTAGAATCACCGTTCTAACGTAATTATATTTCTAGCAAACCTAACAAAGTCGATAGAATTTTATTAGAATTAATTCGGAATTTAAAACCATTCTGTCAATTGAGGGTCGATGCTAGGGTCGATGCTAGGTTCGATGGGTCTATCGACCCTCCCTCCATTCTGAACTTCCCGAATGCTGAGGGTCGATGGTCAGAAACACCTAGGGTCGGATGGTCTATCGACCCTCGGTGCGACCCTCGATGCACTCTGGTCCAATTTCCACTTTTAAATCCACTCTTCGTGTTTGGGGTCCTATGGCTTGCTTCCTACATTCATTCAACAGTCATTCCATGGTCTAGAACCATGTATAATCCATCTAAATAGTTTTCATGCATCCTCCTATGGTTTTCCATGAAAACCTAACCGTGGATGGATGGTTTGGGTTTCTTCGAAATCCTACACTCAACCATATCTAACCTAAGGTCTGTAGAAACTCATGGGATTAGTATCCATACCTGAGAAGATTATTTTTCTCTGGAATTTCTTCTCCTTTTTGCTAAGTCTTCCTCCTAATCTCCTTTCTTCCTCTTTTCCTTCTTCTCTCTTTCTCTCAATTCAATTAGGGTTGTGAAAGGAGTGAAAGTGGCTTAGGGACGTCCTTTAAATAGAGTAGGAATGTCCTATAATAGTCCCATTGAGATTTGGAAAGAATCCCAATCGAAAATTAGGAAATTTCCTAATTCCTATATTTGTTAGAAACCGAGGGTCGATGGGAGGGTCGATGATCCCGTCGACCCTAGGGTCTTAAGCTGTCCGACCCTCCCTTCAAATCTGAGGGTCTGACATTCTGTTTTGGGAGGTCCGACCCTACTTGGCTGGGTATGCGACCCTTCCCTAAAATTAAGTATTTTTGGGTCGATTTTATACCTGGGATCTCGATCTCCATCACACCCTTGGTCCACTTGACTCGACCATGATGGGTAAACCTGGTTCAAGGTGGTAAGACCGGGTTAGTTTGACACGGGTCTTACAGATAACGTGGAATGAGGAAAATGCTACGCAAAAATAATATCCCTACCTATTCGACTGGGAAGGTATGTACAAATTTTGAGGATGAAATTTATTTTTTAGGGGGAGTGTAAGACCCGCACTCCACTAACCCAGTCTAACCATGTCGTGCCATATCTTCCCATCATAACCGGCTCAAGCGAACCAACCGTATGAAGAAACCATAAAGCCAGATAAGAAACAGTCTCTTGTAGGATTGTCCAATTGGTAGTGTTGGGTTGTCTGGCCCTCAGTTTTGGTGACACGATGAGTCGACTGGTCAAGCCTAGAAATAGACTCCGAGATTAGGAAAGTTTTTTATTTTGAGTAAGCTATTCTCCCAATTGAGAGATGACTCTATATGGAGACTTTTTCTCTATATAGAGAACGTCCTTCTACCTTCTCTCACTCTTTTGATCATTCTTAAACCCTAAATCTGAGAAAGAGAGTGAGAAGGAGATTTAGAGAAGAAGAAAGCTTGAGAAAAGAAAAAGGCGCTCTCCAGAGAAGAGAAGGGTTTTGTCGTCGGTTTCCAACCTGTTGCGTTGAGGACCAACGGTAAGTCCTTTGCCTCTATAGAAATTTAGATTATGCAAGGGATTAAGATTTGGATTATCAATCACAGTGTTGGTAGATCGAACCCAACACAGTGATTGCAGTTACTGGATCTCCCATATGAATCCATCATAAACTATAGTAACTAGGGTCACGAGGAATGACCAATCCCTAATGATTATGGCCATAGAGTGATGTTAGGATGGATCCCATTGTTGAGCCAAAGAATTGACTCAGAAGGAATTCATTGTCTGGTCCCTTTACCGGTTGGCTATATAGTAAATTGGAGAGGCGACCGATGACTCTCAGGATGTCTATAGGGTTTTATCCGGTGAACTCACCAGTCAACCAATGCAAGACTGGTGACTGGACAAGATAGTGTCTGGAAGACATATATTAGAGATCGGACAGTGAAATAGAGTACAAAACACGATGGAATGAAACCTTAATCTAAGTTCATTAATTGTTTAGGCTTTCCACTAGTTTAAGATAATTTCCAGAGTTGGAAGAGGAACAAACATCTTTCACAGGGGAGGGAATAAGACCTAAACTAATTGGTTAATAACAAGCTACCCTTTATTCTTTGTTAATTTGACTGTTATTGCCTTGCTATGTATGATTGTTTGTGCATCTCACATGTCATCCAATTAACTGCTATTTAACTTGTTCATGCATATTTACTATTTATTTATATGACGATGATGTTGAGGATAGGCATATGTTTATGTGTGGTTGGTGTGTTGAATGGGGAGAAGTTGGAGCATCGAACCATTCACCATACTGACATCGTCGTATCATTGTTACCTTAGTGGAGTTAGTATGTCATAGGGTATCAGGGGGAGTGATCGTGGTGTGGGCCCTAGTCTAGCCAGTGGACTCTAGCTCTATCTCTGTGGGTGTATTAAAGGATGTTGGGGTAAGGCCTTGGATACACCTTTGATGACATGTACAAACTGGGTGTGTGACTAACCAATTGTACATGTCATCGTCGTATCATTGTTACCTTAGTGTTAGTCACACACCCAGTTTGCAAGCCCTCACTAGTAGGGGCATACGTACTGGTATGGGGTAAATTATTAGAGGGAGTGCTGGCGGTGTGTGATCTGTTAGGCACTAGCTCTATCTCTATTATGTAGTGGGTGATGTAGGGCAATAGTAGTGTGTGATCCATTGGGCATGTTCACACTCTCGTGCATGGAGGTGTGGTGGCCACCTATCCTTACCATAGCACATTGCAAACTTATACCAGACCCAAAGATATGAATATGACTCCATGCATATGTTTGCACATTGTTTTGTTTACTCACTAAGCTATGTTGTGTGCTCATCTTAAAACATCGTATTTCTTTTAGTTGATGATGTAGGTACGACTGTCGAGGACTATGTTAATGCGTCGTCGTATGGACACGTGGTGGTTTTTTATATGCAAGCGGTAAAAGACGAGCATGACTCTTCATGCAAGTGTTTCCACAGTGTCTTTGCAATGGTTTAGTTTCGTATTTGAGTTATAGATGTAAGCAGATAATTATTTATGTTTTAGATATTTGGAGATAACTAGTTTAATGATTATTTACCACATTAGACACTTAGTTCAGTATTAATATGATTCTGCAATTTATTATTATCTTTGATTGTGTGGAATGTGTATGGTTTGATTGTTGGCACGGTCTTATGTGATCTTGGCTTGAACCGAGATGGTTCATTCACACTTCTGGTTCGTCTGGAATTAGGGTGTGACAATGACCATCCATCAGCATGGGTAGACAAGATCAAAGGTGAAAGCTGATGATCCATATTCCCTCTTAGGAAAACCCGAGAGCGAATCTTCCTTTATTGTCCTTATAGTATCCTTTGAAACCCTTGCTGTAAGACCTACATTTTACTAACCAGGTCCAATCATGTCGTGCTAGGTCTTCTCATCATAACTGGTTCAAGCGAACCAACCAGATGAAGGAACCACAAAGCCAGGTAAGGAAACTAATCTTTCATAGGTTTGCCCAGTCTATGGATTGGGCGATCGGACAGTCGACCGGTTAAGCCCAGAAACTGACTCCGAGTTTGGAAAAGTTCCCAAGTTTGAGTAGGACTCCTTCTTAATTGGAATCCCACTCTCTATGGAAGTTTACCCTTTATAAAAGTGATGTCCCTCTACCTATTCTCACTCTTTTGAACATCCCTAAACCATAAAATTGTGAGGAAGAGTGGAGAAGAGGAAGGCTTGGAGAGGAAAAAGCTTGAAAAAGAGGAAGGCTCTACAAAGAAGAGTTGTTGTCAGTTTCCAACCCACAGTATCATGGAACCAATGGTAAGTCCCTTATTCTGTAGAAGGTTAGGTTGTGTTAAGGTTAGATCTACAATCATAGTTTAGGTAGATCGGACCCAACACCATGATTCCTTGACAGTTTGTTATAAGAATTGCAAGAGTAATCAAGATCTAATAACTAGGTTATAATGAGACCAAATCCTATAATAATGCGACCATAGAATGAATTTAGGAAGGATCCCATTGAGAGCCGAAGAATCGACTTAGGAAAAGAAAACAGATTGGAAGACAACCTGGAGTAAAACTCAGGGGTTCTTTGGTCCTATAACTGGTCGACTAAATGCCAGACTGGACAGACGACCGGTCACTCTTGGGAAGTATGACAGGGTTTGTCCAGATGGCTGATTGGTAGGTCAATGTAAGACCAGTCATGTGATCGGACAATGTCTGGAAGGGCTATTTTCCAGTCCGGACAATGAATCAGACTACTGTAACTTAATAGAACGAAACTCTAATTAAGTTTTATTAATTGCTTAAGTAATTAATCCAAGATGGTCTCTTAAGCTTGGGGGAGGAGCAAACATTACTCAATAGGTGAGGGACAAGACCTAGACTAATTGATTAATAATAAACTACCCTTTGTATTATTGTCTTATTACCTGTTCCAATGTTCTGTTGATTGTGCATATAACATGTCATCCAATAAATTGCCATTATCGTTCATGCATATTTTATTATTAATCTCTTATGTGATGATGATGTTAGGGATAGGCATGTGTACGTGTATGGTTGGTGTGTTGAATGGGAGAGGTTATAGCATCGAACCATTTATCACATTGACATCATCGTATCGCTATTACCTTAGCGAACTTAGTACGTCAGAGGATATTAGGGGATAATCGCGGTGTGTGGTTGTAGCTCTGCCAGCAGACCCTAGCTCTATCTCTGTGGGCATATTGAAATATGCTGGGGCCCTGGATACACTTTGATGACATCTAGGATTGATTAGTTACAAACCCAGTTTGCAAACCCTAGCTAGTAGGAGCATACGTATTAATAAGGGATAGAGTATCAGGGGGAGTGCTGGTGGTGTGTGATCCGTTAGGCTCTAGCTCTATCTATATTCAGTAGTGAGTGATGTGGGGCGACAATAGAATTGGTAGGTGCCTTTTCATTGGATGTGCACACACTCTCGTGTATGGAGGTATCGTGGCCACCTATCCTTACCATAGCACATTACTAGCTTAAACCAGACCAAAGATATGAATATAACATCATGCATATGTTTGCTGTATTATTTTATTTTCTTATTGAGCTAAGTTGTGAGCTTACCCCATAGTACCATTTTCTTTTTAGTTTTTGATGATGCAGGTAATATTGTCGATGACTATGTCAACGCACCATCGTATGGACACGTAATAGTTATGGATGTACAAGCAGTGGAAGACGAGCATGACTCGTCATGCGAATGTCTATATTGTGTCTATGCTTAGTTTTATTTTTTGTATTTGGCTTATGGGATTTGTAACAGATATTTAAACTATGTTTTGATTTATATTTGATAATTGATTTATTTAATATTTATCATTAGACTCTTTGTTTATTATTAATAAAATTCCATTATTTATTATTATCTTTGATTATGTGAAAAGTATGGTTTGATGGTTGGCATAGTTCTATGTGATCCTGGCTTGAGTTGTTGGTTCTATGATAGTTCATTCACACTTCTGGTTCAACCAGAATTGGGTTATGACAACTTGGTATCAGAGCACTTGGGCTCTGCCAATCAAACATGAATACATTCACATGTGGTTATGAACTAAGATAGGTTAAACTTAAAAGTTGTAATATAAACACAATTAAGCACATTGTTGGTTGAGATATAATTTAAAGCAAAACCATAATGCACCTAATAACGGATGTAAATATAAATAAACCAAACCATAATGTGTTCAAACAAAAATTAAAGCCAAATCAAAATGTGATCAATCATAAAACAGGGTACGGTCTACAATCCGGACAATTACCCTAAGAATTTAAACCAAAAGTAAATGTTCAGAAACAAAAACTCTATCGCTGGGCTGGTGGGGGAGGTGGTGACTCTCGATCTCTCTCATAGTCCTCTGCTTAGGTTGTCCGGAGCCAGTATACCTCCTCCTGTATGACCTGAAGGCTCTGAGCAAGCTCTGTTACATTTTGATCTATTGCACGCTGAGCCTCCCGAATTTCCAAGAGGAGTAACATCATCGAATCTAGAGGGGGACGTGAAGGACCAGCCTCAGATGTATGCTGAGGTGTAGGAGGAGGGATATCATCTACATCCATGTACATAAGGTCCTCTCCACCACCCTCAGCCTCAGCTGCTGAGGCCTGACCTGGAGGTCACTCCAGTGACTCCAACTCCTCATCGCTAATAACCACCTCATACAAGCCCATCTTAGTAATGGCTTCCCAGTCTAAGTCAGCCATTACTGTCTCTTCAAACATCCTTTCACCCTCCACATTCACACCAAGGTGGCCTAGGATGGTGGTGATCAGATGACCATAGGGAAAATTGCCCTTCATCCCTGGCAACGCCGCTCGATGCATAGTACGGATCAGGCTATAGGGCAAGCATACCTATTGTTTGATGCAGATGCAATAAAGGACATACTGGGTCAGTTGGGATACCTCGTTGTAATGGCCTCTCAGAGATATGACGTTATGCTAGATAATGCAACAGTACACATGAGGAAGGTTACGCAAGTTGATCGCCTTCAGATCCCTAAGCCCGGGCTGCATGATCTGATGTCTCACCTCGAAATGCAGGTCCTCAGTCATGAATTTGCACTCCTTAGGTGCGCAGTAGACAAGCTTGCCGGCGTTTGAGACGCTCAGAAGTTCAGCCAACTATTGGGTGTCGAAGGAGATCTGTACACCCTTCACCCAATTGGTGATCCATAGCTCTCTGCCCCTATCAAGGTCCTCTGGGTTGTCCTCCAACTCAAGGTTGCAGTAAAACTGCTTTACCCACTTGTTCCGAGACCAGTAGGATCACAAATCACCCCACCTCGACCCTCTTGTTCTGAAACCATGGGTACTAGGCCTCTACCTCGGCTGAACGGAACTAGTGTGCATCAAATAGTCTCGTGGGTGGGTGTGGACCCCCAGACCAGGAGGATAAACATTCTTGGCTGCTGCTCGATGCCTAGACATGTTTAATTTGCAAGCAACAAACCAAAACAAATAGCAAATTAGTTGAAATTTTAGAAATTTTGGTAGCATAATGGCGTAAATTGGTCAAAAGCCTTACTTTCGCCCAATTACAAGGACAAGAGGACTTATATGGGTGGAAAATCATCCTACAATACTAAACCCATAAAGAATTGCAATCAATTTCAAGAAATTACAAGAAAATTTGAAATTGGGAAAAATCCCCAATTTCTCAATTTCTAGGGCAAGTAATCAAACTTTTGAGATTTCTCCAGAACTAACCGATGAAACCCCAAATAGATTGAGGGCTTTCATTTGTTGGGTGCCTAACAACAATATTCTAAGTGAAGAAAATAGATTTTCTATGGTTGAAAAAATTGTAATTAGAGAAAAACAAGAAAAAGTCGATAAAACCTTATCAAATTTTCAAACAAAGGAGTAGGAGTGTAATGCACTTACCTCTGGAGGGTTGTCACACGTTTAGATGGGGAGAGAAACCTCTAAAAATGACCGGAGGCACTGTAGCAAAGCACCGAAGCCGAGCTGAGTCGCAGAGAGAAGGAGAACAAAACATAAAAGTAGAAAAAATGACTCAAATCGAACGTTTTAAAAGCAGATTTTGGTTGATCGGTCAAATGATTCGACTCAAAGAGTCGACCGATCAGTCGACCAGACACTCTTGGGAATGATCTCAGAGTTGTGCAGATCGATGACTAGTCGCTCAATGCACTACCGGTCAAGGGCGATTGAACAATTTTTGTTATATATATTATTTTCTGATTCCTTGGGATTTTCATATGTTGTGGGAGTAACCCAATAATTACAATAAATTGTATTCTGTCTCACACTTATTGGCCATGCAGAAACTTCGACGAGCAATAGTCTGAAATGGCACGCCGTACTCGCAAAACCAGTCGAAGAGGCCGCAGCCTGCCCCCACCACCACCTGGAGTGGGAGATGAGAATGAAAACCCAGTAGATCAAATAGGGAATAATGTGAATCAATATGATGCACCACAAGGGGTGAACAACTTGGCCATTCCAACTAATCTACCTGGACGACCAAGTGACTTGGCTATGGTTGTGACCATTTGGCTCGGCAGATGCAGGACACACAGTAGGTATTGTTGGCTATGCAAGCTGCAATGGGGATGACTGCACTGATTGTCAATACTATACAAACACCTCTAGGTCAGACCAGTACAGTACCTATTGACAGTAACACTGTGCCTGTGGCACAGCAAGTCCTAGTCATGAACACCTTAGTGTAGAACCCCAATGTATATCAAGGAGTGTATCAAGGGGGTTATCAACATTAGCCACTTGTGTTTGAAGCATATGGATAGAATGATCAATCAAGACTTATGGAATAATTTCTAAACCTGAAGCCCTAAACGTTTTCAGGCAAGATATCAAATCCATTATGGCCAGCTCAGTGCATTGACGAGATGGAGAAGAACTTCATGATGATGACCATTACAAAAAAGGAGAAAGTTCTGTGTGCAACTTTCATGCTAAGGGAAGGTGCGAATCACTGGTGGAGGTTTACTCGCACATATCTACTGACCAAGCACCCTCAGTTGACTTGGGCTGTTTTCAAAGAGAAGTTCTTTGAGAAGTACTTTTTAAGAAGCTTTAGAGATCAAATGAAAAAGGAATTTCTAAGCCTCTAGCAAGGGCAAATGTTAGTCGATGCTTACCAATAGCATTATGAAGAGCTGTTCTTCTTTGCTCGTACTAGCATGCAAAAGGAAGACGCTAAGACCAGAAGGTTTACTATGGGACTAAGGGGAAGCATTCGAGAACATGTGCTGGGTCTGGAGAATAAAATCTATAATGAGGCTATATAGATTGCTCGAGTTCTGGAGTCCAACTAGAAAGAAAGTTTCTTTGCTCAAAATCGAGGACTGAAGAAGCCAAATGGCAAAACATCTAATGGAGGAAACTCAAAGACCTTCAGGCCATTTAAGCCGTAGTACACAACTGGAGCAGCTAAGACAACCAAAGTTACAGTACCATAACAAGTTAGCCAGGCTGGGAATATTAAGTGCTTCAACTACAACCAAATAGGGCATTATGCGAAGACATGCCCTTAGCCTAAGAAGGAGTTGTAGAAAGGAAAGGTGTATGCCATGACTTCTAAAGACACCGTCGCATCACCTAATGTGGTCACAGGTATGACCTGACTTTTATTTTAGCACTTTTATGTGAGCATGTAGACTAAACCTAGGTAAAAACTACAGGTACTGTAACCATAGCTGGTGTACCCACTAGAGTTCTCTTTGACTCTAGGGCTACTCATTCCTTTGTGTCTGTTTCATTTGGAAAAAAATTAGACGTACCCATCAAACATTTAGACCATAAGCTATTAATAAGATCTACATTGGGACTAGAGATTGTGTTAGATGAATATTATGGACCATATCTAGTTCTTATTAATGTACAGAGCTTGGATGCGAACCTGATTTAGCTCGAGATGGCAGACTTTGATGTCATGTTAGGAATAGACTGGTTATCTCATCATTTCGTGAATCTGCTTTGCTTGGGACAAAGTTGTCATTCAAGGGCAAGGATGGTTTAGAATATGATTTCATTGAAACCAAACTTCCTCGTAAACGGAAGCTTATTCTCTCTGCACTTAAGGCGAAGAGATGCCTTAAAAAGGGTAGAGTTGGATACCTAGTATCTATGGTGGATATTTCCAAAGAAGCATCAGGGATGGAAGATATTGAAGTTGTATGGAAATTTTTGGATGTGTTTCCAGAAGATCTATCGGTTGCCTCCTGATAGAGTGATTGAGTTCATTATAGACTAGTTACCAGGGGTGGTACCTGTGTCTAAGGCACCCTATCGGATGGCTCTTACAGAACTGAAGGAATTGAAAACTTAACTATAGGAGTTCTCAGACAAGGGTTTTATTCGACCAAGCATTTCACCATGGGGACCATTAGTGTTGTTCGTAAAGAAGAAGGACGATAGTGTTTAACTATGTATAGACTACCAAGAATTGAACAACTCATGATAAAGAACCGATATCCATTACCTCGGATTGATGATTCGTTCGATCAGATGCAAGGTGCAAAGGTGTTCTCCAAGATCGATCTATGGTCAGGATACCATCAACTAAAGATTAAGGGAAATGACATTCCGAAGATAGCTTTCAGAACCAGGTACGGGTAATATGAGTTTCTGGTTATGTCTTTTGGTTTGACCAATGCACCTGCGTCTTTTGTGGAGCTCACATACCGAGTATTCCATGACATGTTGGATACCACAATCATAGTTTTTATAGACAATATTTTGGTCTATTCTAAAGACAAAGAGACTTATGCGACAGATCTTAGAGCAGCCTTACAACGACTGAGTAGGGAGAAGCTTTATGCCAAATTCAAGAAGTGTGAGTTCTAGCTAAACGATGTGACTTTCTTGGGTTAGGTAGTTTCATCGAAAGGGATAAAGGTGGATTCCAGTATGATAGAGGCAATTGTAGGGTTGGTTGCTTAAGAACGTTGTAGAGATTAGAAGTTTCTTGGGTTTAGTTGGTTATTACAGAATGTTCATGGAAGACTACTTTAGCATCGCAGTGCCTCTTACGAAGTTAACCAAGAAGGGAGAAAAGTTCATTTGGACCGACAAGTGTGAAGAATATTTCTAGACTCTAAAAGCCAAGTTAATATTGGCACCCATCTTGACCATTCCGATACCAGGACAGCCATTTACCCTATACATAGATGCCTCCAGACTGGGTTTGGGATGCATTCTAATGCAAGGAGAGCAGGTGATTGCATATGCTTCAAGGCAACTGAAGGAGCATGAAAAGAATTACCATACGCATGACTTGGAGCTAGCGGCAGTGATTCATGCTATGAAGACTGAGAGGCACTACTTGTACGATAAGAAATTCTAGATCAAGTCAGATCACAAGAACCTTACTTGTCGCTTCACTCAGAAGGAGTTAAACATGAGGCAGCGGAGATGGTTGGAATTTTTGAAAGATTATGATTGTGACATTTAGTATCACTTAGGCAAGGCTAACATAGTATCTATGCATTGAGGAGGAAAAGAATATTGAAGCCAGAAGGAGGACCTAGTACAAAAGCCGCCTTATGCTCTGCAATGACAGCTTTCGGTTGTAGCAAGGAACAACTTATAATAGAGACTCTTGATGATCCCATAGAGCAAGGTTTGATTCATAAATTTTTACTTATGTTCGCCGCATTAAAGATTTTACCAGATCTGACGGACGAAGTGAAAGTTGTGATTCTACTAGACCCGTATCTGAGAACGGTGTAAGAAGATTTAGAAAAAGGTAAACCCAACTCTGATTTTACCTTGGACATGGAGAAGGTACTTAGATACAGAGATAGATTGTGTATACCTAAAAGTGAAGACTCTGACATGAGGAATAGGATAGTGATAGAAGCTCATTGTACTCTATACTCAGTATATCCTAGAAGCACTAAGATGTACCATGACCTAAGGAGATTGTACTGGTGGAGAGGTATGAAAGTAGATGTGGCTTGGTATGTGTTTCAGTGTGTGAACTGTCAGTAAGTGAAGGCCAAGAGATAGTATCCAGCAGGTTTACTACAACAGTTGATTGAACCAGCATGGAAGTGGGACTGCATCACTATGGACTTCGTCACTGGGTTACCACTGACTCCCAGATCAGTTGACGCAGTCTAGATGATTGTTGATCATCTTACAAAGATGGTCACTTTATAGCTAACTTCAATATACCTTGGAGCGACTAGCCAAGCTATATGTGGATAACATTGTCAAACTACATGGTGTACCTGAGAGCATAGTGTCAGACAGAGACCTACGTTTTACTTCAAAGTTCTGGGAGGGTCTACAGAAAGCAGTGGGAACAAAATTAAAATTTAGCACAATGTCTCACCCTCAAACCGATGGTCAGTTTGAAAGGACCATCTAGATTTTAGAAGACATGCTTCGAGCTTGCGCAATTCATTTTAAAGGAGCTTGGGATGAGAGATTACCACTGATTGAGTTTGCTTAACAGTTACTAAGCTACCATATAGATGTCACCATATGAAGTATTGTACAATAGGAGGTTGTCGGACCCCTCTATTTTGGAATGAAGTTGAAAAATAATGGGGCCAGAGTTTGTTAAAGAGACTTGTCAAGGGGTAGACCAAATCAAAGAAAGGGTCAAGACAGCTCAAGATCGTCAGAAGCACTATACGGACAATCGATGCCAAGACCTTGAGTTCGTTGTAGGTGACAAAGTATTCCTGAAGATATCACCAATGTGGGGTCTGAAACGGTTCGCTAAGAAGGAGAAATTGTGTCCTAGGTATATCGGACCTTATGAAATCTAGGTAAGACGTAAAAAGTGGCGTATCAACTAGCGTTACCACCATCTATGTCTGGTGTACATGATGTATTCCATGTTTCCTTACTAAAGAAGTACATCAGAGATCTATCACGCATATTGACTGCGGATCTACCAAATTTAACAGATGACTTAACTTTTGAAGTGGTGCCAGCCGAGATCACCAGTCAGAAGGTACAACATCTACAAAATCGGGATATCTACTATGTTAAAGTAACCTGGAGAAGCCAAGATGTGGAAGAGGTAACATGGGTAGAGAAAATGCTATGCGGAAACAATATCCTCACCTATTCGACTCAGAAGGTATGTGTAAATTTTGAGGACAGAATTTTTTTTTAGGGGGGAGTTGTAAGACCCACACTCCACTAACCTGGTCTACCCATGTCGTGCCAGGTCTTTCCATTATAACCAACTCAAGTAAACCAATCAGATGAAGGAACCACAAAGCTAGGTAAGGAAACTTGTCTTTCAAAGGTTGTCCAGTCGAACAAATAGGTTTATCCGATCTACAGATTGGGTGACCGGATAGTCGCCCGGTCAAGCCCAGAAACTGACTTTGAGTTTAGAAAAGTTTCTAAGTTTGAGTAAGACTCCCACTCTCTATAGAAGTTTACCCTCTATAAAAGTGACATCCCTCTACCTATTCTTACTCTTTTGAACATCCCTAAACCTTAAAATTGTGTGGAAGAGTGGAAAAGAGGAAGGCTTAGAGAGGAAGAAGCCTGAAGAGGAGGAAGGTGATGGAAATTAAATATGTATGTAACCGCAAGTGCACAGTATCGTATAGTAACAGGTCGATCTCAGGGAGGAATCGTTATTGTCCTAACTCAAATAAGGTAAAGTGTACCAAAGGGATTTGAATGAATTCACACCCTAATCACTTCAAATAAAAATTAATCAAGTAACAAAAACAATAACAACTAATTCTTAATGGCTCGAAGATTTACAAAAACATTATATTAACCATAGAGTAACACAGATCTATTGCATGAAGGAAACATAATTAAAAATAAAAGAATGTAAGAAAAACTTATCTCATTGGAAGATTTTTCTGTCGTTGCTCGTCGTCTTATTGTCACTTCAAGGCGATGTGCAAAAGATTACGAAGGGAGCCTTCTCCTCTAAATTAAATTAGTAATGGGGTACAACCTATATTTATCTACCCTACTGCAGAGTTCTAAATCTGAAATTAAAATTTAAAAAAATAAATAAAATTAAACTTAAGTAAGAAGAACACAACTTGAAAAGAAGAAACTAAGAATCTCAAACTTTCTCACAAATTTTTGAAACAAAAGAAAATTTACAATAGAATTCTTGGATGATTTTTCTATTACTGAGCATCACATATATATACAAGTGAGTAAAGATCACAATCAATCTTTACAATTGGATTACAAGGGATTTTGTGGAGATAATTTTGTTAACCAAATGGCAACCTTGTATGTTCATTGTATGTGGACGATTCTTGAGTAGAAAAAATCTTGCATCAACTCATTGTATCTTTGGCATCAATATCTCTTTTTGAAAACTTCCATAATTGATCGGAGCTTTTCATTCTTCTATGTCATGCCAATCATGTAAATTGATATCAATCTTGAGAGAGAAAAAAAAAATAGAAAACCCCAAAGATATGATAATCTTCACCTTATAAATTTCATTCCAAATCAATAGGGAATTTTTTTTTCAAGAGAATGGAATCTCTCTCATGAGATTTCCAAGGCTGATCTTATATACAAAATTTGTGGCTCTCCTTATAAAATTCATCATATACCTGGCTGTTGAGTTGACTGGGTGACTTAACTAGACCGGATCATCACATGCATAAAATGATCTTTTCAAGCTTGGATTTCTCCATTCTTTCACCTACACCCTACAAATATAAAAATAATAATAAATACCCGAGAAGCATCATAAATAAAATAAGAGATGCATACTTTATGTCCTAAATTCACACATAAAATGTGTTCATCAGATTCCCCACACTTGAGCTTTGCTAGTCCCGAGCAAAGAAAAATAAAAAGAAAGTAAAATAAAATCCTAACTCACTTTTGTAGGAATCATGATTGCACTTAGCACATGCAACAAGCCTTTGAACCCCTAAGCCACCCCTAGTGGACGAGTTGTGTCTCGTGAGTGTTTTCTATTTATAAACACACAAAATTCATATAGAAATTTCAAGCTTCAACTTTGATATTGAGGAAAAAGAACATACACACATTCTATTAGTCAAGACACTCAACTTGGGATCAAGAAAACATAGAAACGCCCACACTTGAACTTTACTGCCTCATATGATTCAAACACTAAGATCACATCTCAATTAGGAAACTTTGTTATGCCTTCCACACATATCTCTCCTTAAGGTGAACCCTTTGTAACATACTGGTAACCAAGACCCAAGATCAGCTTTCAACACTTGTATTTCACATTTCTTTTCTCTATTTTTTTTTCCTTTCTTTTTTTCTTCCTCTTTAAGCTACTCCACTACTGTTGACTTGAGAAGTGCAAGTATTTATGCATTCCCATGTTACTATGTAGCTTCGCTTTTGGCATATATCTTTAAGGACATTGATGCTAAATAGTACTTTTTTTTTAATAAAAGTTGTATCCAAGGAATTTCAATCAAGACACCTCGCTTCCTGAGGCGGAATGCCCTGTCTAGTTCCAAGAACAAAAAACTCTTATATTATTATTTTCTTATTATGATTTTCTTATAGTACAAGGAGGTCTCAGCTTTATTCAAAGGTTTAAATTACCAACTATAACTATAAAAGATTTATCCCTTCAGGTGAGGTAAGATGATTTTCTAACTCGATTCCCACCTCAAATATAACCTAAGTAGTATCCTTACATAGGGTTTCATTACTTCGTGTGTGATAATTTCCTAGGTCTTTTTCTCCTTCCTCTTTTGTGTCAAAACCATAGAAATAGTGATTGACTTTCCCAAAAATCAAAGTTAAAAAATTAAAATTTACAATGAAAGCTCAAAATTCATTTTTTTAATGAAATCTCAACCCTTCTCCCATACTTAAATCATGCATTGTCCTCAATGTATGCAGAAAAATAAAAGACAAAGACAAGGGGAAGAAAAAAAACTCCCTGAATCAAGGATCGATTTAAAAAGGCTCATGGTGATCCATGACCTCTTCAGTGGAGTCGTGTGGAAGCTCCAAAAATGGCTTCAAACGCTGGCCATTTACTTTGCTGGTTGCACCTATACCTGGATTCAAAATCTCAATTGCACCCGATGAGAAAATATTTTGAACAATATAAAGGTCCTCCAAATGGGATCTAAGTTTACCAGAAAAAATATGGAAACGAGAATTATAAAGCAAAACATTGTCACCAGGGGTGAAAGACTTTCGAAGGATCTGTCTGTCATGGTAAGCCTTGGTCTTATCTTTATAGATGCGGACACCATCGTAGGCATCATTTCACAATTCATCCAACTGAGAGAGCTGGAGTCCTCTATGAGTATTAGCAACTGACAAATCAAAATTTAATTTCTTAGTAGCCCAAAATGTCCGATGTTATAATTAAGATCTTTTGTTTCATGGTAGCCTGCTCCAGTCCTCGACTAGTAAATGGCAGGCTTTCCCATACACTAGATGGTAGGGGGATTGACCAAGAATGGTCTTGAAAGCGGTCCTATAAGCCCACAAAGCATCTACAAGGTGAATGGACCAATCCTTGCGGGTCCGATTGACAGTCTTTTTCAAATTTTGCTTGATTTGTCGATTGGATAATTTAACCTATCTACTGGTCTGAGGGTGGTAAGGGGATGCCAATTTATGGATAATACCATATTTCTGAACAAGGGCCTCAAATGGTTTATTGCAAAAGTATTTTCCCCTGTCGCTAATGATAGCTCGGGGGGTACCAAATCGGGAGAATATATTCTCTTAATTTAATGACTACTTTGTGGTCATTGGTCTTAGTAGCAACAGCTTCTATCCATTTGGACACGTAGTCCACAGCTAACAAGATATACTCATTCCCAAAAGGCATTGGAAATAGAACCATAAAATCGATGTCCCAAACATCAAAAACTTCAACCACTAGAATTGGATTGAGTGGCATCATATTCTGCTTGGTAATGCGGCCTAAAGTCTAGCAAGAAGGTCATGCCTTACAGTAATTAAAGGCATCCTTAAAAAAACTAGGCCAGTAGAATCTAGACTGTAAAACTTTGGCCACAATCTTATTTGGTCCAAAGTGGCTACCATGACAGTAAGACAACACAGATTGCTATTCATGGTCAGGTACACATCTCCTGATAATCTGATCTAGGCAAGTCTTGAACAAATATGGATCATCCCAAAAATAGTACTTGACTTGGGAATGGAATCTATACCTATCCTGGGCAGACCAATGGAAAGGGGTCGCACCCGTTACTAGGTAATTTATAATATCGACGAACCAAGGTTCACTAGATACTACAAACAACTGCTTATCTGGGAAAGACTCGTTGACTGGTGAATAGACAGTCAAAGAATTAGGAAGTCGAGATAAGTGGTTAGCAACCAAATTTGTTATTCCTGTTTTATCTCTAATCTCTAAGTCAAACTCTTGTAAAAGCAAAACCCATCTAATGAGACGTGCTTTGGCATCCTTTTTCTACAAGAGATGCCTTAGGGCAGCATGATCCGTGTACACAATGACATAGGATCTTATCAAGTAGGTACGGAATTTCTCTAAAGCAAATACAACAGTTAAGAATTCATTTTCAGTGGTAGTGTAATTAAGTTGTGCATTGTTTAGAGTCCTACTTGCATAACAGATCACATGGGATAACTTATTGATCCGTTGCCCAAGGATAGCTCCTAATGCAGAATCAGAAGCATCACACATAAGCTCAAAGGGCTCTATCCATATGGGTGCCTAAATGATGGGGGCAGTGGTCAAAACCTTTTTGAGTTAATTAAAACTCTTAAGGTAGGCATCATTAAAATCAAAGAGCTGGTCTTTAGCAAGTAAAGAGGTGAGAGGACGAGCAAACTGACTAAAGTCCTTAATGAACCGCCGATAAACACTGGCATGTCCTAAAAAGGAGCGAATGTCCTTAATAGATTTGGGAACAGGTATCTTTTCAATCAGTTCTACCTTTGCTCTGTCAACCATGATCCCTTCTTTGGAAATGATGTGACCCAACACTATGCCTTGTTTTACCATGAAGCGGTATTTCTCTCAATTTAAAACTAAATCCATCTCCGTACACTTGGCAATAACTAAGGAAAGATTATGTAGGCAATCATAAAAAGTAGACCCATGCACAGAAAAATCATCCATGAATACTGCTAAAAATGGCTCTACCATATCTGAGAAGATGCTCATCATGCACCTTTGGAATGTGGCAGGGGCATTGCATAGCCCAAAAGGCATGCGTCGGTAAGCATAAGTTCCATAGGGACATGTAAAGGGGTCTTGTGTTGGTCATCTAAGGTAATGGGGATTTGATTGTAACCGGAGTATCCATCTAAGAAGAAATAGTATTCATGTTCGGCCAACTTCTCTAACATTTGGTCAATGAAAGATAAAAGGAATTGATCCTTCCACATTACCGTATTTAGCTTTCTATAGTCTATGCACACTCTCCACCCTATTTGGATACCAGTTGGAATCAATTCATTGTCAGTATTAGCAACTATAGTGACCCCTGACTTCTTTGGTACCATATGTACCAAACTTACCCACTCACTTTCAGATATGGGATATATGATCCCATGATCTAAGCATTTTAAATTTTTTTTCTTAATGACTTCCTTCATCACAGGATTTGCCCATCTCTGAGGTTCCCTTGAGGGGTTGGTAGCTTTCATAAGGTGTATTTGATGCTGAACAATAGATGGACTAATACCCTTGATGTCAGCCATAGTCTAAGCTAAGGCTTCCTTGTGGTTTCATAAGAGTTTGACTAACTCTTCTTCCTGACTAGAAGTCAAATCAAATGCAATAATAAGGAGAAGAGTCTGATCAGCTCCTAAGAATGCATACTTCATATTGGAAGGTAACTCCTTTAATTCTAAGCTAGGTGGTTCAACCATTGAGGGCTTGGGAGTAGAAGTGGATAAGGGCCCTAGAGGTTCCACAGATGTGTGGATACTCCATGCCTCTGAATACAGTTTCCTCCACTACTCCCAACTCTTCCATACACTTCAAGAATTTCGAGTCAAAGTCAATGTCAAAAGTGGTCTCCACATGGTCAGGGAATTCTTGGAGCATATGTACTTCCTCATTAGGTTGCTTACCCAACCTAAATACATTTAAATCAATAGTTTGGTTGCTAAATGATGGTTTCATGAGACCGTTCCTGTAATTTATCAGTGCATTGCTTGTAGCAAGAAATGGTCTTCCTAAAATGATACAGATTTGATCCCTATTGGAGACAAGATGTATTTCTAAAACAATAAAATTAACAGAAAAAAGAAATTCCCCTACCTTTAACAAAACATCCTCTACTATTTCTTTGGGAGCCTTTACAGAGTGATCAGCTAGTTGAAGTGAGATGGACTTTGGTGTCAACTTTCCCAATCCTAATTGTTGGTAAACATGATAAGGTAGAAGATTTACACTTGCACCTAAGTCTAGCAGAGCATGATCAATAAAGGTGTTACCTATGATGCAAGAGATGGTAGGACAGCCAGGGTCCTTGTATTTGGCTGTCATAGGATGGTTCAAAAGGGAACTTAAATGTGCAGCCAAGAATATCTTTTTGGGAATTTGACTAATCCGCTTTTGTATACATAAGTCTTTAAGGATTTTTGCATAAATAAGGATTTGATCAATTGCATTCAAAAGTGGGATGTTCAATTCTACCTGTTTGAATACCTCTAAAATTTTACCAACTAAAGTAGTCTTCTTTTGGTTTACCAACCTATTAGGGAATGGAGTAAAAACTCTGTTCGGGACAGTTTCTTTGGGTCTTTCAAGTATATCATACGAACCTGAAGAAATAGGCTCAGTAGCTACCCTAGATTGAGGAACATTAACGGGAGCAACTATGGGTTTGTTCTTTGGTGCTTCATCCCATAGGTACTCTTGGCCACTCCGTAATACATGGACTGCATTACATTGTTTGGAGGGCCTTGAGTGATTCTCTACACCATTCACCTGAGGGTTTGGCCGATTTAGTTATGGGTAATGGCATGGGTTGGTCTCTAGTTGGCTGGGTAGAATACCCTTGTTCTTTTCACACATTAAGGTAACCAATTGGGTGAGTGTCCTCTCCATATTGGTATGCCCTACCATAAGAGTAGCTACATTCTTTTCCAACTCACTGAGTCTGATCGACTCACCCATGTTAGAAAACCCAAGGGGTTGCTGAAAATTACCTTGGGGAACAAAATTGGGTCTAGGGGGAGCATATGGCCTGGTGTGACCGGGTGGACTTTGATTTGGAAATTGGGGTCGGTCTACACAGTTCTCTTGGTTCAAGGAGAAATTTGGGTATTTATTCATCCTGGGTTGTAAGTGTTGCTATACGGATTGTACAGTGCACTTACATTAGCATTTTGAGAATTTTCCTGTAAAAGGGCATTCCTCCACTGTGTGTCCAGGAGTTTGACACCAGTTGCACATTAGGACTTGCTTTTGGATAGGGTCTCTGGGAACTAAAGCTTTTATCCTTTTGATAAGGCTATCTAATTGTGCCTCCTTAGCTACTATGCAATCTACAAAGTAACCTTTACCTTTTTGGGTGTGGTCTATCTCATGCACAGACTCCCATTATCTTATTTTTTTGATGAGATCCACCAAAAAGTTTCAAGCGTCCGTAGCATCCTCATAGGAAGTGAATCTTTTAGGACACATAGACTCAAGCATTTGGTTGGTAGGAAAATCTATCCCCTCGTAGATAATTTGAAAAAGCTATCATGTTTCAATACCATGGTGGGGGCACTCTTGGAGTAGGCCTTGGAACCTCTCCATGAGTCACGAAAAAGACTCATTTGGCTCTTGTTTAAACCGCATTATATCCCCTCAAAGTTTATTTTTCTTGTAAAGAGGAAAAACTTTTTAAGGAATAACACAGTAAATTTATCCTATGAAGTAATGGAATTTATGGGGAGACCATAAGGCCATTTTTTAGCTCCATCCTTGAGTGAGAAAGTGATGCACCTCAATTTGAAAGCATGATCACTGAGCTGTTGCATCTTAATGAGGGCACACACCTCCTCATACTCACGGAGGAACAAGTATGCATCCTCTAAAGATAACCTACGAAAATGGAGAAGCATGGTAATGAATTGAGTTTTCAATTTATAGTTATTTCCTGTGGCAGCCAACAATTGAATACATGAGGGTTGTGCTGCCCTAGCAGGGTAGAACCTCTCCTTAAGTGTCATCTTTGGTTCAACCATTGTAAATGATGAGACTCTTACTAGACGGTTGCTAGAATCATGAGTCCATACACTCATGCACAAAACCATTTCAAATGATAAAATTTTTTTTCTTTTTCCTCTAAATTTGATGTAAAAAGCTTGATTTTTTCGAATCGGGGTCAATGCAAACCTCCTAACGATCAATGACTTAGAGACCGATCATAACCACAATCACCTTGAGAAACAACGCGGTTACCGTCTATTTCGGCCCGGATCCGTCATGTGGGTCCTCTCCATGCTGACTGGACCTGCAAGACAAGGAAAGGCAAATAAGGGGGAGGGCTGGATGCCCCGGGTCCACTCTGATGCCAAAGTTAGGCTCTGTGAACAGTCAATGGGCTCGATGTCGAGCCCACTAAGATATTATAAAGTGTGGGGTGAGGTGAGATTTTCCGACCGATGTGTCAGAGCGTGAATCTCAAGGAGTAATAAATGAGCAGTAAATGTTGTCTGTCAAAAAACCTCGGGATTCGCCCTATTTATAGTGAATAGTGCAAAATCCCAAAATACCGATTCTACCCTTTGTTCTTGTGCTTGAGGGGCAATACCGATTTTATCCTTTGTTCTTGTGCTTGAGAGGCCTTCTTATGTCGAATAGGGGATCTCCACGTGGCTCTGAGATTGAGTCCTACACGTCAAGGTTGTAATTGCCAACGTGGCGTAATTCCCTAACACTTGCCTCGTTGCCCTGCCGAATCTGTAGGGTTCGGTTGAGCAAAAAATAGAGAGACGGTTCCTCCCCCTAACAACTTGCCTCGTTGCTCTGCCGAAATCAGAAGGGTCGGACCATGTACGTAGTAGACCCCGCGAGGGGATAGGGCGTTGTAGTTGAGAGCGCGTCGGTGTTGGCAAAAAAAAAAAATGCTGGTCCGGGGCCGAGGTGGCCACTGCGGTTGGGCCACGTCGGTCACTACTGGAAATCCTGGATCTGGGGCCGATGTGGGCACTGCGGCCCATACACATCGTTGATTCAAAGGATAGTACCGAGGCTGTCACATGCGGGTCACGTGATCTGAGCCAAATCGACCGATGTGGGCACGACGGCCAATACACATCGATCATTCTGAGGATGGTGCCGAGGCCGTCATGTGTGGGTCACGTTATCAGAGCCCATTCAACCGATGTGGGCATTGTGGCCAATACACATCGGTAATGGAGAGGATGATGCCGAGGCCGTCACGTGCCGGTCACGTGATCCGAGCCCATTCGACCAATGTGGGCACTGTGGCCAATACACATCGGTCATTCTGAGGATGATGCCGAGGCCATCACATGCCGGTCACGTTATCCGAACCCACTAGACCGATGTGGACACTGCGGTCAATACACATTGGTCATTCTGAGGATGATGCCGAGGCCGTCACGTGTCGGTCACGTGATCCGAACCCACTAGACCGATGTGGACACTGTGGCCAATACACATCGGTCATTCTGAGGATGATGCCGAGGCCGTCACATGCCGGTCACGTGATCCGAGCCCACTAGACCGATGTGGACACTGCGATCAATACACATTGGTCATTCTGAGGATGATGCCGAGGCCGTCACATGCCGGTCACGTGATCCGAGCCCACTAGACCGATGTGGACACTGCGGCCAATACACATTGGTCATTCTGAGGATGGCTCTGAGGTCATCACGGGATTATCACGTGATCCGAGCCTATTTCACCGATGTGGGCACTGCGGCCAATATACATCGATCGTTTTGAGGATGGTTCCGAGGCCGTCACGGGATTGTCACATGATCCAAGCCTATTTGACCATTGTGGGCATACCCGGATCCGAATACTGGGCGTGGGCTAGACACGGATACCGCCAGGCGGGACCCGAATGATGGACCCGACTTTATCTTCGGTAATAAATGCACCAAAGTTTTGATCAGTGGGGGGCTGCCACGTGTATACTAGAGGATTGAGGTCTTATAAAAAGGGGAGTGGGGTATGGAGGTCCCCCACTCCGAAAACATTGTTGATTCTCACTCACTTCGGTTCTTCATTCTTCACATCGGTTCGTCTTTCGCACATCGGTCCGGAGACGTCGAAGCAGCTCGGTCGGGTGGACTGAGTGCCGACTTGCAACCAGTAAGTATTTTATCTAAGTATTTGTAGTATGGCCAACGAGGGTAGGGAGACCGAACTCCAAATAGATATAGAGGAGGTGGGGACATCCTCCATTAGTAACAGCAGTAGTAATAGCGATAGTTCTGCCTCGTCTGGCAGTGAGTCAACATCGGGCTCCTCCCTGCCCAGCGGCTCGGTGGGGGGAATATCTAAGGGTGGTCCCAAGATGGAGTTGTCGACCGAGGAAGGTCCTTCCCAGAGAGATATGTTGGTGGGAGTGTCTACCCATGAGGTCGGTTCGGAGGTGCTGATACAGGCCCGGGAAGGAGCTGAGGCTCCCCCAGAGTTTGATGTCCGGAGTGAGGTATCCCTTCTGACCAAGGCAGAGTTCAACAGTCTCCGGGAGCATTATCAGATTTCGGATGACGTGGAGATTCGGATGGCTCTTGAGGGGGAGCGGGCCTGCTGGAATCGGAGGTCGGAGCTATGCGTTAACATTGAAATGTTCAAGGCTGGCTTTCGGGTGCCGGTACCGAAGTTGGTGGTTGAAATCTTGAGATTTTATCAACTGGCCCCTATCCAACTGATGCCGAACTCGTGGAAGAATATGATGGCGTTCATCATATATTTCCAGAGGTTGGGGTGTGTAACGACCCTGAACATGTTCCGCCATATGTTCACCTTCAATGACTACTGCTGGTCGGGGTGGTATTACTTCGCCAAAAGACCTGAGTTTGGCGACCTCCTAGAAGATAAACCGACCTCGATCAAGCTGTGGAAAAACAAGTTTTTCTATATCCGAGGTGATAACGTTATGTTGGAGAATATTTGGAAGAAATTGGATGCCGAGGCATTCAACACGGACTTGCCCCTGCTGCCCGAGGAGTCTGAGATGCTGCGGCGCGCTCGGAGTACCGATGGGGCTCGGATCCGGGTGGCCGAACTGAGGGACCCCCTCGTTTTGCATGAAAACCGTCTTTGTGAGTATTGTTTTGTCATAGAATGGCCGATGTTGACCTACTAACTGGGCTGATTCTGTTTTTGTGTTTTGCAGTGAAACTAAGCAAAGACTATCTGCTGGAGCTGAAGCAAAAGAACGACGCTAGGAAGGAGGCCACGGCGAAAAGAGCACAGGAGGAGCCGGCACCGAGGGTCGCAGTGGGTCAGGCTGGTGCCGAGGGGATCTCACTAGACGGCCCTCCAAAAGGACTCATAAGATTTCTCCCGATTCTGCCTTGGCCGCTGCCGCGCATGTCTATGCAATGCCTCTGACGCCTCGGTACCGTGTACTTGATTTTTCAGGGAAAGGGGCCGCCGCTACCATGCCGGAGGCTGTTCTGGCATTGGAGGAAACGTCGGAGATGAGCGCGGCTCGACAACCGACTCCGGTGCACGCCCGAACCTCACCCACTGCTCCTACTGAGAGGCCTAGAGTGCTTTAGGGGACGGGCGGTGTCCGAGGCAAGGTTAGGCGCATCCCCCTGTTGGGACCCTCCCCTCGCGACCGCACAGGGGACGAGCGAGCGTTCCGCCCTGATTGGGCGCTTACCGAGGAAGACACGGCCATGGGAGACATCCGGGCCGCGAGGGAACTGTTGCGAGGAGCCATTCTTCCTCGGGACCGGTCATTGGTGCAGGAGCTCCCCATGCCTTCACTTATCTCGGGGGCAGATACACTAGGTGCATCGGTAAGTTCTTTCTTCGTTAGATTCCATCCCGCCGATTCTCTGTTCGTCTTTTTAGCGTTAACTATTATAGTCGTGATTTCGATGCAGCTCGGCGTGTACCTTGAATCTTTGAAAGAACGTGCCAAAGAGATGGCGCGTAGATGGCCGAGACGGACAGCAAGTTGCACTCTGCCGAGGAGGCGCGTGATGACGCCAGAAGACAGCTTCGGTATAAAGAGCGGGAAGTGACTGCCATGACTGCCGAAGTCACTCGCCTTGCACGAGACAACGCCAAGATGCTCGAAGACAAACAGCGTCTTGAGGACGAGGCAAGGGCACGGGAGGAGCGGATCGGTCAGCTGAAGCTAGCTCTGGATCGGGCGAAGAGTCATAGGTCTTGATGGCGGGACAGTTATCTGAAGGTGCGCTCCCTCGTGACCAATGCGGTACGGCTGTATCAAAATTCCGAGGACTTCAAGGAGCTGGTGGGGCGGCTCTCCCTTCAAAACTTCACTCAGGGGGCGCTTGGTTTGAAGGAGTTTGTGGACGAGAAGGTGTCAGGTATAGACTATACCGGCGCTGCGTGCCTTGTTCCTGATGAGGACGAAGTGGAGATCCCCGAGGTGGACGATGACGAGATGCTCCGGCGAGTGAACGAGGTTTTCGAGGGTGAGGAGCCTCCAGCCTCTCCAGATGTAGATGGGACTCCGACGACCCCTCGGGACGGCGCTGCTTCTGCCATGGGTCCGCCTCCCACTCCCGGTGGTTCTCTAGATTCTGGGCTGTTTGTAGTTGTTGAAGGTAGCTCTGGTGATCTTGCCAGCGGAGAGGCGAACCCTCCCGATGGAAATACTTAGAAAATGATATGTATATATATATATATTTTTTTTTTACACCGATGTAATCTTATCTTTGCACAGTACGAATTGAAAGTACCGATGTACTCTCCCTTTGCACAGAATGAATTGAATGCCTTTGGATGTAATCTTGTGTACTTGCTTTCTTTCCCGCTTTCTACTCTCTTGGAAGGTTCATGTTTGTCTACCCTCCTCGGCCCAAGGGGTTTTCATACTTGGTGAAATCCTTGGGTCGAATGGGTCTCTCATCGGCACGGGGCCGGGATGATATCCGTATCGGCGCGGAGCCGTGTCTACCCTCCTCGGCCCAAGGGGTTCCCACACTTGGTGAAATTCTTCGGTCGAATGGGTCTCACATCGGCACGGGGCCAGGATGATATCCGTATCGGCGCGGAGCCATGTCTACCCTCCTCGGTACAGGAGGTTCCCACACTTGGTGAAATCCTTGGGTCGAATGCGTCTCACATCGGCACGGGGCCGAGATGATATCCGTATCGGCGCGGAGCCGTGTCTACCCTCCTCGGCCCAAGGGGTTCCCACACTTGGCGAAATCCTTGGGTCGAATGGGTCTCACATCGGCACGGGGCCGGGATGATATCCGTATCGGCGTGGAGCCGTGTCTACCCTCCTCGGCTCAAGGGGTTCCCACACTTGGTGAAATCCTTGGGTCGAATGGGTCTCACATCGGCACGGGGCCTGGATGATATCCGTATCGGCGCGGAGCCATGTCTACCCTCCTCGGCCCAAGGGGTTCCCACACTTGGCGGAATCCTTGGGTCGAATGGGTCTCACATCGGCACGGGGCCGGGATGATATCCATATCGGCGTGGGAGGATATTCGTATCGGCGTCGGACCGTGTCTAGCTAATTTATGTACAATCTTGTGGCCAAATGTGCTGGAGAATGCAGGGTAATTACTTTGTCGGAAATTCATTAAAGTCACCGAAGTTGAGTTGGAAATGGCTCGTACACTAGGGGGATTTCACTGATAAAACGGTGTGAGGTGCTCTGCATTCCATGCTCTGGGCAAGGCTTGTCCTGCCATGTCCATTAGGCGGTAGGATCCCGTGTGCAGTGCTTGGGTGACCTGATAGGGGCCTTCCCAGTTCGGGGCTAGCTTCCCCTGATTAGCCGGGTCAGATGCAATGGTCCTTCGGAGGACGAGGTCCCCTTCCTTGAACGATCGCGGGCACACCTTCTTGTTGTAGTGCTTGGCTAATTACTGTTGGTTGGCCGCAATCCGTATTTGGCTCGGTCCCTCATTTCTTCTACGAGGTTCAAGTTGGCCCGTAACCCTGGCTCATTGGTGACTGGGTTGTAATTGGCGATCCGGTGGGATGCAATTCTAACCTCTAAGGGGATCACGGCATCTGTGCCGAAGGAAAGTCGGAAGGGAGATTCGCCCGTGGCTGTTTTCGGAGTAGTCCGATCTACCCATAGTATGTGCGGTAATTCGTCCAACCACCTACCTTTTGCCCCGTCGAGTCTGGATTTGATGCCTTTCAACAATATCTTGTTGGTGGCTTCTGTCTGACCGCTAGTTTGTGGATGCTTCACAGCGCCGCACCGGTGCTCAATACGATGCTCCGCACAGAATGCCGCAAAGGCCTTGTTATCGAATTGCTTGCCATTATCCGTGATGAGAACTCTTGGGACTCCGTACCGATATACAACCAACTTGATGAAAAAGTTCCTGATGGCACTTTCTGGAATGCTGGATAACGCCTCCGCCTCCGCCCATTTAGTGAAATAGTCCACTGCGACGACCATGAATTTTCGCTGATAACGCGCCGGTGGGAAAAGGCCCGTGATATCCATTCCCCATGTGGCAAAGGGGATGGGGGACGCTTCGATGGGGCGGAGGGGTGCGGCCGGGAGGTGAGATACCGGTGCGTACATTTGACACTTGGAGCACCGCTTGACGTAGTTGATACAGTCTTGCCGCATCTTCGGCCAATAATATCCCTAGCGTAATATCTTGTGCGCGAGGACTCTACCCCCCTGGTGTGCACCACATATGCCCTCATGGACTTCCTTAACAGCTCGTGCCGCTTCGGAAGGACGTAAACACCAGAGCAGTGGAAACGTGAAAGCCTTCTTGTATAGGACTGTCGCCTCGATGACGTAATGGCGAGCTTTGGATTGGATGCGCCTGGCCTCTTTCTTATCTTCTGGTAGCTGACCATTTTGGAGAAAGGAAAAGATTGGATCCATCCACGACAGCTCGGACACTGTTGGTAGTATGGCCTTGGTTGTGGCATCTACGGATGAATGGGTCAGAACCTCGGTGTATACTGAATGATCCAGATCTCTTAAGTCCGACGAGGCCAGTTTGGATAAAGAGTCCGCCAAGGTGTTCTAGTCCTGGAGTACGTGACGCAGAATGAAGTGTTCAAATGCAGATGCGGCCTCTTGGAGCTTCTTGAGGTAGGCAGACATACTCGGTTTCTTTGCCTTGTAGTCTCCATTGACCTGACGTACGACCATCTGGGAGTCGCTGGACGCTTCTACCCTTTGAGCCATAACTGCCTTGGCCAGGCGAAGTCCAGCGATAAGGGCCTCATACTCGGCGGCATTGTTGGAGACTTGGAACATGAATCGAATAGCATAGCGGAATTTGAAAACCCTCTGGGCTGGTGAGGATGAATCCGGCACCGCATTGAGTTTTTCTTGATGCCCCGTCAACAAAAAGGGTCCATGCCTGTGTTTGCTCTTCTAGGGGTGAGTCGTTGATAGCGGGGTCTGCGGCAGGGGAAGCCTCAATTAGGAAGTCGGCCAGCGCCTGGGCTTTAATGGCTATACGAGGCTTGAAGTGAAGGTCGAACTCTCCTAACTCGACGGCCCAGTTGATGACTCGACCGGAAATGTCTGGCTTAGATAAAATCTTCTTCAGAGGTTGATCAGTCAGAACGGTGATGGAATGCACCTGGAAGTACAGGCGTAGCTTACGTGCGGACGTGACTAACGCCAGTGTGACTTTTTCAATGAACTTATACCTGGTCTCGGCTTCCAGCAGGACCTTATTGACATAATAAATGGGGCGTTGGACGCCCTCTACTTCTTTGATCAGTACCGCGCTTACCGCTTTTGAAGAAACGGCCAAATATAACTCCAAAGTGTCGCCTACCTCGGGTTTTACCAGCAATGGGGGAGATGTCAGGTATTTCTTTAGTTCGTCGAATGCCTGTTGGCACTCGGCCGTCCACTGGAAGGTCTTGTTGCCCTTCAGGGTTTGGAAAAATGGTAGCCATTTGTCCACAGAACGTGACATGAACCGACTAAGCGCAACGACTCGTCCAGTGAGCTCTTGCACCTGTTTTATCCTGGTGGGTGCTGTCATTTCCAGAATGGCCGTAATTTTTTCTGGATTGGCCTCGATCCCACGGCTTGAAACCATGAAACCCAGGAACTTGCCCGAAGTGACCCCGAATGCGCATTTTGCGGGATTGAGGCGCATTCTGTGCCGTCGGAGTACACTGAATGCCTCTTCTAGGTCACGAACATGGTCGTTCTCGGTTAAACTTTTCACCAACATGTCGTCAACGTACACCTCCATGTTGCGCCCAATTTGTTCGGCAAAGATCTTGTTGACTAACCTCTGATAGGTGGCTCCGACATTTTTGAGACCAAAAGGCATTACATCATAGCAGAAAAGGCCTTGGCTGGTCACAAAGGCTGTCTTCTCCACGTCGGCCGTGTGCATCCTAATTTGGTTATAACCGGAATAGGCATCCATAAAGCTCAATTGGGCGTGTCCGGCAGTAGCATCGATGAGCTGGTCGATCCGGGGCAGGGGGAAGCTATCCTTGGGGCAGGCCTTGTTAAGATCGGTATAGTCAATGCAGATACGCCACTTGTCACCAGCCTTGGGAACCATGACCACGTTGGCTAGCCATTTCGGATAGTATAGTTCTCGGATGAATGCGGCATCGAGCAATTTCCCTACCTCGACGTCGATGATTTGCTGGCGGGATGAGGCAAAGGACCTTCTTTTTTGTCGCACTGGTCGGCGATTGGGGTCCACATTGAGGCAGTGTTGGGCCACTTCTCTGGGGATTCCCGGCATGTCGGCCACTGACCAGGCGAAGACGTCGGCATTGGCTTGTAAGAACGTCACGAGTGCTCCCCGCTGCGGCTCTCTAAGGGAAGACCCTATCTGTACGGTCCTGTCTGGGTTATCCTCAGCAAGGGGAACGTGGATTAGGTCCTCCGCTGGCGCACCCCTTTGCTGCTTGGGATCGTCTCTCAGATCCTCAATCTGCACCGGCAGGGCCCTTGTGGGTTTCTTGTGGTCGGGAAGCTCCACCGAGTAACATTTTTGGGACAGTAGCTGATTCGACCTACACTCCCCTACCCCGCGAGGTGTGGGGAACTTGAGTACTAGATGGTACGGGGATGGCACTGATCGTAGCGCGATCATACCTGGTCTCCCTAGGAGACTGTTGTAGGAAGAGGGGACGTCAACCACCAAAAAGTTCATCGTGACCCTTGACTCCCGTGGGTAAGTACCAACGCGTATCGGCAAATGAATGGATCCTTTGACGCTTACAAGGTCCCCTGAAAAATTGATCAAGGGGTAGTCGACGGGTAACAATCGGTCAAGGAGAATCACCATGCGTCGGAAAGCTTGCCAGTAGATGATGTCGGCGGAGCTTCCCGTGTCCACCATGATTTTATGCACGTCGCTATCTTCAATCCGGAGGGTGATGACAATGGCGTCTTCATGGGGTAGTTCTAATTCGCACAAGTCTTCATCACTGAATGTGAGGAAGTCCCCCGTTCGAGCCCTCTTTTCAGGCCACTCAGTTGACTTGACGCTTCGGGCGTAGGCCTTCCTTGCTTTAGCTGAGGTGTTACCGGCCATTGGTCCACCTGTTATAGTCCAAGCCTTCCTCCCTTGAGTGGCGGGATCATAACTGTCATCGTCCACCGAGGCCGAAGCGTCCACTGCGGCCAATAGAGGTCGGCAGGACTCTTTACGACGCTCTGTGGCCGAGGTAGTCGCTGCAGCCAACGAGGGTCGGCATGAATCTTTACAGCCTTCTGCGGCCGAGGTGGCTGCTGCGGCCAACGAGGGTCGGCAGGAATCTTTACGGCCTTCTGCGGCCGAGGTGGCTGCTGCGGCCAAAGAGGGTCGGCTGGCGGGTGGACTCTTTCTTTTCCCTGCCCCGATCCCCGAGTCGCTGGGAATCCCTGAGCTAACTGCTGGCCTATACCGTGGTCTGGGGTGTCTGACCATATAGACGCGTTCATAAGGTATATCTTCCTCTGTTGGTGGGTAAATGACATGGAGCGGAGGGGGAGGTGGAGTCTGGTCTTCGCGCTGCCGGGACACCCTTGGATCGGTCCTCTGCCTGGTCCTCCCTCTGGCTGCCAAGGAGTTGGGCACTCGACTCTTCTCGTGTGTCTGTTGGGGAGTACGGTCGAGCTGGCACAGAATGACACCGATGTCCCGATGCGCTGGCGTCGGTCTCCTTTCCCTCCTTTCCTCATGCTGGATAGGCTCTTGCTCGCGAGGCCTCTCTGGGTAGCGAGGCTCGACTGGCCTATCTCTCCTTCTTTCTCCCCGAGCGGGTTCTTCCCGTATGCCCCTTCTCTCTTGCCTCCTTGGTTCTCTGTTCTCTTGATGCCGCGATTCTCGCTCTGGCGTTCTCGCCCTCGGTGGGGGAGGTAATCTTCTCCGATCCTCGACCGTGGTAGCCGGTACTCTCGGAGCATTGTGATCTACATATTGCTTGTAATAGCCTCGCTGGATGAGGTCTTCAATTTCTGCTTTTAAGTTGCGACATTCATCGGTCGTGTGGCCGATGTCACGGTGATACTGACAGTACTTATTGGGATTGTGCTTTTTAACTTCAGTGACTATCTTCTATGGCCTCTGAAGGTATCCATCATCCGCGATGAGAGTGTACACGTCACCGAGGGACCTGTTAAGTGGGGTATAGTCACTGAATTTCTTTTGCACCAAACTCCTGACTTGCGCCTCTTCTCTTCGGGATCTCTTGCTTTCTCCGGGTCGTGCGAGGTCTGGCCTCTCGTCAGTCCGCTTGCGCGGGGTATCTTCTAGACTCTTGCTAGCTTCATAGATTTCGTTGGCGCTGGCGAATTTCTCACATCTCGCCAGGAGTTCTTGTAGATCGGCAGGTTCCTTCTTAGTGATGGAAAATCTGAGCTTTGTGTCGGTGACTGCTGCTCTCAATGTAGCAAAGTGAACTGCCTCGTCAATGTCTTTGACTTGGAGCACCTCCAAGTTAAACCTAGCTAAAAAGGCCCTTAGGGTCTCTCCGGATCTTTGTCGCATATTCATCAGATGGGCGCTTGTCTTCCGCTGCACCCGACTACCCTGGAAGTGCATCCGGAATAGTTTACCCATGGTTTTGAATGAGTTGACTGACCGTGGGGGGAGGTTATTGAACCACATCCGTGCCGCCCCCTTGAGTGTGAGCAGGAAAGCTCTACACATGATTGCATCGGGGTTTGCATGCAGGACCATCGCCCCAACAATGTTGTTCAAGTGTTCAATGGGGTCAGTAGAACCATCGTAAGAGTCGACAGGGGGCATGCTAAACCGCATGGGTAGAGGGACTCTCATGATGATGTCGGTCAGGGGGTTGTCCGTGGAATAGTCCCTGTCTTCATCTTGGGACACTCCCGCTTTCTCCATTGTTTCGACCTTTCGGTGAAGGATTGCCAACTGGTCCGCTATTTGTGCAGCGACTGCAGGGTCCATGGGGGCACTGGGCTTGTCTGTCCCAATGGCTCCTTCTGGTAGTACTGTTCACCGAGGGACCAAGAGCTCTTCTAGGTCCTCTTCATCGACCCTGGGTACTGGCCTCGGCTGGGGACCAAGTCTGTCCCGAGCCGGAATTCTCCCATGGTGTGAGGTTGAGCCTGTGCCGCTTAGCTCGGGGGCAGGGCGAATGTTGGCTCCCGGCTGGGCAGGTCGGCCTCCGCTTTGTCTTGGCCGATCTCGGGGTGGGTCCTGATGGAAGTCGTCGTCTTGGTGCGGTGCCGCCCGGGGGACGAAGCCAATTGGAGGTCGAAATGAGGCCTCCGCCGCTGGGGCTGGCAATCCTTGCACGAATCTTGCCAATACCACGAGCTGCTGCGCAACAGTTTCGAACTGCTCGTAGGTGACGAATGCATCTGGTGCGGGCGCTTGGACTGCTGCCTGCTTTCTGCGATCTTGATTGGGTCAGGCCTCCGACCTGTCTCCTTCTTCCGGATTCACACGTTGATCGAGTGATGGGGGGTTGGGACTGACCCTGTGACTTCTGGTCCACCGTGGACTCATGATTGGAGATTCTTCCCTGGTTTTATTTTAAGAAATTGGAACTCACTGGCCCCACGGTGGGCGCCAAACTGTTTCGGCCCGGATCCGTCCTGTGGGTTCTCTCCGGGGGGCGGACGATACAGATCCTAAGAGATATGCTCTGAGCTTGTAAAAATTGATTTCAAGGAACTTGAGTTGAGAAGGTACCATGAATTGAAGTTGCTATTAAGCTATCATGTAAATGTTACCTATGAAGCAGATACAATAGAAATGTCAAATTCCTTTCTTTTGGAATGAAGTTAGTGAATGAAGATTTAAGACCTAAGTCAATTACAGAAAACTGTCGAGTGGCAGACAAGATCAAAGAAAAAGGGGCCAAGATAGCTCAAGTTGTCAGAATAGACATCAAGACCTTGAGTTCGCCATAAGTGACAAAGTGTTCTTGAAGATATCACTTATGAGTAGCTTAAAACAATTAAACAAGAAGGGAAAGTTATATTCTATATATGTGTTGAATCTTATAAACTTTGGAGAGACGTAGAAAAGTTGCATATCAATTAGAGTTATCGCTATCCCTGTCTAGTGTGCATGATGTATTCCGTGTGTCTCTATTGAAGAAGTACATTGGAGATCCATATCAAAGGTATTGACCACGGAATCACTGGATTAGATAGAATGTTTAACTATTGAAGTGGTACCAGCCTAGTTCACTAGTGGGAAGGTACAATGTTTCCAAAGCCGGGATAATTATTATATGAAGGTAGCCTGGCAAAGACAATATGTGGAGAAGACTGCATAGGAGGAAGAAGATACAATGCGGAAATAGAATCCCACCTATTCTCCGAAGTAAATTCAAATTTTGAGGACAAAATTTATTTTAAGGATGGGGGAGTTGTAAGATCCGTACTTTCAAATTTTGAGGACGAAATTTCTTTTAAGGGTGGTGGAGTTGTAAGACCCGAACGCCACGAACCCGGCCTAAGCTTATATTTTGTGTCGGGACCCGTCTACATATCATGGTCGAGCCAAGTGGACCAAATGTGTGAAGAAAAACCAAGACCCAATATCAAAATTTACCCAAAAACAGTCAAAATGAGGGTAGGGTTGCAGGTTTTAACAGGCAAGTCCGACCCTCCCATCAACCCTCACTATCGACCCTCAATCAGGGGTCGCAGGGTCTATGAGTTGTCCGACCCTCCCATCGACCCTCCTATCGACCCTCGGTATTCGGGAAAAACAGCACGAACCGAAAATTAGGAAACCTACCTAATTTCGATTGAAACCTTTCCTAAACTCAATGGGACTTATTTTGGGAGGTTTTACTCTATAAATAGGACGTCCCTAAGCCTCTTTCACTCCTTTTACAACCCTAATTGGATTGAGAGAAAGAGAAGAGAAGGAAGAGAAGAAGATAAGGAAAACTTGAAGAAAAGGCTAAGGAAGAAGGGGAAATTCAGAGGAACTCTGAATCTCAGCAAACCTAAGGTATGAACACATTTCCCTTGAGTTATTTAAGACTTTAGAATGGTTATTGAAGAGGGTATGACTTAGAAGAAACCCAAATCATCCATCCATGGTTTCGTATCAATGGAAACCATGGAGGAGATCATTAAAACCATGTACGATTAAACCATAGAACATGTATAGAATGGATTATGGAAGTAAGCCATAGGACCCAACCATGAAAGAGAGAACAAAATCTGATATTTTCGACTCAAACCATGGAGGGTCGCACCTAGGGTCGATGGCAGATCCGACCCTAGCATCGACCCTTAGTGTTCGAGAAGTTTAGATTAGGGGGAGGGCCGCACCCAGGGTCGATCATGACTCCGACCCTACCTCCGACCCTCAGTCAACAGGATGGTTTTTAAATTCGGAATTTATTCTAATTAAATTCTATCGACTTTGTTAGGTCTTATAGCAATATAATAACATTATAAAAGTGATTCTAAAGCTTGGAAGATGATCTACTAACAAGCAAAGGTGAGGGAACAAGACCTAAACTAATTGGTTAATAACAAACTATTTTTATTTCTTGAGTCCAATACCATGATTGTGATATGCGTATATGCTTGTAATGTGCATTCAACATGTCATGCAATATTTCTATTATTACTGTTCATGTATATTTAAATTTATTGATTATAACATGATGATGTTGATGATGGTAGGAATAGGCATGTGAATGTTTGTGTTTGGCTAGTGTACATGGTGCGGGTAGGGATGGTATCAACCGGTACTTCGATGCCGTTCTCATCGGGGTATATTGTGCCATGGTCTATTCAAGTCATGTCCACTAAGCAAATGTTAGTGTGCTTGATGCGAGTGGAGCATCAGGGGGAGGACGTGACATTGTGGTTCAGCCTGGTCTCCAGACTCTAGCTCTATCTTTACTCAAGTCTTGTCCACTAACATCGTCGTATCGCCATTACCTTAGCGGAACTAATATGTCGTAGGGCATCAGGGGGGGGGACGTGGCATTGTGGTTCTGCCTGGTCAGCAGACCCTAGCTCTATCTCTATGGATGTATTGAGGGATGCTGGGGTGAGGCCTTGGATACATTGTTTGACATTAGGGTTGGTTAGTTGCGAGCCCAGTTTGCAAGCCCTCGCCAACAGGGGCTTACGTGTTGGTATGGGCAACTGGTACAGCCATGCCATTTTCATGGTGTGTATATTGTCCATGGTGGGTGCATGTGGGGCGACAATGCCGTTTTCATTGGGCGTTTCCACACACTTGTGTATAGAGGTGCGGCGGCCACCTATCCTTTCTATAGCACATTGCAAAATTATATACCAGACCAAAGATATGAATTGACTGCATGCATATGATTGTTGCATTGTTTTGTTTACTCACTGAGCTCAAGTTGGAGAGCTGACCCTCGCGCACGCAATTCTTTTTAGTTTCTGATGTTGCAGGTACTATGATTGAAGATTATGTCGACACGCCAACATATGAACATGTGGTGGCTATGATGAGCAAGCTGTGGAGGACGAACATGATTCGTTAAGCAAGTGTTTCAGCTGTGGATACGCTTAGTGTTTAGATTTCGTATTTGGATATTGTAATATGTATTAAATTATGTTTTGGTTACTTGAAAATAATTGGAATATTAGTTATTTATCATGATTAGACCTCAGTTCATTATCTGTAAGACTTTCGCTATTTATTTTATTACCTCTGATTAATGTGGAATGTGTTTTGGTTTATCATATGTGGGATAACCTATTTTGAGATCCTGGTTGAACTGTTGGTTTATTGACGGTTCATCACACCATTCTGGTTGGTGCAGAATTGGGGTGTGACAGTGGCCGCCGCACCTCTATACACGAGTGTGTGGAAACGCCCAATGAAAATGGCACTGTCGCCCCACATGCACCCACCATGGACAATATATACCCCCTGAAAATGGCATGGCTGTACCGGTTGCCCATACCAGCACGTAAGCCCCTGTTGGCGAGGGCTTGCAAACTGGGCTCGCAACTAACCAACCCTAATGTCAAACAATGTATCCAAGGCCTCACCCCAGCATCCCTCAATACATCCATAGATACAGAGCTAGGGTCTAGTGACCAGGCTGAACCATAATGCCACGTCCCCCCTGATGCCCTACGACATATTAGTTCCGCTAAGGTAATGGCGATACGACGATGTTAGTGGACAAGACTTGAGTAGAGATAGAGCTAGAGTCTGGTGACCAGGCTGAACCACAATGTCACATCCTCCCCCTGATGCTCCACTCGCATCAAGAACACTAACACTTTCTTAGTGGACATGACTTGAATAGACCATGGCACAATATACCCCGATGAGAACGGCATCGAAGTACCGGTTGATACCATCTCTACTCGCACCATGTACACCAACCAAACACAAACATTCACATGCCTATTCTTATCATCATCATCATCATCATGTTATAAATAAACGGAATTAGATATGCATGAACAGTAATAGCAAGAATATTGGATGACATGCTAACTGCACATTACAAGCATACACGCATAGAATCAATCATGGTATTGGACTCAAGAAATAAAAATAGTTTGTTAATAACCAATTAGTTTAGGTCTTGTTCCCTCACCTTTGCTTGTTTGTAGATCCTCTTTCCAAGCCTTAAGAATCACTTTTATATCAATATTATATTGCTAGAAGACCTAACAAAGTCGATAGAATTTAATAAGAATTTATTCTAATTTTTACAGCTTGCTGTTAACTGGGGGTCGATGCCTAGGGTCGGATGTTCCATCGACCCTAGGTGCTACCCTTCCTTTCCTGAACTTCCCGAATGCTGGGGGTCGATGCTAGGGTCGAAGGTTCCATTGACCCTAGGTGCGACCCCCTATGGTTTGAGTCGAAAATATCAAATTTCGTCCATTCTTTCATGTTTGGGGTCCTATGGCTTGCTTCTATAGTCCATTCCATACATGTTCTATGGTTTAGAACTATTCTTTATTCACCTACATGGTTTCAATGATCTCCTCCATGGTTTCCATTGAAACCTAACCATGGATGGGTGATTTGGGTTTCTTCTAAGTCATACCCTCTTCATAAACCATTCTAAGGTCTTAAATAAATCATGGGGAATGTATTCATACCTTAGGTTTGCTGAGATTCGGAGTTTCCTCTGAATTTCCTCCTCCTTGGTTTTCTTCTTCAATTCTCTTTCTCTTCTCCTTCTCTTCCTTCTCTTCTCTTTCTCTCAATCCAATTAGGGTTGTAAAAGGAGTGAAAGAGGCTTAGGGACATCCTATTTATAGAGTAAAACCTCCCAAAATAAGTCCCATTGAGTTTAGGAAAGGTTCCAATTGAAATTAGGAAGGTTTCCTAATTTTCGGTTCATGCTGTTTTTCCCGATTACCGTGGGTCGATGGGGTGGTCGATGGGGGGGTCGGACAATTCATAGACCCCCTGTGACCCCTGGTCACGGGTCGATGGGGGGGGTCGATGGGGGGGTCGGACCTGCCTGTTAAAACCTGCGACCCTACCCTCATTTTGACTATTTTTGAGTAAATTTTCATATTGGGTCTTGGTTTTTCTTCACACACTTGGTCCACTTGGCTCGACCATGATATGTAGACGGGTCCCGACACAAAATATAAGGTTAGGCCGGGTTCGTGGCATGCGGTTCTTACATAGGCCATTTGGGAGAAACCCAAATTCGGATCCACACCTTAGTGCACTCGGACTATCCATAGATCCACTAGGATATCCATCCATATTTTGACCCAAATAGGGATCCACATTCCAACCCAGAAAGGGTTATCCACATTTTGACCCAAATAGGGTTATCCATATTTTGACCCAGAATCCAGATCCTAATCTATAGGGTTTCTCATCTTTTCAAGCATAAATTTCAACTTGAACAATAAACTTAGTCATGCACAAGCATAAATCACAACTATAAACTTTAATCACACCTCAACTACGATGGTGAACCTGATTTTCGAAATAATTCCATGATACGTAGGCAATCTGATGGATACAGATTCAGTTCAATGATATCAAACCACTTGGTTTGGTTTCATTTAATAGATAGAGTCTAGCATAGGAATGGCATAGGAGACCGATTTCGATCGGGTAGTTTAGGTGCCTAACCCTTTCCCATAACCATAACCTGATGCTTACCCAATCTTTGATGGACCAGAAATCTAATCTAAGGGTCATGAGTCAATCGTAGTCTTACCTTAGGGTGAGATTTCACATTTCTACGGTCCTAGACCTTAATCTAGGTGGCGACTTCCAAAAAAAGATTACGATCTTTGTCCTCACACTAGGAAAGGATAGCTCATCCTTAGAAGTAACGGAGGATATGGCAACCCTACGCTGAGCCCTCCTAGCAGGCTGAAGTCGATAAATAGGATGGGTGGTAGACACTATTTTAGCTTCTCATCATTGAGAAGAATATCCTGAAGCTCGAGCTTATGCTGTGTGTCCCAACCAAATTTAGTATGAACCCCCTGTCTAAATATCAAGCTCCAAAGAGAGACCAAAACCCAAGTTAGCAAATAACTAGGTAAGTAAGAGACATTAGGGAAGACTACTGGTTCATATGTATAAAGCAAAATGGATAATGATCCTCATGATCAAATATGGAAGGTAAATCTGATAGCGAATGGTGAGGCAGTAAGCTACGAACTCACAAAAGTGCACTATAGCATCCTTGTGCCCTCCTCTAGGCACCAAGTTGTGTTAATGCGACTGAAAATCTTAGGAATAGGACGAAAGTTATGGTCGTGCAAATCTGGACCCAACATCATCTGCTCACAAATAAGTGTCAACTCTCACTCACCAAGGACTGGGATTTTGGGCTCTACATAAACCCTCTCCCTCAGCAGATATACCTAGACTCTCTACTAGACTGGCAATAATAATAACAATAGGTCTACTTCTGACTCAACCGGAGATCTTTAAGGTGAAACCATCTACATTGTGTCCTCCATGCCTCTGTCTACCTGTAGGTTGCAATAGAAATGTCAAACCATGTCGACCGAAGTAGGCAAGTGGAAACGGATGGTAGGCAACCAACCCAAATCAGTGAAAGCCTGTTGAACATCAAATATGTTTAGTTCATCCACAATGACAAACCAACCTGGCTCTACTGATCGATGCTAAAAAGTAGGCCAAGCTATTGTAGCTTCAGCTGACCTGAAGTAAAATGGGTCCTAAGTTGGTGGAACCTATCCTTATAATCTCATTGCCCTTACGACAGAAGACCCCGCACCCTAAGAGCCAGGAATATCGTTGGCAGCCATAGTGAGTGAACTGAATGTTCAAACAGGGAAACCTACACAAGAGAAGTATGAATAATTAATAGTGAGTGAAGAGATGGTATCAACAAGTATATTATCATGCCAGAATGATTAAAACACTGATGCAAAGTATTGAAATATATATCAAATGACTAATCTCAGTTTTGGGAAAATAACCGGGATGGGAAAACCCATATATATGACGATATAAAACCCATATATATGACGATATGAAAATCAAAAGAGGTTTAACATTTTCCAATCATCACTACAGATTCCAAGGAGAGCGATTTCAATTCTCATGGAATAGAAGGAAGGTATTGATAATGAACTCTCAAATTCGATTTTGGAGAAAAAATAAGAAAAATCTTGATTTTGAGTTTTGGTAACCATGGAAGGTGATGAAAACAAGTTTAAACAAAGGGAAAACAATGGAAAACATCCCCTAGCATGATTAGATGACAAAGCCCCATAATTTCAAGTCACAAAATGGAGAAAATAATGAGAAATCAACAAAAATCCAAGTTAGGGTTCTCAAAAATGGAGATCGATATGAGTACCTTACTGTACCAATACGTTGAGTCAGTTTCAAGCTAGATGGAAGCAAGAAATCACCAAAGAACACCTCCAAAATTATTTTGGGGGTATGCACCTTCTCTCCCACCACACCAAGCACTGGAGCAGAGAAAATGAAAAATAAAAGAGTTGCACCCTGTTTTAATTAAAAAATCATGAAGTGCGGTCGATCACGTGCCGCACGTCTCTGATCTAAAAGAGATGCGCAAAACACTTACCGCATGCCTTTGTTACTGTCAATTTTTCTCTATGTTGAATGTTTGATCCGCTGATTCATCTGCAATGTGTTTAAGCTATGGAATTGATTTTTAATCATATTAGTTTGCATTGTATGATTTAACTATAGACGTTCATATTGTGAGCCAAATGACTAATTCTCATTTTTCAGGTTTGAGAAAATTCCTGAGTATGGCACCAAGTACCAGGTGAAGGCGACGCGAACCCAACACTACGGAAAGTAATGCCCCACCCAAAGGAATAGTGCAAGAGTCTATACCTCCATAGGAGATACATCCCGAGCAGGAACCTATAGCACCACTAGCACCACCTGTGCTGGTAGCAGTTAATGTTACTGCTATCTAGGGAAACTTTGCTCATGACATCAGTAACCAACAATGGCAACTCATGGCCCAACTCATAACCTTACTTCATGGGGAAAACACTCCTCTAGTTATTCTAGTGCCAATTGCTACACCAGTACCTACTCTTATACCTGTGTAGCCTCAGGTGAACCCTATGCCAGCACCAATACCAAATGTGACAACACCAGTAAATCCACAGGCACCAACTATGTCACACCCCAAATCTAGACTAACCCAAAATGTGATGAACTATCATAAGAATCAATGGTTCATGCTAGGATCTCATACAACGGTGCCAACAACCAAACCATACACCTTACATAATCAGAGTAAATAAATAAATAGCAAAAATTATATTAATAATGAACTAAGTGTCTAATGTGATAATTAAATAATTAACCAATTATCTCCATGTGACCAAAACATAAATATAACAAACTATTACAAATCCCATAAATCAAATACGGAAATAAAACACTAAGTGTAAACATGGTGGAACACTCGCATGTCGAGTCATACTTGTCCTCTTCAGCTTGCTCATCCGTAGCCGCCACATGTCCACATGTTGGCACACTGATAAAATCTTTAACAGTAACACCTGGAACTTCAGAAACTAAAAAGAATGGCGCACACGAGGGTCAGCTCTCCATCATGAGCTCAGTGAGAAAACAAAACAATATACAAACATATACATGCATTCAATCCATATCTTTGGTCTGGTTTAAGTTTGCAACTGCTCTATAAAAAGGATTAGCGGCCACCGCACCTCTATATACAAGTGAGTGAATCTACCCAATGGATCAAATACCATTGCCATCCCATATATACCCACCATGGAATAGAGATAGAGCTAAAGTATCCAACTCACACACTGCTAATACTTCCTTTGTTGCCCTACCCATACCAGTATATATACCCCTACTGGTGAAGGCTTGCAAACTAAGCTCGTAACTAACCAATCCTAGATGTCATCCATATGTATCCAAGGCCTTAACTCAGCATCCCTCAATACGTCCATAGAGATAGAGCTAGGGTTCCTCAGGAGAGTCAAAGACCACACGGTCTGTGAACACTTGCCCTGATGCCCTACAACGTACTAGTTCTACTAAGGTAACAGAGATACAATGATGCCAACATGGTAAACAGAATAGAGATAGAGCTAGAGCCTCATGGATCATACACCGCTACACTCCCCCTGATACTTTACCCAGTCTAACACATTAAGCACACATAGGCACATGCCTATTCCTATCATCACCATCATATCCAATAAGAATAATAATAAAATATACATGAACATATATATATATATATATATATATATATATATATATATATATATATAATAGGTATTGGATGACATGTGAGATGCATAAACAATCATACAAAGCATGGCATCATATCAGATAGTAGAAAATAAAAGGAAAGGATAGCTTGTTATTAACCAATTAGTTTAGGTCTTGTTCCCTCGCCTATCATTGATGTTTGTTCCTCTTCCAAGCTTTGGAATTACTTTGAATTAGTTAGAAACCAAAACAATTAAAACAATTAATGTATTTCAATTAGGGGTTAATTTTCTCAAGTGATAGTAGTCAAAAACCTTGTCTGATCACCAAAATATTCTTCCTGTCATTGACTGGTCGACTCTATGGTTGACTCAGTGACCTCAGTGTATGTTGACCACACATTATGTGTTCAACTGTGTGGTCGATGGGTTGTGTGACCACACAACCCTGGGTAGCCTTCCCAAGAGTCTGTGGTTGACTCACTGGTCACTCTGTGGTTTACCAGTGATGCGACCACATAATTTACTAGTTGTGTTCGTAGGTCTTTCTCAGTCAAATCTTTAGTTCATCCTCGAAACACCTCCTAGGATCATTCTATGGCCTTATTCATGTTTTTCCCATCAACAATTTATCCCTAACCTATTTCCATGGTTTCTCCTTGAGATTAATTGGGAAATTTCATGATCTCAATCACAACATTGGGTTCAGCTCATCAACTAATTAATGGGAGATCAATCCTAATCAACCTACATTTACAGAAATCAATTCCTTACCTTTGTTCCTTGCTGTAGAGACAGATAACAGCTTCTTCTGCAAATTCTTCTATAATTTTCTTCTCCAAATCTCATTTTCCTTCTCTTTCTCCTTCTCCATTTCCTTCTCTCTTAAATTTTGGGTTTAGGTTTGATCTAAAAGAGTGAGAGAGGGCTGAGGGATGTCCTCTATATAGAGGGAAAACTTTCATATAGAGTTCTCTCTCAATTAGGAAAGAGTCCTCATCAAATTAAGAAAGTTTCCTAAATAGGGAGTCAGATCTGGGTTCGTGTGGTCGACTCTATGGTTGTTAAATCCGTTGACCACACAAACCAAAACAATTGACCATATATTATGTGGTCAATTGTGTGTGGTCAATTGTGTGGTTGACCGCACAGTCAACCACATAAACCAAATATACTGGTTTAACTATTTTAACTGGTTTGCTCACCTGGCTTTGTGGTTTCTACATACGATTAGTTGTTTAAGCCGATTATGACAGGAAGACTTGTCATGACCTGAGAACGTAAGGTTAGACTGGGTTCGTAGAGTATGGGTTTTACAACTCCACCACCCTTAAAAGAAATTTCATCCTCAAAATTTTTACACTCCATGTAGGTATTTAGTAATAGGCATTGGGATATTGGATAATAGAATGGGTGTACAGAGTTGTATATATGTGAGTAAGAATAAGGTCAACATGGAGCGTGTACTTATGACCTAATTTTGGGGACAAAATTCCTATAAGTTGGAGGGATTATAAGAACCGCTCCCTAAATCCCCACCCAAATCGAATTTTTACCATGCCAGGTTTTACCAGGTTAACCCTTGGTAGACAGTTAGCAGTCGAAAGCTAAGTAATGATAGCATGGGATTACTCAATAGGGGTAGTGTGTGCCAGGAAAGCCTTAGATGCCTTTACGGTCAAACCCATTGAGGTGGACCCACTGAACCAAGCTCGGGGCCTCTTTTTAGCGTAACCAGAGGATCTGTCAGATGAAACACCACTCAATAGAATGCTCACAATTCGTGTGTGAGTAACATGTGGGAGAAGTGTCTCTCTCCTCAGGATTCTATAAATAGGGGACCCTAGGCCCTCATTCACTCCTCGGACATTGGGATTCATAAAGGAGGCCTTAGGGAGTGTGAAGGAGATCAAGCTTGTGCCCTAGCTTCTCTCTTGTGAGGTAAGTCCATCCTTTCCTCACCTTGTCCCCCCTTCAACACTAATGGGTAACCTACTGTAAGACACTCCACCTTAATGGTCATCATTAAAGGTAGCAACCTAAACCTAGTAACATAAGTGGTTCACTCTTTTGTTGAGAGTCCATATCTCTCTCTCTCTCTCTCTCTCTCTCTCTCTCCCCTTCTCTCCCACTCCATCTTTCTCTCTCTTTCCTCCAGCACTATGTTTGTTTTAGTGGTGGAACACTCCACCATTAATGAACCCCATTAATGGAAGCCAAGTTTAACCTAGAAGCTAGGAATTGTATCCCATACCACAAACCAAGGTTTGCATTGGAGTTTTGGGAACTCAAATGACTTTAATAACATAGGAACAAGTTTCTTACCGAGCATTGTAGTAGCATGGAGGGGTGACCAAGTCCCCAACCTTGGGAAAGCCTTCCTCTGGTTCATATCCAACTTTAGACACCGATCGGAGGCTTGGTTCGGAGGCTAGGTCAGGGTACTACATCCGTAGAACTAAATGAATCTTGACTTAAACAGTGTCATACCAAAGTAAGCGGGAGGCAAAACCACAGGAGGGAACACCATCCACCACTGCCTCTGCTTCATTTTGGGAAACCTTAGTAAAAAGGATCCATCGGAGGGTAAGAACAGGAAGCACATCCTTCGGTGTGCATCGGAGGGCACACCCTCCGAAAGTATTTTGGAGTCTTCGTACACTTAGACATCTGCATGCCTTAAACCTAATCCGGAGGTTGTACCGGGAGGAATACCATCCGACATTGCCTCTACATCATGTCCCATCTACTATTGGTAACTAATAGGAAGTTTTTTGGAGGATGTACTAGATGACACACCATCCGTCACACCCTCCGCTGTCTTCGAATAACTGGACAAACATTCTAAGTGTTATGGCGAAGGGACGAATCAGAGGTTTTACCATCTGGAGCTTCCTTCCGTATCTGGCTCTATCAGCCAATAAGCCTAGCTAGGACCTTATGGGACCAACTGTCACACCCCAATTCCGCACTATCCAGAATGGTGTGATGAACCGCTAATAAACTAACGGTTCAACCAAGATCTCTAATAGGCTGTGTCCGTTGAAAATAAAACCATACACATCCACAACCATAATCAGAATAAATACACAATAGCGGAAGTCTTATAGTAAATGAACTGAGAAATCTAACTGTTATAATCATAAATAAAATATCAAGTTATTTTTGTTTCAACTGAGACATAAATAAATAAAATAACAATTATATTCCTTCAATAATTCAAACAAAATCTTATCGAATACGCATGAGTTGCACTCGCATGAGGAGTCATGCGTATCCACTAAGTCTTCAGCTTCTATCGCCGCCACGTGCCCGTACACAGGAGCATTCATATAATCTTTGACAGTGGTACCTACATCATCAACTAAAAATATTCGAAGTCGAAAGGGTGAGCACACATCATGGCTCAGTGAGCAAACAAAACAATACAACAAACATATGCATGCATTCAATTCATATCTGTGGTCTGGTAAATAAGTTTGCAATGCGCTATAGAAATTCCGGTGGCCACCTCGCCTCTCTGCACAGGGTGTGAAGGCCCGCTCAAAGGTTAACGTTTATTGTCATCCCCATCCACCCTACCATGGAATAGAAATTGAGCTAAAGTGCTGAGGCCCGGCTTATGACACTTCCCCTGATACTCTACCCATACCAACACGTAAGCCCCTGCTGGTGAGGGCTCACAAACTGGGCTTGCAACTAACCAATCCTAATGCCAAACAGTGTATCCAAGGCCACCCCAACATCCCTTAATACGTCCATAGAGATAGGGCTAAGGCCCCCCGGTAGACTCAGAGACTACACGGTCCGAGACCACCTCCCCTCATACACTACGACGTAATAGTTCTGCTAAGGTAATGGCGATACAACGATGTCAGTGGACAAGACTTGAGTTAGAGATAGAGCTAGAGTGCTGAGGCCCAGCCTATGACACCCCCCCGATACTCGCTCGCATCAAGCACACTAACCACACACATACATTCACATGCCTATTCCTTTCATTATCATCATCATCATGATCATGTTATAAATAATAAATGTAAATATGCATGAACAGTAATAATAGAAATATTGGATGACATGTTAAATGCACATGACAAGCATATATGCATAGAATCAATCATGGCATTGGACTCAAGGAATAAAATTAGTTTATTATTAGCAAATTAGTTTATGTCTTGTTCCCTCACCTTTGCTTGATTGTAGATCCTCTTTTAAGCTTTAAGAATCAACTTAATATCACTATTATATCACTAGAATACCTAATAAAGTCGATAGAATTTAATTAGAATTAATTCCAATTTTTAAAAGCCTACTGTTAACTAGGGGTCACAGGACGGGTCGCAGGTAGGGTATCAGTTTTCTGCGACCCCCTGTAGTAGGGTCGATGCCGTGCGACCACCCCTTTTCTGGACATCCCAAATACTGGGGGTTGATGCTAGGGTCTGGTAGGGTCGATTCTCCATCAACCCCACGTGCTACCCCCTGTGGGTTTAGTCGAGATTTTCATCCTACAATCCATTCTTTTATTTTTGGGTCATGTGGCTTGCTTTTATAATCCATTCCATACATGTTCTATGGTTTAGAACTATAGTTTATTTACTACATGGTTTTAATGATCTCCTCCATGGTTTCCATTGAAACCTAACCATGGATGGATGATTTGGGTTTCTCCTAGATCATACCATCTTCACTATCTACTCTAAGGTCTTAAGAAATTCATGGAGATAGTATCCGTACCTAAGAAGTAAACTTATTTCTCTGAAGCCTTCTCTTTGGTCTTATTCTCCACATTCCTTTTCTTATCTTTCTCTTCTCCTTCTCTTATCTTTCTCTCAATCCAATTAGGGTTTTAAAAGTAGTGAAAGAGGCTTAGGGACGTCCTATTTATAGAGTAGAAACTCCCAAAATAAGTCCCACTGAGATTAGGAAAGAATACCATTGAAATTTAGAAAGTTTCCAAATCACAATTTTTGTCGACAAACTGGGGGTCAATGAGGGGGTCGGAGATCCCGTCGACCCCTGGTTCTAAGTTGTCCGACCCCTGGTTAGAAACTCATGGTCTGACTTTTATATTGGGGGGTCCGACCCTGCCTAGCTGGGTGTGCAACCCTCCCCCCTATTTTAGTATTTTTGGATCAGTTTAATACCTGGGATCGTTATCTCCTTCACGCACTTGGTCCATTTGGCTCGACCATGATGGGTAGACTTGGTTCAAGGTGGTAAGACTGGGTTAGTTCGATACGGGTCTTACAACTCCCCCCTACTTATAAAAATTTTGTCCTCAAAATTGTACATACCTTCCGAGTCAAATAAATGAGGATATTGCTTCCGCATAGCATTCTCTTCTTCCCATGTGATTTCTTCCATATCTCTACTTCTCCAGGTGACCTTAACATAATAGAGTTACGGTTGCATAGTCGTTGAACCTTTCGGCTAGTGATTTTAGTTGGTGTTACTTTAAATGTCAAATCTTCAGTCAAATCAGGTAGGTCTATTGTCAAAATGTGCGTCGGATCCTTGACATACTTCTTCAATAAGGAAATATGAAATACGTCATGCACACTTAACATAGATGGTGGTAGTGCTTACTGGTAAGCCACTTTTCCATGTTTGGCTAGAATCTCATATGGCCCGACATATCTTGGACTTAGTTTCCCTTTCTGTCCGAACCGTTTTATACCTCGCATAGGCGATACTTTTAAGAATACTTTATCACCCACGATGAATTCAAGGTCTCGGCGTCGAGTATCTGCATATTGCTTCTGACGATTCTGAGCTGTTCTCACACTTTCCTTGATAATGTCGACCACTCGACAAATCTCTTCAACAAATTCTGGTCCAACAATACTACGTTCCCCAACTTCATTCCAAAACAAAGGAGTTTGACACTTCCTGCCATACAGTGCTTCATAGGGTGACATCTGTATAGTAGCCTGATAGCTATTGTTATAAGCGAACTCAATCAATGGTAATTTTTCATCCCATGATCCTTTAAAATCAATTACACATGCTCGAAGCATATCTTCTAGAATCTAAATTGTACGCTCTGACTGTCCATCTGTCTGTGATGGAATGCAGTACTAAACATCAATGTTGTACCCCTAGCCTTTTGCAATCCTTCCCAAAACTTTAAAGTAAATCGTGGATCTCTATCGGACACAATTCTTTCAGGTACACCGCGTAATCGCACAATGTTATCAACATACAGCTTAGCTAACCTCTTCAGTGTATACTGAGGTCGTATAGGTATAAAGCAAGCTGTTTTAGTCAGGCAGTCTATAATCACCCAAATTGCGTCAACTACTCTAGGAGTCAATGGTAATCCTGTGACGAAGTCCATAGTGATGCAGTCCCATTTCCATGCTGGTTCCAGTAACGACTGTAACAGTCCTGCCGGTCTTTGTCGTTCAACCTTTACTTTCTGACAATTTAGGCATTGAGACACGAACTTAGCTACATCTGCTTTCATTCCTCTCCACCAATATAATTTCTTTAGATCATGATACATTTTTGTACTTTCAGGATGTATCGAATAGATGGTGGTATGGGCTTCTTTCATCAACCGATGTCTAATGTCCAAGCTTTCTGTTTCAGGTACACATATTCTTCCTTTGTACTTCAGTACCTTTTCTTCATCCAAGGTGAACTCAGGGATAGTCCTACCTTTTTCAATGTCCTCTTGTACCGTCCTTAGGTAAGGATCTGATTTAATAGCTGTCTTTACTTCATCAATTATATCCGGTATAATCTTCAATGCGGCGAACATATTTAAAAACCGATGAATAAACCCTTGGTTGGCTGATCCATCCGGTGCATCTATCACAAACTGCTCATTACCGTGATTGAATACCTTCCCGTTAGTACACATTGTGGTAGTTGTGCTAACCTCTCCCTGAGATTTTATCATCTTCAGGAAATAAGTCTGAAAAGTCACGCGCGACATCAATATCTTTCATTCGTGGTGCTTCCTTGGTAAGGTCGACCACAGATACTAAATACCTGACTGCTCCTTTCTCAAGGCACTTCTTAGCTTTCAGCGCAGAGAGTATGAGCTTTCGTTTATGGGGAACTTTGGTTCCCGCAGAACTGAACTCTGCTCCTTCCTTGTCTTTAAATGTCAGCTTCTTTTCAGCACATACTAGGTTTGCAGAATGCCGAGTTAACCAGTCCATTCCCAAGATGACGTCAAAGTCTGCCATCTCGAGTTGAATCAAGGTTGCATCTAAGGTTTTCTCATCAATGAGAACTGGACATGGCCCATAACCTTTTTCTAATTCCACACTAATCCCATCGGTGATCGTACAAGTAGTTTGTAATCTAATGTTTTGATGGGTAAATTCAGCTTCTTTCCAAATGACACATATATAAAAGAATGAGTAGCTCCTGAGTCAAAGAGTACTCTGGCGGGTATGCCATTTATAGGTATGATACCTGTGACCACATCAGGTGATGCGGCAGCATCCTTAGATGTAGCCGCGTAAACTCATCCTTGATGTAGCTGCTTCCTGGGCTTAGGACATTCCCTTGCCATATGTCCCACTTGATTGCAGTTATATCATTTTATCCCTTCAGTAATTGGCTTTTGTTGCTGTTGAGCTACGGAAGTAGTCTTGGTTGCAGCGGTAAAGCCTTGAGCACGGAAGGGTTTGAATGTCTTGTTATTCCCTCCGTTATTAGAATTTCCAGCTGGCCTTTTTATACCTCTATTTTGCATGAAATAACTCTCCTTCTGGCTCGATTCTATAACTCGAGCAATTTGTGCCGCTTCATTATAGATTTTCTTTTCATGCCCCAGAACATGCTCGCGGATGCTTCCCCTAAGTCCCATAACGAACCTTCAGGTCTTGGTGTTTTCCTCTTGCATACTGGCAGGTGCAAAGAAGAACATCTCCTCATAACGCTGTTGATATGCATCCACGGTCATCTGCCCCTGATATAAACTCAGGAACTCTCTTTCCATAGAATCTCTGAAACTTCTAGAAAAGTACTTCTCAAAGAATGCCTCCTTATAAATATCCCAAGTCAGTTGGGCGTGCTTTGTTAATAAATATGTCCTGGTAGACCTCCACCAATAGTGTGCATCTCCTTTCAGCATAAAGCTGGCACACAACACTTTTTCTTCTTCATTTACTGTCATCATCATAAAATTTCTTTCCATTTCGTCAACCCAGTGTGCCGGCCATAAAGGATCTGCTGGCTTGCCATTAAATTCTTTGGGCTTCAGTTTTAGAAAACACTCCACCAGTCTGGAGTGGTCTAGTTGTTGCGGGACATACGCCCCATACATAGGTGGTTGGTATTGATATCCACCTTGAGCTACCTCAGGATTTTGTACTTGAAAATGCATGATGGGAGTCTGAGGTGCGTGGGGTACTATGTTACTTCCCCCTCGTACCGTGCTTTCCTGTCCTGCTGGCATTGGTGGTGTCTGTACAGCTGGAGAAGTTATGCCTATGGCAGCTTGGATAGTAGCTTATGCCTGTTGCATTTGCTGCAGCTGTTGGGCCAAGTTCATTACCACTGTAGCCAAGTCTGTAGGTGGAGCTGGCAGATTTGTAGGATTTGTCTGCCCATTAGTTATGGATGGTGCCGTGTTTGTATTTTCCTGTGTTTTCGGGTGTGTCTGGCTGTCTTTCCCCATAGGTGATGGTGGTGGGATAGAGTTACGGCTTCGTCTGGTCACTCTGCGTCCAGCCATTATCTAATCCGGTAGTGGGAATGCCTGAAAATCATAGAACACGTGAGGAATCATTATATACTTCATTCTCATATTTTAAAACCACTAACAAATGCAAATTTCAAAATTTTTAGATCATTCTGTCGAAAATGCTGTATTTTCACTGCAGGGTCGATGGTGGGGGTCGATTGATGTCCGACCTTCAGTCTACGACCCTGAGGAATCACTGATTCTTCCCGAGAGCCGGGGGTCAATATAGGGGTCGATGAGTGTCCGACCCTAGGTTGGACCCCTGGTTCTCTGTCAGATTACCGAGAGCCGCGGGTCGATGAGGGGGTCGATGGGTGGGTCGATAGTTTTGGTCGAATTCTCTGACCCCCGGACTAAAAATTAGATTTTTAAGTTCCGATTCTGAGTCCATTTCTCATTCTTTCTCCTCCGCTCTGACTCGTCTCGTCCCTCTGAGTTGCTACAATGACAACTTCGATCCGTGGGTGATTTGTGCTTCTTGTTTCGACGTCTACACCTCCTCTACAGGTATATCTTCTACGTTTTCATGTTTTTAGGTTTCCTTACCTAGGTTTTTACTCGTATATCTCGTTTTCTTCAAATTAAACTTTTCCAATCGTAAAAATTGATTTTTGTTGGGGGATTTTGTTTTTGGTGACTCAAGGAATGAAAGCCCTCAAAAATATTTGAGTTTCATTGGTTGGTTATCGAGAAACTCAAAATTTACCCTTTTTGCCCTAATTTGTCGAGATTTTGAATTTCTTGAAATTTCTTCCAATTCAATCTCATTAGCTAAAATTTCCAACTGTATGAATCTTATAGAATAGTTTAGGATCTATGTAAGTCCTCCTGCCCACGTGTATGGGTGAAAAGTGAGGCTTTTGACCAATTTACGTCGTTATAATGTCGAAATTTTTGGTTTTTCATCTCTACTAAGCCATTATTTGTTTTTCTTTGTTATTTGCAGATACTATGACTTGTACCAAGGTACCTAGTGTTCGCGACCGTCTTCGCTTCCGTTCCAATGAAGTCAAGACGTAGTATGCCTTCTACGCTCGCAAGAAAGTAGAGGGAGGCCGCAAGGGGGACTTAGCTAGCCTGGCCTTGTTCAATGTGGAGGGGGATTTTGGTGATATGGGCTGGCTTCCTGTCATCACCTATGATGCCTGTACCTATCCTGACTTGGTACGACAGTTCTATTGTAATCTCCAAGTGGTTGGGGAATACAACGACATTGAGAGGGGTAGTGAGCTCAGGATCACTAGCTATTTCAAGGGAGTTGAGATTTTCATTAACTATCGGTAGCTAGCGGACTTCCTGGGTATCTCATATGATGGCTCCTTCGTGTTTTGTGCCCCTGGAGAGCCCTAGTTCTTTTCATTACAGATGAGGGCTGAGATAGACCGTCAGCTCATCAGACCTGATCGCTGGGAGATGAAAGAGAGTTACCTACGTTCAGATCCACGGGTGTACTGCAAGATTATTCAGCACAACCTGATATCGCAGAGTGGACATTTCGAGAGGGTCTCCCAGTTGACCCAGTATCTGTTGTACTGTATATGCACTAGGCAGCCCGTCTGCCTTCCTTACATCATCATGCGGACAATGATCAGCGCTATCTTGCCCAATCATACTGGCAACCTGCCTTATGGACGCATGATCACCACGCTGCTTACCCACCTGGGTCTTGACTTGCTGGATGAGAAGATTCAAGAGAAATCCTTCTCATCACCTCTAGATTGGGAGGCCATCTATAAGATGGGCATGCGGGATGCCCAGGTCAGCGATGAGGAGAGGAACGCAATGGTGCACCCTCGCACTCGAATGGAGATGGCTGACGCTGAGGCAATAGCAGCAGCCGTTGGAGCAGGTGTTCATGGGGATGATGACGATCGTTTGTACATGGATGTGGATGCCATACCTCCTCCATCACCTACTCATGCTACAGGAGCTGGTCCTTCTTCTTCAGCTGGTCCTTCAATGCAGCTGGTCCTTCGAATGCACCTTCTGATGACATGATCGGGATATTGCATGAGATACGAGAGGCTCAGCGCATGTCTGATTTGAGGATGGGAGAGCTTCTAGAGGCTCAGCGCTTGTCCGATCAGCGGGTGGGAGAGCTTAGGGTTGCTCAATGCGTGACTGACCAGTGGGTGGCTGCTCTCACAGCTACTCTCCAGACGACCCAGACTTAGATAGCTTGGTTGACTAGAGTCTACGCCGAGGACTATGATAGAGACCGTGAGGCACCGCCTCCCCCATCACCTCCAACTTCTTGATGTATTTCTTTTATCTTTCTTTTTTTACTTCAGAGTAACTGTCGAGGTTGTGGACTGTACTCTACTTTAGTCATATATATAAACGCTTGTTCTTCTGGTTGTATATAAATTTATTTCTCATTTAATAGATGCATTATTCTCTTTCAGTTTTGTTTCAAACAACACAGATGCTTATGGTGTGTTATTATTACATCTTTTTAAATTTGTATCCTATCTAAGTTCACGAACTTTTGTAGAAGTATACTGGTTTCACAGATAGGGCCTGAGAGCTCTGATACCAAGATGTCACACCCCAATTCCGTACTATCCAGAATGGTGTGATGAACCGCTAATAAACCAACGGTTCAACCAGGATCTCTAATAAGCTGTGTCCGTTGAAAATAAAACCATACACATCCACAACCATAATCAAAATAAATACACAATAGCGGAAGTCTTATATTAAATGAACTGAGAAATCTAACTGTTATAATCATAAATAAAATATCAAGTTATTGTTGTATCAACTGAGACATAAATAAATAAAATATCAATTACATTCCTTCAATAATTCAAACAAAATCTAATCGAATATGCATGAGTTGCACTCGCATGAGGAGTCATGCGTATCCACTAAGTCTTCAGCTTCCATCACCGCCACGTGCTCGTACATAGGAGCATTCATATAATCTTCGACAGTGGTACCTGCATCATCAACTAAAAATATTCGACGTCGAAAGGGTGAGCTCACATCATGGCTGAGTGAGCAAACAAAACAATACAACAAACATATGCATGCATCAAATTCATATCTGTGGTCTGGTAAATAAGTTTGCAATGCGCTATAGAAAGGTCCGGTGGCCGCCTCGCCTCTACGCACAGGGTATGAAGTCCCTTCCAAAGGTTAACGTTTATTGTCGTCCCCATCCACCCTACCATGGAATAGAGATAGAGCTAAAGTGCTGAGGTCCGGCCTATGACACTTCCCCTGATACTCTACCAAGCCCATGCTGGCGAGGGCTCGCAAACTAGGCTCACAACTAACCGATCCTAATGCCAAACAGTGTATCCAAAGCCTCACCCCAGCATCCCTCAATACGTCCATAGAGATAGGGCTAAGGGCCCCCGACAGAGTCAGAGACTACACGGTCCGAGACCACCTCCCCTCATACACTACGACGATGTCAGTGGACATGACTTGAGTTAGAGATAGAGCTAGAGTGCTGAGGCCCAGCCTATGACACCCCCCCTGATACTCTCGCATCAAGCACATTAACCACACACATACATTCACTTGCCTATTCCTATCATCATTATCATCATCATGTTATAAACAATAAATGTAAATATGCATGAACAGTAATAATAAAAATATTGAATGACATGTTAAATGCACATGATAAGCATACACGCATAGAATCAATCATGGCATTGGACTCAAGGAATAAAAATAATTTATTATTAGCCTATTAGTTTAGGTATTGTTCCCTCACCTTTGCTTGTTTGTAGATCCTCTTTCAAGATTTAAGAATTAACTTAATATCACTATTATATCACTAGAAGACCTAATCAAGTCGATAGAATTTGATTAGAATTAATTCTAATTTTTAAAACCCTACTGTTAACTGGGGGTCGCAGGACGGGTCGCAGGTAGGGTAGCAGTTTTCTGCGACCCCCTGTAGTAAGGTCTATGCCAGGGTCGAATGTTCCATCGACCCTGGGTGCGACCACCCCTTTTTTGGACTTCCCGAATACTGGAGGTCGATGCTAGGGTCTGGTAGGGTCGATTCTCCATCGACCCCACGTGTGTCCCCCCGTGGGTTTAGTTGATATTTTCATCCTACAGTGCATTCTTTCATTTTGGGGTCATATGGCTTGCTTCTATAATCCATTCCATACATGTTCTATGGTTTAGAACTATAGTTTATTCACCTACATGGTTTTAATGATCTCCTCCATGGTTTCCATTGAAACCTAACCCTGGATGGATGATTTAGGTTTCTCCTAGATCATACCCTCTTCACTATCTACTCTAAGGTCTTAAGAAATTCATGGAGATCGTATCCATACCTAAGAAGTAGACTTATTTCTCTGAAGCCTTCTCTTTGGTCTTCTTCTCCACTTTCCTTCTCTTCTCTTTCTCTCAATCCATTTAGGGTTCTAAAAGGAGTGAAAGAGGCTTAGGGACGTCCTATTTATAGAGTAGAAACTCTCAAAATAAGTCCCACTGAGATTAGGAAAGAATCCCAATAAAATTTAGAAAGTTTCCAAATCACGATTTCTGTCAGCAAACTGGGGGTCGATGAGGGGGTCGGAGATCCCGTCGACGCCTGGTTCTAAGTTGTCCGACCCCCGGTTAGAAACTCAGGGTCTGACTTTTATATTGGGGGGTCCGACCCTGCCTAGCTAGGTGTGCGACCCTCCCCCCTATTTTAGTGTTTTTGGGTCTGTTTAATACCTGGGATCGTTATCTCCTTCACGCACTTGGTCCATTTGGCTTGACCATGATGGGTAGACCTGGTTCAAGGTGGTAAGACTGGGTTAGTTCGATACTGGTCTTACACTAACCCTTAGGTTTCCAACTTATCCAGGGAACCATGCATAGACAACTAGAACCTGTCCATGCTAATTTAAGAGACATGAAAGCCAACCTAATGAAACTATTAAATTAATGTAGGTAATCTAACATTGGGTAGAATCAAAGTTTCCTGTTAAATTCAAGGTCCAACAACACCCTTGGTGCCTTCAAGTGAGGGGTCGAGTCCTTAGAGTTTGAGCATGAGTAATGTGCATTAACTATTGTTGTTGAATAATAACATGCCTACTTTTATGCTTTATAACATGTCATCCAATAACTGTTTTGTATGAGCATGCATTTGCATAATAACTGTATGTTTGGAATATATGTGTGGCCATGTATAGATGGTGCATCTGACGTACAGATACCCAAGTGAGGGTGATGTGTGGATACACGGATCATGTTGGGAATTGCTAGTACCTTAACGGAGGCAAGGTGAACCATGGGAGTGGGGAACTTGGGGTCTCCGCTGGGGTATGGCCTTGTTAAGGATAACCATGTATGATGGTTCATGTGATGTATGGAATTCGGAGGGTAATGCATGGAACATGAATCGTGTTGCTAATACTCCAGTGAGGGCACGGTGGTCCATGGGAGTGGTGCCGAGGGTCTCTGCTGGGGTGCGGCCTTATTTATTTTACACACATGCCATGTCTTGCTTGTTTCATGTATGATGGGTATGATTGGTGATGATTGAGATTGATGTGATTTTTTTATGCTTGGTGACTCTGTTTCATAGCCAGCACTCTAGTGGGGGCACGGTGGTCCATGGGAGTGGTGTCGAGGGCCTCTACTGGGGTACGGCCCCCTTACCTTATGTATTTCATGCATAATCTATTATACATAGTTGTATGTCCTGTGCTTTAGCACGGTGACTTACCAGGAGAAGGGAAGTTCGGGTGTTCAGGAAAGGGGCATGCGAACATGTTTAGGAAGGGGGTATGCGAACAAGTCCAGGGGTGGTATGGTTTGAACAGATCTCTGTTGGGGTATAGCTAAGACCGTGGGGCATTCATACTTTGATGTGCATTGTTGTTGTGTTTACTTTCTTATCGATCATGATGTGATGACGATAGGAGTGCAATGATACTCAACTTCTCGCAGAGCTGGGATGGGAGCTCACCCCTTGATATCGAAATCTTGTTAGCTTTGATTGCAGGTACTTCTTCAACAACTACTAACCAGATGGAACCTACTATGGTGGAGAGCTCATCTCTTAGTGAAGTTCTGCTGAGGGATCATTGCAAGGGCTGTTCCTACAAGGATTACATCTACAGGACCTGATGCAAAGCTTTGCCTACTCCTTAGAGATACTCTTAGATAGATGGTGCTTTAGTCTATCTACAGCTGTGATGCTCAAATTTACTCTTTGAGATATTATGTGTTAAATTTTGATATGATATTGTGGAACTTGTTTTGAAAGGCAAGACAAACTAATCTATGTTATGATATCAGTAGAAGACATTTGTTACCATTATTATGCTTCTGCTATCATTACTCTAATTTATCTATTTTGAACTTACGGATATCGTATGCATGGATTGTGGGATTCATATGGTAAATCTTGTGGTTGATCGATCGTTGGAAATTCGGGTTGACTATTGGGTTGACCTAGATATCATGCCTGATTCCCCAGAATGGGCTGTGACAATAGGAGCCTAAGCCTCAGCCAAAGATACATCCCGAGCCAAAACATGTACCACTGCTAGCACCCCTAGTGCTAACCACAGCAAATGTTACTGCAATTTTGGGAAACTTTGCTGTCGATATAAGCAACCAGCAACAGCAGCTAATGGCTGGACTCATAATGGTACTCCATGGAGAAATAGCTCCTCTGATTATACCAATTCTAACAGCCGCACCAGCAACTGCTACAGTGCAGCCTCATGTAAATCAAATGCTTGCACTAGTACAAAATATAGCAGCACCAGTACGAAATATAGCAGCACCAGTGCATCCACAAGCAACACTAATGCCTGCTACTATTCCTCCAATCGCACCACAGATAGTATTGCCCCTTACCTTAACACAAATGGCAAAGGTAGTGGAAGCCTTTCAAAAAATGAAGCCTCCTAGGTTCACAAGAGTAGGAAATGATCCCTTGTGTCCTACCATATAGATGCATATAATTGAGAAGACTCTTAAAAGAATGCCTTGTATGGATGAGAAAAAGATACTTTGTGCCACCTTCATGTTCGAAGATGAACCAGATAATTGTTGGGAATCTACTCGGCCTATCCTTGAGGCCAGGTATGGAAATATCTTATCAGAGAACTTCAAGGAAGCCTATTTTTTGCAATTATTTTCCCCAGAGTTACAAAGATCAATAGGAGGTAGAATATCTGACTTTCAATCAAGTGTAAAGATCCCTTACTGAATATCAGAGGGATTTTGAGAGGCTATACTACTTTGTAACTTCGACCATGCGTACGTTGAAGGTGAAGAGGATTGTTGATGGCTTTAAAGGGGGAGTGCGAGCCATTGTGAAGGTTCAAGGTCATACCACCTATGCAAGCGTTGTCCAAACAGCCAAAGTAGTGGAAGATAGCCAAAAGGATGGATACCAAGCATGTTGGAAAGATAGAGAAATGACCTTGGGTACTAAGAGAGCATGTACCTTCACCAGTAATTGCAACGCCAAGAAGTTGTTTAAAACCTCTGCTGTGAAGAAAGCAACCACCCAAGTTTCTACAAAGAAGTCTTCTACCCATGCTTCTATTGACCAGACACCTGGCCCAGTAAGGTGCTACAATTATCAATAAAAGGGATACATTTCCAAGTACTATCCTCACCCTCCAAAACAATGACTATAGCAGGGCAAGGTCTTTGCCACAATGGTAGAAGATGCTAAGAATTCTAACAGTGTGGTTATAGGTATTACTCTCTCACAGCAAATAAACTACTATGCATGAATTAAACATGTTCTTAAAGTATCAGTAAAATTAATAAATTACATACCATTAGGTACCATATCTATATCCAAATTTTCAGCTCGAGTACTCTTTGACTCGGGTGTGACCCATTCTTTTGTGTCATCTTCCTTCAATGAGAAATTAGGAACACCTCCATAGTAGAAACCTAGCCTAACTCGGATTTTCTTTCGTGCCAGGGTTTTCCACCATAGCCGAACCCGACACAATGCCAACTCAAGGACCAATGTGACAGGTACCCCTTTTAGAATCATTAGATTCCTTTCTAAGTATAGCTTTAAGGAGGAGCCGGTCGGGAATCCCGATAGTCTATGGACTGGCATCATCGACCGATAAGGCCAAAAATAGACCTAATCTTGAAATAAACAGTTAATTTCACTTTAGAAGACTGTTTAGAATATTCCTAGGACCCATATATGAATCTAGGAGGGGTCCACACCTATCCTATCTACTTTGGAGTTGGAAAAGGAAAGGAGTCTCTCCCTAACCTCAAACTCTTGCCACATGGCAACCTCATAGGAGTTCCCATTCAAACTAAGAGTTTAACCCCAACAAAGAGACCGTAGAGGAATAAAAACCCTATCTTTCATCCTCCTTTGAGTACGTATCAATCTCAAAAGTTTTAAGGCGATCTCAGGAGGAAGGCAAGAAGGAGAAGAAGAAAGTGGAGCCTTGTAGCACTTGTGTTGGTGAACTACTGACGACGTACGCCGTCGATCAACACTAATCAAGTCACCGTAGGTAAAACCCTAAACTACTGTAAACTCTAACTCAAAAACTTAGTGTTCTAGAGAAAGATATAAATCCAATGTGACAAACATTCATTGTTCTCTAATGCCAGAATTAGTGTAGGTGGTTGGAAGAAGGGAACATCTCTTTTTAATGAATGGCTTAGTTTGAACCATTGGTTTCACACTATATAGACGTAAGACTCACCCCACCACTAGACCACATTATGCTAGCAAGGAAGGGATTGAATCATAAGAAGAAATCGTAAATTACTAAACAGAAAAATGGCCTTTGGAAGGAGGCGATCAATACACCAGACTATACTGTAAGGACCGACATAGCGACCGACCCATCCCAGAAAGGGTCTCAGGAGTTAGCCAGACGATGTCATGGCCGATACCCTATACCGACAGATATATTGACCGACTAATGTTAGAAGATCTAGGTTTTTTATCGGACCATGAGCCGGTCGCAATGGTAGCGATCGACATATCGATCAGTAAAGCCCAGACTTATATAAATTCAAGTGTATCAAGTAGGACTTTTAACTAATGACCCTACACCTTGTATTGGCATAAGAACACCATGCAAACACGTATATTCTAGCTAGAACAATCTCAAATAAGTCATATGAAAGGAGGAACAGAACCCCTGACTAATTTTAGAATGTTTTTGATATATGATTGTTGCACTACATCCTTGTCGTGATAACATGTCATCTAATAACTACTTTGTGCATACATTTGCATTGATATTATGATTGTTGTGTGAATGTATGTGACTCGAAACTAGTATGAAGTGGTGAAACAGTCGAGGACCGCAGGATCCGACTTGTTATATGATTATTGACGAGTATGTCACTCACCCTTAGTGGGATGACAACTTCTTGGGGGGGGGGGGCAAAATGGATGGCCTAGGATTCCTACTGAGTTTGGTGAGCGGGATACATCAAATGACATGTAGGTTTTGGTTAGTGGCACTACCCCTATATACAACCTTGGCTAGTAGGGGGTCAGGTACTACTTGGATAGAATGATGAGGAGAAAGGGTCGACAATATTTGTTGGAGTGTCACTGGTCAGACTTACTGCCCATTCACCATTCTGATTAGGACGTTGTGTAAGGGCACCAATGCTACCGGTGTAGGCAAGTGAGTACCCAACACTCCCATTCATAAAGGTTTTAGTTAGCCTCTGGGAGGTGTGGTTAGACCTTACCATAGCACATGGCATATATGAGACCTGACTATTGCATTGTTGTATGTAATAATATTAATCATGCATATTTTGATTGCCTACCTGTCTATTTCTTACTGAGCTCATGTTGGAGAGCTGACCCTCGTGTACGTCATTCTTTTATATGAAATTATAGGTACTACCTTCTTGACTACTTGAATGTACCAGTGATCACTCACCTAGCCTAAATAGGAGGAGTACAGTATGAAGATGAAGCCCATGATGTGGATTTCAAATGTGACTCATGTGACTTTGATGGATAGTTATTTTGAGAAGGAGTTTCAGAATAAAAAATAGATTTCTATTTTCTTTATCTTTTGGTTACTTATTTATATAGCCCATGATTATTAGGGCATTACTACTTAAGGTTTTGTTTTAAGAAGTTATTTGGTGAACCTCGTTTGAGGATGTAATACAGTGCTACTACTATCTTATTATCATTAATGTGCTCATGGTTGCTTAGTTATCTTCTGTTATTTATTACTTTGGATCATGATTATGGCATTGCGTTGGTAGTGGTTGGTATACGCACCACTTATGAGGTCCTAGTAGGATCACATCCAAACTATGGTGTTGATCCAGTCATAGTATCCCAAAAGAAAAATTTTTAGACCAGCATTTGGGGTGTGACAACATTGGTATCAAAGCGATTAGCTCTATTACACTATGCCAACGAAGCCAATGTTACACAGTCTATAGTAACCTGAGCAATACGATAATTAAAACTTAAAGACCACAAGTGGTAAATATGAAATCAAATTTGTTTGCAGTCTGTTAACAGCAAAAAATAGCATAAGATGTTCGGGAAAGACTAAAGATTAAGCACTACAACGCATAGATAAATAATACGTAGTTCTACAACAACAACATAGGAAAAAAAAAATTAACCAAACCACTCGGAATCCGATGGTGTGGGTTCACAAGCTCTTTGGTAAGTCTTCACCCGTGATGTAAGACTCACACTATACTAACTTGGTCTAACCATGTCATGCCAGGTCTTTCAATCATAGCTGGACCAAGTAGAGCGATCGTGAGAAGATGGATCATAAACCAAGTATAAAAATCAACTCAACACCCAAAACTGTATGCATATGGTCGGATACCTGGGTAGCTATGCTCGACCATGTGGTAAGAATGAAGATCACAAAACCAGGACCCCACGGTTGATGATTTTGACCCTACGGTCGATGGGTTCTGCTACCATAGCTATCGACCGTGAGACCCCAGATCAAACTCCCAGTTGGAAACTTTCCTAATTTGAGAAAGAGTTCTTTCCTAATTTAAAGAGGACTCTCTATGGAGAGTTTTCCTCTATATAAAGGACGTCCCTCAGCCCTTTTTCACTCTTTTAGAACATTAGTAAACCCTAGAGAAAGAGAAGGGAAGAGAAGGAAGAGAAGGAGAAGAAGAAAAGGCTAAGGAGAGGATTTTGCTGAGAAGAGATTGGCTCTCTACCATAGGCAAAGGTATGAACCTAATCTCTGGAGATGTAAACTCTAAGGAATAAGACTTCTATGGAGATATTAACCTATTATGAACTATGTGATTCCTTGAGAAAATCCCAAGGATGAACATGAGGGATGAGTTTGATGATTAGGTTTGTAAAGAAACTACTAATGATTGCCATAGGATGACCTTACGATAAACTCAATTGAAGAGTAGAGGAATTGACCCAAGAAGAACTCAAATTGCATGTAGTCTGTGACCAAAAATCTCAAGGTCGCAGTTATGGTCGACCATAGCATGACTAGCATGACCAGAGGATCGACCATAGGAATTCGGGAAGATTTCAGAAACCATATGGTCGCAGCTACGGTCACACCATATGCGACCATAGGGTATCGACCGTATGTCCTACGGTGGCATATATTGCGACCATAGGATCGACCATAGCATCGATCGTAGGAAAATAGCAAGCATATTTTAAGACCAAACAAGGTTTTTGACTACTGTAACTTGGTAAACTTGGACCCTAACTTACATACATTAATTGTTTAAGTTCCTAATAGATTCAAAGTGACTTCCAAAGTTTGGGAGAGGAACAAGAAGAGGAACAAACATCAATCAAAGGTAAGGGAATAAGACAAACTAATTGGATAATAACAAACTATTTATTTATTTGAGTCCAATGCCATGATTGATTCTATGCTTGTATGCTTGTAATGTGCATCTCACATGCCATCCAATATTCCTGTTATTACTGTTCATGCATATTTAATTATGTTTACTCATAACATGATGTTGATGATGATGCTAGGAATAGGCATGTGATTGTATGTATGTGGTTAGTGTGTTGGATGCAAGTGGAGCATCAAGGGAGGATGTGGCATGATGGTCTTTGACCTCGTCACTAGACTCTAGCTCTATCTCTACTCAAGTCTCGCCCACTAATATCATCGTATTGTCATTACCTTAGCAGAACTATTATGTCGTAGGGCATCAATAGAGGTGGTCTCGGACCGTGTGGTCTCGAACCGTATGGTCTCTGACTCTGTTGAGGGGCCTTAGCTCTATCTCTATGGACGTATTGAGAGATGCTGGGGTGAAGCCTTGGATACACTGTATGACATTAAGATTGGTTAGTTGCAAGCCCAGTTTGTAAGCCCTCGTTAATAGGGCTTACGTGTTGGTATGGGTAGGGCATCAGGGGAACTGTTGGCGGTGTTCGATCCTGACACTTTAGCTCTATCTCAATTCCATGGTGGATGCATGTGGGACAGCAATGGTATTTGATCCATTGGGCAGATTTACACACTCGTGTATAGAGGTGCGGGGGCCATCAAACCTTTCTATAGTACATTACAAACTTATAAACCAGACCAAAGATATGAATTGAATGGATGCATATGTTTCTTGCATTATTTTTGGTTACTCACTGAGCTCAAGTTGGAGAGCTGACCCCTGCGCGCGTAATTTTTTTAGTTTCTGATGTTGCAGGTGTTACGGTTGAAGATTATATGAATACGCCAATGTGTGGAGTTGCAGCGGCTATGGATGTGCAAGCTGTGGAGGACGAATATGGCTCGTCAAGCTAGTGTTTCAACTGTGTTTACTCTTAGTTGTTAACATTCGTATTTTGATACTTGTAATCTGTATTAATTATGTTTTGGTTACTTGAAGATAACTTGTTAAATATTTAATTATCACTGTAGACTCTCAGTTCATTATTAATAAGACTTCTATTATTTATTTATTTACTCTGATTATTGTTGTGGAATGTGTTTTGGTTTAACATGGTTGCTTATACGAGATCCTGGTTTGAGCCATTGGATCTCATGATGGTTCATCACACCACTGGTTAGTCCAGAATTGGGGTGTGACAACAAGGTATCAGAGCTCTCAGGCCTTGCCCATCAAACTTGAATACTTCCACTAGAGTCCATGAACTGAGTTAGGTTAAATTAAAAGCATTAATACAAACACACCATAAGCACCTATGTTGGTTGAGACAGAACTTAAACAAGACAATAATGTACATATAAAAGGTGGAACCATATGTATACAGAGACAGAAAAAGAAAATCTGAATATATCCTGATAAACAAATAATATAGGGTACGATCTATAAGTCGGGCAGTTGTCTAAGTATACAAAGGATATAGTACAGTAGCAAGAAGGGAGCATCTATAAAGCAGAAAATTGGAATACCGAGTTGGTACTCACAAGATGTAAAACTCGATGTATGACAGAGGAAGAAGAAAAATGGCTAGTAACGTCTAAATCCCTGTAGAGGTAAAGGAAAAGATCTCGGACTAAATCCAACAGAGATAGGAGAACAATGGCCATACAACAAAAATAAGAGTAACTAGAAAAGAAGATAAAGCTATACTCTTGGGTAACGTGGAGACTCAAAGTGAGATCCGTCACACGTTGATCCATCATTGTTGAGCATTAAATGAGGTTGCAACTGGACCCCATCACTATTTGGGTCGAGAATGGGTAATGAGAACCCATCTGAGGATATGTTTAATGATGATTATCAGACTGGAGCAAGTCAAAGGGGTGAACAACCAGGCCACTCCTGCCAATCTACTTGGACTACCAAGTGCCTTGGCTATGGTTGTAATAAACTTGGCCTGACAAAATGTAAGAGCAACAACAGATGAGACCGACTATGCAAGTTGCCATGAAAATCACTATCTAATTTACCAATGATACACCAACACCTCCGGGTCAAACCAAGTATGGTACCGATTGGTAGTAACATTGTACCCCCAGCACATGTTAGCCATAACACTGTGCCTATCATATCGTAGGTCTAAGTAATACACACCCTAATGTAGAAGCTTGGTGCACAATAAGCAATGTATCAAGGTGGTTACCCTTGTCAGCCACCGATGTATGGGATAGCTGCATCATGGTAGAATGATCCGACAAGGGTTGAGGAATATTTTTTGAAGATGAAGCCTCAAACATTTTTAGCAAATGATCAAATTTATAGTGACCATATATCTAGACAGGTTTATATAGGATGCGGTGCATCATTGACTTATCCTTATGATTATAGAGGATGTACATACCTGATTTTAAATTTTCGTGCCTTGATAGGATACCTTATCAATTTAACCTGTCAATTACAGTTATAGATATTATTTCCTTAGAATTTGTCTTGATTATACCAATCTAAGCTACTCTCATGATCGATAATATGAATAGAGATATCAACTGAATGAACAGTTAAAGGTTTAATCATTTTTAATGTACATCTTTTCGATTTATACCTGATTTATTGATGTACCAAAACTTCTCCAGATTTACTCTTGTAGTGCCTTGACCAATGGCATTATATACCCAATAGAACCTATAACCATGAGGTTAAGAGTTGTAGAACCTCTACTTCCATGTATTTGGACAACCTTGCAACTAAGAGTCCTTGGTTGTTCGTTTGATTACCATAGATTTACTCCTGATCCTTTAAACCTAAGTTTACTAGATAGAACAAGTGTTCATCATCATACTAACTTCACAAGAAGGAAGTGAATCACTTTTGGATAAATATTTTGATTCTTACATTTCCCAACCTTCTTTGATAAAGATACTTATTTAATAAGGGAATTATTGAAGGTAAAACGATTGAATTCAGATTAGATTCTATAGCCAAGAAACCTCAGATGAAGTAATAGAGAATCTATTTTGAGATTGCTGAATGGATGGATAGGAGTCATGGTTTGTAAAAGAATGCATGGGAAAGAAGTGAAAACTTACAAGAGCAGCTAGTAAAAAGTAGATAGCACTTAAATAAAATTAAAGATGGCTATATCGGTATGAAGTTTGACAAGGAAGCAGATTTCTAAAGGCATATCTAAGAGTGGATGCAAGTATGAAATCAAAAATGTGGCATTGATAGTATTCGGATTAGTATAAGTAATACTGAGTTATGCCCAATGTTAAATGAAATGATTAAGTAAAGACCAAGAAAGTTTGGCAGAATTAATGAAATTAGAAGCATATACCCTAATGCTTATCGATAAACTTGGGATGTGAAGTGAGTAACAATCACAAGATACTTTTCGAGGTATATGATAGAGAGATCAGGGTAGAATAGCAATTATAAAAGAGGCGTAATCTAATGAGTTTTTTGGGATATGAGATTATTGGCGTTAGTATTTGAAAATCATAAGAGATGAAGGAACTAGACAAGCTCTTAAGAACTTTAAACCAAATTTTGCTAGTTCAAGCCCTTTTGTACTAAATGTTGCATAGGTGAGTCTTACGAACAATGTCATTTGTCAGATCATTCTACCATGATGCAGCTATCCCATACATCGGTGGCTGACAAGGGTAACCACCTTGATACATTGCTTATTGTGCACCAAGCTTCTACATTGGGGTGTGTATTACTTAGACCTATGATATGATAGGCACTATGTTACGGCTAACATGTGCTCGGGGTACAGTGTTACTACCAATCGGTACCGTACTTGGTTTGACCCAGAGGTGTTGGTGTATCATTGGCAAATTAGATAGTGATTTCCATGGCAACTTGCATAGTCGGTCTCATCTGTTGTTGCTCTTACATTTTGTCAGCATACGTCTCTACATCGATTAAAGAGAATTGAACAAGCTCACTATCAAGAACCCATATCTACTATCATGCATAGATGACTTGTTCGATCAACTACAAGGTCACAGTATTTTCCAAGAACAATCTTCGATCAGGATACCATCAACTGAAGATAAAAGATAGTGACATACCTAAAATAGCCTTTTGGACTAAGTATGGACACTATGAATTTTTAGTCTTGTCTTTGGATTTACTATTGCTCCTGCCTTGTTCATGAAACTTATGAACCAAGAATTTCATGACATGCTGGACACTTCAATGATTGGGTTCATCGACGACATACTAATATACTCCAAGAATGTAGAAGAGCACAAGGCAAACTTACGACAGGCATTATAAAGGCTATGGGGGAGGACACTTTACTCCAAATTCAAGAAGTGTGACTTTTGATTGAACGTAATGGCATTCCTAGGCCACATAGTGTCAGCAGAAGGGATTAAAGTAGACCCCAGCAAGATCAAAGCCATTACCAACTAGGAAGCACCTAAAATGGTCACCAAAATCTAAAGTTTCTTGGGTTTAGCAGGATACTACCGTAGATTCATGGAAGACTACTCCATAATTTCTATGCCGCTGACCAAACTAACTAAGAAAGGAGAAAGATTCATCTGGTTAGGCCAGTGTGAAAAGTGCTTTTAGACCTTGAAGGAGAGATTAGTCTCAACTCCTATATAGACGATCCCAAGACCAGGAGAGACATTCACCTTGTAGATGGATGTTGCTAAACTTGGATTAGGGTGTGTACTCATGCAAGGAGAATAAGTTGTAGCATATGCCTCAAGACAACTGAAGAAACATGAGGAGAACTACCAAACGCACGACTTGGAGTTGGCGGTAGTCGTATTCTCTCTCAAAGCATGGAGACACTACCTATATGGAGAGAAGTTTCAAATTAAGTCCGATCACAAAAGCCTCACATACTTGTTTACACAGAAGGACTTAAATATGAGACAGTGAAGATGGATAAAATTGCTGAAAGATTAGGACTATGAAATCTTATACCACCTTGAAAAAGCAAATGTAGTAGCTGATGCACTAAGCAGGAAGAGTTTGGCAAGGCCTAAAGATAGAATTGAACTGGATTCAATTTAAACAACAATGGGAGAAGCCCCAGATGTGCTGGATCTATCAAACAAATCCTTAGGAAACCAAGTCATTTGTGGACTTACAAGCATATTTGGGAATCTACAGATAAAAGCTGATCTAGTCCCTGAAGTGATAAAGGAACTACCTACAGACCTCTACCTCTGAACTCTTGGAGAAGACCTACAAAAAGGAAATTCAGACCGTAATTTCATACTTTCTCTGGATGGATCACTTAGGTTTTGAGGCAAACTATGTATTTCTACAACAGCCACAGATATCAAGGAACAAATCCTATAGGAAGCCTACAATGCTCCCTATTCAGCCCATCCTGGTAGTACCAAGATGTATCATGACTTAAGAAAATCAGTTTGGTGGAAAGGGATGAAGGCAAACATAGCAGATTATGTTTATAGACATTTAACATGTCACACCCCAATTCTGATCCAACCAGAATGGTGTGAGTGAACCGTCATTGAACCAATGCTTCACACCAGGATCTCGAATAGGCCGTGTCCACTCATACAAACCATTACACATAACCACAATCAGAATATAAATATACAGCGGAAGACTTTAAATAAAACGAACTGAGTATCTATTGATAACTTAAATAAATATCCAATTATCCAAATTCAAACACATAAAATAATATCATTACATCCCTTTAATCCAATCAAAAATAAGGAAATTAAATAAAGAAAACAAATCAAAGGTACACGCAGAAAGGGCACTCGCATGAAGCATCATGCTCGTCCTCTCCTGCCTGTACGTCCAACGCCACAACACCACCATACACAGGAGCATTCATATAGTCGTCCACAGTGTAACCTGCATCAACATCTAAAAACAATGTACGTACAAAGGGTGAGCTCACAACACAGCTCAATAAGATAATCAGACAGTTTCACAATATTATGCACGAGTAACAATCAATTTTATGCTGTGGTCTGGTTTAAGTTTGCAATGTGCTATAGAAAGGTTTGGTGGCCCCCGCACCTCTATACACGAGTGTGTGGCACCTCATGGTTCACACCCCCATTGGCCCACATGCACCCATCATGGAATAGAGATAGAGCTAAGATACCCATGTACCTCCCCTGATACTCTACCCATACCAGTACCTAAGCCCCTACTGGCCAGGGCTCGCAAACTGGGCTTGCAGCTAACCAATCCTATATGTCATCAATGTATGCTCTATCCCAGTACAGCCGTCTACGGCATAGAGATAGAGCTAAGGCATTCCCACACCTCCCCTGATGCCCTATCCGCAACTAACTCACTAGGATAGAAACAATACGCAGGTAGACCCTGTCCCAACATAACTCCCTACGGCATAGAGATAGAGCTAAAGCATCGTGGACAAGCCTGCGTCGACTCGGAGACTACAGTACCACATAACAATGGCCGGGACAACATCAATATCGGAGACCACCGTACCACGACCTTCCCCTGATGCCCCACCCGTACCAAGCATGTTAAGACAGAATACTACAAAAAGGTGCTAATGTGAAGAGCGATCCCAGGCCCATGCCCCACTCCACACACTAACGAAAACAATCACATGCCTAACAATCACATCCTATAAATGCATGAACAGTAATAATAACCGAAAGTAAAGGATGGCATGTGAATATGCACAAACAACACATCTCATATAATCAGGTCATTAACAACAATTTACTGTCCATTAATTATTAGGTTTAGGTCAGATTCCCTTACCTGACGCTCGTTCGATAACTTGTTCCACGTCGCAAGATCCAAACGATAAGTCACAAAGTCCTACAATATTATTAGGGTCTCATTAGAATATATTGTTTAGGGTTTCATGTTGGTCGGAAACCAATACGGTTACAAAACACCCTCACAGAGCTGACCGGTGGCATGTACCGGTCGGAGCTTTGTGGGGAAGACTGGCGACCGGTATGGTCAGCCGGTCCCCACAAACCAGCCTCCCGAGGGATACCGGTGGCAACATACCGGTCGCACGATGTGCAACTGGTATAGTCGACCGATATGTCTCCGGAAGACCATACATGGGTTTTCGACTGCCGTCGATCATCCTCCATGGATTTCCAAGGTTTCTCCTATCCATTCTAAGTCTAAACTTGGAGTGAGAGTTATCCCTAACTCATTCAAGTCTCGTTTCGATGAATATCATCTCGAAACTCGAATCTAGGGTTTGACGACAACTTAGGTTTTATTGGCCAATTTAGGGTTTTAGATCAATACCTACTTTGCATGGTATTGATCCACCCACACAACTAACATAGGATAAGAAGAATAGTTAAAACACTTACCGTTGACTGGCGTAGCGCGAGCTTCGTCGAACGGTAATGGCGGCACCTTCTTCTTCTTCCTAGCTCCTTCCCCTTTCCAACCTCTTTCTTTTCTCTAGGGTTTGCGAGAGACAATGGAAAGGATTTGAGGAGGCTTAAGGGTGTATTTATAAGCTAAAAATAGGGTTTAGTACTAGGATTAGGAAACTTCTAGGATTCGAAATCAGGAAAATGGGACCCGCAGAGGCCAATTTCCAGATCCCCGCACTTAGCTGCGCAAGCCATACCGGTCGACCGGTACCAAGACCGGTACCATCGATCGGTCAACATAAAATGATGACTATTTGGTCATCTTTGGTCCAATTTCATACCTGTTTGTCATCCGCTTGTCCCGTCTGGCCCGGTGATGATCGGAAGACCTGTCACGACACAAAACCAAGGTTTAGACCGGATTTACGGAGTGCGGGTCTTACAACTCCACCACCCTTAAAAGAAATTTCGTCCCGAAATTTGCATGTAGGTTCTACAACTCCCCCACCCTTAAAAGAAATTTCGGCCTCAAAATTTGAACGTACCTTGATCGTCGAAAAGGTTAGGATACTCCTTCCTCATCGCGCTCTCCTCTTCCCAAGTAATTTCCTCAACATTTTGGCTTCTCCAATGCACCTTCACATAATGGATATCCTTGGTTCGAAGTTGCTGAACTTTTTGACTCGAGAGCATCACAGGCACCACTTCGAATGTTAAGTCTTAAGTCAAGTCTGGGGGATCAACGGTCAAGATGTGCGATGGATCTCTGACATACTTCTTCAGTAATGATACGTGGAACACGTTATGAACGCTGGACATAGATGGTGGTAGAGCCAATTGATATGCTACATTACCACGTCGGTTCAATATCTCATATGGTCCCCCATACCTGGGGCAAAGCTTCCCCTTCTTACCAAACACGTTTCAGACCTCGCACCGGTGATACCTTCAAGAACACTTTGTCACCCACTGCAAACTCCAGATCCCGACGTCGATTATCCGCATAGTGCTTCTGTCAAACTTGAGCCGTCTTTACTCTCTCCTTGATTTGATCAATCACTCGGCAAGTTTCTTCAACAAACTCCGGTCCTACAATTCTTCTTTCCCCCACTTCGTTCCATAATAGAGGTGTACGACACTTCTTCCCATAGAGTGCTTCATATGGGGCCATCTGAATTGTAGCCTGATAACTGTTGTTGTAAGCGAACTCGATAAGTGATAGCTTCTCATCCCATGCTCCCTTGAAATCTATTACACAAGCTCGGAGCATATCTTCCAATATTTGAATAGTTCGTTCTGACTGTCCGTCTGTCTGAGGGTGAAAAGCTGTACTGAACTTCAACTTGGTTCCCATAGCTTTCTATAATCCCTCCCAGAACTTTGATGTAAAACGGGGATCTCTGTCAGATACTATACTCTCTGGAACGCCATGAAGTCTAATTATATTATCCACATATAACTTGGCCAGTTTCTCCATGGTATACAGAGGTCTGACCGTAATAAATCGAGCTGTCTTGGTGAGTCGATCTACTATAACCCAAACTGCATCCACTGACCTTGGTGTCAAAGGTAGGCCAGTAACAAAATCCATGGTAATGCAATCCCACTTCCATGCAAGTTCTGGTAATGGCTGTAGCAAACCTGCGGGTCTCTGCCTTTCCACTTTAACTTGTTGACAATTCAGACACTGGAACACGAAACGAGCTATATCAGCTTTCATACCCCTCTACCAATATAATCTTCTCAAGTCATGGTACATTTTGGTACTTCCTGGATGTACCAAATATGGAGTGTAATGAGCTTCGGTCATGACTCGATCTCTGATATCATAGTCTTCACTCTCCGGTATACATAAACGTCCACGATACCTAAGTACCCTGTCTGAATCCAGGGTAAAGTCAGGATTGCTCGTACCCTTCTCTAAGTCTTCTTGCACTGTCTTGAGATGAGGATCCTGTAGGATTGCTACCTTGACTTCATCAACTAGATCCCGTGAGATCTTCAAAGCTGCGAACATCATGGTGAACTTATGAATTAAGCCTTGCTCAACTGGATCTTCTGCAGTCTCTATAATATACTCTTCATCACCTTCGATTGAACTTGAAGCTACGGCACATAATGCAGCATTTGTACTTGGTCCAGCCTCAGGTTTCGATGCCCACTTCCTGCTTAAGGCGTCAGCCACAACATTTGCTTTACCCGGATGGTACTGGATGTCACAATCATAGTCTTTCAACAATTCCAGCCATCTCCTTTGCCTCATATTCAGATCCTTCTGAGTGAAAAGATAAGTTAAGCTCTTGTGATCTGACTTGATCTGAAATTTCTCACCATACAAGTAGTGTCTCCAAGTCTTGATTGCATGTATAACCGCTGCTAGCTCCAAGTCATGAGTAGGATAGTTCTTCTCATGCTCCTTTAACTGTCTTGATGCATAAGCAATCACTTGTTCTCCTTGCATCAATACACACCCAATACCCAACCCTGAATCATCCGTATATAAAGTAAACGGTACGCTTGGTTCTGGGATGGTCAAGATAGGTGCAGAGACTAGTCTTGACTTCAAAGTCTGAAAGCACTTCTCGCACTCATCTGTCCATATGAATTTCTCTCCCTTCTTGGTCAATTTGGTGAGTGGAACAGCGATCCTGGAGTAATCTTCCACGAATCTTCTATAATAACCAGCCAACCTAAGGAAACTACGAATCTCCCGCAACAGACTTTGGTGCTTCCCATCCTACTATAGCAGCTATCTTGCTTGGATCAACCTTGATACCGTCTTCAGATACAACATGGCCCAAGAAAGCCACTTCCTTCAGCCAAAACTCACACTTCTTGAACTTAGCATAAAGCTTCTCCTGTCTCAGTCGTTGTAGGGCTGCCCTCAAGTGCGATGTATGAGTCTCCATGTCCTTAGAGTAGATCAATATGTCATCGATGAATACGATGACCGAAGTGTCCAACATATCATGAAACACTCGGTTCATCAGTTCCATAAACGACGCTGGAGCATTGGTCAACCCGAAAGACATAACTAGAAACTCATAATGCCCATACCTCGTTCTGAAAGTAGTCTTCGGAATGTCTCCGGCCTTGATCTTCAATTGGTGATACCCTGATCGGAGATCGATCTTTGAGAAAACCTTTGCACCCTATAACTGGTCAAACAAATCATCGATCCTAGGCAAAGGATACCGATTCTTGATCGTCAACTTGTTCAGTTCACGGTAGTCAATGCATAGCCTTACACTTCCATCTTTCTTCTTAACAAATAAAACAGGTGCTCCCCAAGGCGATATACTAGGTCGTATGAAGCCCTTATCCAACAATTCTTGTAACTGGGTCTTCAACTCCTTTAACTCGGTCAGGGCCATTCTGTATGGTGCTTTAGACACCGGCGCCGAACCTGGCATAAGGTCTATCACAAATTCTGTAGCCCTGTCTGGTGGTAACCCTGGGAGATCTTCTGGAAATACATTTGGAAACTCTCGTACCACCTCTAGATCTTCCATCTTTGGCACCTCGGTAGTGATGTCGACTACAGATACCAGATACCTCACTCCCCCTTTCTCCAAGCATCGCTTGGCTTTTAGGGCGGAGAGAATCAGCTTCCGCTTCCTAGATAGCTTGATCCCAGCAAAGCTATACTCCCTTCCCTCTTTGTCAGTAAGCACAAGCTTCCTTTCACCACATAATAGGACGGCTGAATGATGGCCTAGCTAATCCATTCCCAGGATGACATCAAAGTCTGCCATCTCGAGTAGTACTAGGTTTGCTTCTAAGTCTCGGCCCTCAATACATACCGTACATGGTCCATAGTAATCGGTCAAAGCCACTTCGACTCCTAGTGGAGAGCGAACTATCAAGCTTGGGTTCAAATGCTTGATTGGTAACTCCATTCGCTTCCCAAAAGAAATAGAAACAAAGGAGTGTGTGGCCCCAGAGTCAAATAGTACTCTGGCAGGTATACCAGCTACATTTACAATTCCTGGAATTTTTTTATTATCCCTTAGTTCTATATGCGCATACACACAAATGATAAAGATAAGCCAAATAGTAAGGGATAGAGTCGTACCAGTGACCACATCCGGTGATGCGGCTGCCTTTTCAGTGGTGACCGCATAAACTCTTCCTTGCTGGGGCGGTTGCTTCTTAGGTAGAGTGCAGGTCCTTGCAATATGACCCACTTGCTGGCAGTTGAAACACTTTAATTTCGGGTTGTATCCGGCATTCTATGGCACAGGTGGTGCCGCATTGTTCCATGCAGGCACTGCAGCGGTCGGAGCCCTGTATGGGCGGAATGGTCTAGTATGGGCTCTGATACCAAGTTGTCACACCCCAATTCTGATCCAACCAGAATGGTGTGAGTGAACCGTCATTGAACCAACGGTCCACACCAGGATCTCGAATAGACCGTGTCCACTCATACAAACCATTACACATAACCACAATCAGAATATAAATATACAGTGGAAGACTTTAAAGAAAACGAACTGAGTATCTATTGATAACTTAAATAAATATCCAATTATCCAAATTCAAACACATAAAATAATATCATTACATCCCTTTAATCCAATCAAAAATAAGGAAATTAAATAAAGAAAACAAATCAATGGTACACGCAGAAAGGGCACTCGCATGAAGCGTCATGCTCGTCCTCTCCTGCCTGTACGTCCAACGCTGCAACACCACCATACACAGGAGCATTCATATAGTCGTCCATAGTGTAACCTGCATCAACATCTAAAAACAATGTACGTACAAAGGGTGAGCTCACAACACAGCTCAGTAAGACAATCAGACAGTTTCACAATATTATGCACGAGTAACAATCAGTTTTATGCTGTGGTATGGTTTTAAGTTTGCAATGTGCTATAAAAAGGTTTGGTGGCCCCCGCACCTCTATACACTAGTGTGTGGCACCTCATGGTTCACACCCCCATTGGCCCACATGCACCCATCATGGAATAGAGATAGAGCTAAGATACCCACGTACCTCCCCTGATACTCTACCCATACCAGTACCTAAGCCCCTACTGGCCAGGGCTCGCAAACTGGGCTCACAACTAACCAATCCTATATGTCATCAATGTACGCTCTATCCCAGTACAGCCGTCTACAGCATAGAGATAGAGCTAAGGCATTCCCACACCTCCCCAGATGCCCTATCCGCAACTAACTCACTAGGATAGAAACAATATGCAGGTAGACCCTGTCCCAACATAACTCCCTACGGCATAGAGATAGAGCTAAAGCATCGTGGACAAGCCAGCGTCGACTAAGAGACCACAGTACCACATAACAATGGCCGGGACAACATCAATATCGGAGACCACCGTACCACGACCTTCCCCTGATGCCCCACCCGTACCAAGCATGTTAAGACAGAATACTACAAAAAGGTGCTAATGTGAAGAGCGATCCCAGGCCCATGCCCCACTCCACACACTAACGAAAACAATCACATGCCTAACAATCACATCCTATAAATGCATGAACAGTAATAATAACCGAAAGTAAAGGATGGCATGTGAATATGCACAAACAACACATCTCATATAATCAGGTCATTAACAACAATTTACTGTCCATTAATTATTAGGTTTAGGTCAGATTCCCTTACCTTAACGCTCGTTCGATAACTTGCTCCACGTCGCAAGATCCAAACGATAAGTCACAAAGTCCTACAATATTATTAGGGTCTCATTAGAATATATTGTTTAGGGTTTCATGTTGGTCGGAAACCAACACGGTTACAAAACACCCTCACAGAGCTGACCGGTGGCATGTACCGGTCGCAGCTCTGTGGGGAAGACTGGCGACCGGTATGGTCAGCCGGTCCCCACAAATCAGCCTCCCGAGGGATACCGGTGGCAACATACCGGTCGCACCATGTGCAACCGGTATAGTCGACCGGTATGTCTCCGGAAGACCATACATGGGTTTTCGACTGCCGTCGATCATCTTCCATGGATTTCCAAGGTTTCTCCTATCCATTCTAAGTCTAAACTTGGAGTTAGAGTTGTCCCCAACTCATTTAAGTCTCGTTTCGATGAATATCATCTCGAAACTCGAATCTAAGGTTTGACGGCAACTTAGGGTTTATTGGCCAATTTAGGGTTTTAGATCAATACCTGCTTTGCATGGTATTGATCCACCCCCACAACTAACATAGGATAAGAAGAATAGTTAAAACACTTACCGTTGACTGGCGTAGCGCGAGCTTCGTCGATCGGTAATGGCGGCACCTTCTTCTTCTTCCTAGCTCCTTCCCCTTTCCAACCTCTTTCTTTTCTCTAGGGTTTGCGAGAGACAATGAAAAGGATTTGAGGAGGCTTAAGGGTGTATTTATAGGCTAAAAATAGGTTTTAGTAACCCTACTAGGATTAGGAAACTTCTAGGATTCGAAATCAGGAAAATGGGACCCGCAGAGACCAATTTCCAGATCCCCGCACTTAGCTGCGCAAGCCATACCGGTCGACAAGTACTAAGACCGGTACCATCGACCGGTCAACATAAAATGATGACTATTTGGTCGTCTTTGGTCTAATTTCATACCTGTTTGTCATCCGGTTGTCCAGTCTGGCCCGGTGATGATCGGAAGACCTGTCACGACACAAAACCAAGGTTTAGACCGGATTTACAGAGTGCGGGTCTTACATAACATGCTAGTAAGTGGAGGCAGTTCACCAGCAACCATCCAGATTTCTTCAACCGCTACCAATGCCAAAGTAGAAATGGGACTGCATCACCATAGATTTTGTCACAGGGCTACCTTTGACACCAAAAAATGTAGATGTTGTTTGGGTAATAGTTGATAGAGTCAAGAAAACAATGAGATTTATAGTAATTCGGTTCCAATATATGCTGGATAAAATAACTAGACTATATGTCAATCAAGTGGTTCATCTACATGGTATGCCTCAAAATATCGTATTAGACAAGGATTCCCTGGTTCACATATCGATTTTGGGAGAGTTTGCAACAAGCAATGGGCACAGAGTTGCAATTTAGTATAGCCTTTCATCCTTAAATAGATGGTCAATTAGATAAGACAATTCAAATCCTAAAAGATATGCTCCGTGCTTGTTCCATCAATTTCAATAGAGCATGGGACGAGAAGCTATCCTTGATGAAGTTCACATATAACAATATTTACCAAGCCAGCATTGGCATGGCTCCATATGAAGCTCTTTATGGACGGAGACGCAAAACTCCACTATACTGGGAGGAAGTTGGTAAAAGAAGAATAGTTGGACCAGACTTTGTCCAAGAAACGTACAAAGAAGTTAATATATAATAAAAGAAAAGATCAAAGCAACCCAAGCTCGACAGAAGAGTTACTCAGATGTCAAGAGAAACGACATCGAATAAGTTGTAGGAGACAAGGTATTCCTGAAGATTTCACCTTTTAGAGGGTTAAAACACTTTGGTAAGAAGGGAAATCTGAGTCCTAGGTATATAGGACCCTATGAGATTCTAAAGAGATGTGGAAGTGTAGCCTTCTAACTAGCACTACCATCTTCATTAGCAGACGTACACGACGTATTCCACATATCAATGTTCAAGAAGTATATACAAGACCCATCCCATATACTGGAAGTAGATCCTCCTTAGCTAAATGAGGACATGACAATGGAACTTAAACCACAAATGATATTGGACAGGAAGGTTCAACACTTAAGGAATTGAGATGTCCACTACGTTAAAGTCATGTGGAGGAATCAGCACGAAGACCTATTGTGGGAAAAAGAGGAATCTATGAAGAGAAGATAACCTCACTTGTTTGAAACATTGGGTAAGTAGGAATTTCAGGGATAAAATTATTTTAAAGAGGGTGGAGTTGTAAAACCCGGACCTAGAAAACCCGACGTAACTCAGATTTTTGTTCATTCCAGGGTTTTCCATCGTAGCCGAACCTAACACAATGCCAGCTCAAGGACCAACGTGATAGGTACCCATATTTGAATCATTAGATTCCTTTCTAACTTTATATTATATGATGTGTAGCTTTAAGGGGGAGCCGGTCAATATAAGCCAATCGAGAATCTCGATAGTCTAAGGACCAATATCATTGACCAGTAAGGCCAAAAATAAACCTAATCTCAAAATAAATAGTTGTTTCACTTTTGGAGACTGTTTGAAATATTCTTAGGACCCATAGATGAATTTATGTGGGGCCCACACCTATCTTAACTACTTTGTTGTTAGAAAAGGAAAGGAGTCTCTCCCTAAACTCAAACTCCTAACAACTTCCTAGGAGTTCCCATTCAAACTAAGAGTTTGACCCCAACACAGAGACCTTAGAGGAAAAAAAAACCTTATCTTTCACCCTCCTCTGAGTACTTATCTATCCCAAAAGTTCTGAAGCGTTCTATAGAGGAAGGGAGGAAGGAAATGAAGAAAGTAGAGCCTTGCAGCACTTGTGTTGGTGAACTTCCAACGACGTACATCGCCGATCAGCACTGATCAAGTGACCATCGGTAAAACCCTAAGCTACAGTAAACTCTAACTCAAAAACTTAGTGTTCTAAGGAAAGATATAAATCCGACATGATAAACATTCATTATTCTCTAATGCCAGAGTTAGTGTTGGTGGTTGCAAGGGGGAACATATCTTTCTAATGAATGGCCAAGTTTGAACCATTGGTTTCACGGTTGTTAGATAGTATATAGACCTAAGAGTCACCCCATCACCGGACCACATTATGCTAGCTAGGAAGGGATTGAATCATAAGAAAAAATCCTAAATTACTAAACAAAAAAGTGGCCTTTGGGGAAGAGGTGATCGATACACTAGACTATACTGTAAGGACCGGCATAACGATCGACCCATCCTAGAAAGGGTCTCGGGAGTTAGCAGGACCATGTCACGGTCGATACCCTGTACCGATCGATATATCGATCGACTAATGGCAGAAGGTCTAGGTTTTCTATCAGACCATGAGCCGAACGCAATGGTAGCGACCAACATATTGACTTGTAAAGCCCAGACTTATACAAATTCAAGTGTATCAAGTAGGACTTTTAACTAATGACCCTATACCATGTATAAGCATAAGAACACCTTGAAAACACGTATTTCTAGCAGGAACAACCTTAAATAAGTCTTATCAGGTGAGGAACTGAACCTCTGACTAATTTTGGAGTGTTTTCAATATATGATTGTTGCGCCACTTGCTTGTTGTGATAACATGTCATCTAAGAACTGATTTGTTCATTCATTTGCATTAATATTATGATTATTGTGTAAATGTATGTGATTGAAAACTAGTATGAAGTAGTGAAATTGTTGAAGACAGCTGGATCAGGCTTGATATATGATTATTGAAGAGTATGTCACTCACCCTTTGCGGGATGATAGCATCTTGGGGGGGTAAAACGGATGGCCTGGGATTCCTACTGAGTTTGGTGAGAGGGATAGATCGGATGACATGTAGGTTTTGGTTAGCGGAACTATCTGTCACACCCTAATTCTGTACTATTCAGAACGGTGTGATGAACCGCTAATAAACCAACGGTGTAATCCAGGATCTCAAATAGGCTGTGTCCATTAGCTTAAACCATACACATCCACAACCATAATCAGAATAAATACACAATAGCGAAAGTCTTAATATTAAATGAACTGAGAATCTAACTGTGATAATCATAAATAAAATATCCAATTATGTTGTATCAACCGAGACATAAATAAATAAAATATCCAATTACATTTCCTTAATAGTTCAAATAAAAATCTAATCGAAAACGCATGAGTTGCACTCGTATGAGGAGTCATGCGTCTCCACTATATCTTCAGCCTCCATTGCAGCCACGAGCCCATACGCAGAAGCATTCATATAATCTTGCATAGTGGTACTTGCATCATCAACTAAAAATATTCGAATTCGAAAAGGGTGTGCACATATCACGGCTCAGTGAGCAAACAAAACAATGCAACAAACATATGCATGCATTCAATTCATATCTGTGGTCTGGTATATAAGTTTGCAATGTTCTATAGAAAGGTTAGGTGGTCGCCTCGCCTCTATGCACAGGGTGTGTAAGCCCACCCAAAGGATCAAACACCGTTGTCATCCACATCCACCCCACCATGGAATAGAGATAGAGCTAAAGTGCTTAGGACCACACCGCATCACACTTCCCCTTATGCTCTACCCATACCAACACGTAAGCCCCTGTTGGCGAGGGCTTGCAAACTGGGCTCGCAACTAACCAATCCTAACGTCAAATAGTATATCCAAGGCCTCACCCCAGCATCCCTCAATACATCCATAGAGATAGAGCTAAGGCCCCCCCGGCAGAGTCAGAGACTACACGGTCCGAGACCACCTCCCCTGATGCCCTACGACGTAATAGTTCTGCTAAGGTAATGGCAATACGTCGATGTCAGTCGACAAGACTTGAGTAGAGATAGACCTAAAGTGCTTAAGACTACACCACATCACACTTCCCCTGATGCCCCACTCGCATCAAGTACAGTAACCACACACAAACTTTCACATGCCTATTCCTAGCATCATCATCATCATCATGTTATAAATAAACTGAATTCAATATGTATGAACAGTAATAACAGGAATAGTAGATGACATGTGATATGCACATTACAATCATACAATCAGAGAATCATACATGGGATTGGACTCAATAAACGAAAATAGTTTATTATTATCCAATTAGTATAGGTTTTGTTCCCTCACCTTTGCTTGAGTGTAAATCCTCTTTCAAGCTTTAAGAATCACCTTTATATCAATAGGAAAACCTAACAAGTCGATAGATTTTAATTAGAATTCATTTCTATAGTTTTAAGCTTGCCGTAAAGCTAGGGTCGTAGGATGGGTCGCAGGTTTCTGTGACCCCAGGGTATAGGGTCGATCCTAGGGTCGGTTGTCCCATCAACCCTAGGTGCGACCGCAGCTTCCCTGGACTTCCCGGGAGCTAGGGGTCGATCCTGTGGTCTGGTAGGGTCGATTCCTAATCAACCCTACATGCGACCGCACATGGTTTGAGTCAACCTTTTCATTCTACAGTTTATTCTTTCATGTTTGGGTCCTTTGGCTTACTTCACAGTCCATTCTATGCTTGTTCTATGGCTTAAAAGTCCAGGTTACTTCCTTACTTTGTCTACCATGATTCCCTCCATGGATTCCATTGAAATCTTCCCATGGATGGATGATTTGGGTTTCTCCTTGATCATACCCTCTTCATGAACTATTCTGAGGTCTTAAACAATTCATGGAAAGCATATCCATACCTGAGGTTTACTGAGATTCAGAGGTTTCTCTGAATTTCTTTTCTTTAGTCTTCTTCTCCAATTCTCCTTCTCTTCTCTTTCTCTCACTTTCAATTAGGGTTTCAAAAGGAGTGAAAGAGGCTAAGGGACGTCATATTTATAAACGAAAACCTCCCAAAATCCATCCTAATGGGTTTAGGAAAGGTTCCCTTTGAATTAGGAAAGTTTCCTAATTTCTGATTTTTGGCAGGTTACCTATGGTCGATGCTAGGGTCGTAGATCCCGTCGACCCTAGGGTTTCAGTTGTCTGACCCTAGGACTAAAAGTCATGGGTCTGACTTCCTGATGAGGTGGAATCGACCGTACCTTTTTAGGTATGTGACCCTACCCTCTATTTTACTATTTTTGGGTCAGTTTCATACCTGGTCTTGCTAATTCCATCACGCACTTGGTCCATTTGGCTCGACCATGATAGGTAGACTTAGTACAAGGTGGTAAGACCGGTTAGTTCGATACGGGTCTTACAACTCCCCCCTTCTTATAAAAATTTCATCCTCGAAATTTGTACATACCTTCCGAGTCGAATAGATGATGGTATTGCTTTCGCATAGCATTCTTTTCTTCCCATGTGATTTCTTCTATATCTCTGCTTCTCCAGGTGACCTTAACATAATAGATATCACGGTTGCGTAGTAGTTGAACCTTTCGACTGGTGATTTCAGTTGGGGCTACTTCAAATGTCAAATCATCAGGCAATTCAGGTGGATCCACTGTTAAAACGTGTATTGGATCTCAACGTACTTCTTCAATAAGGAGATATGAAATACATCATGCACACTTGACATAGATGGTGGTAGTGCTAACTGGTAAGCCACATTTACACGTTTGGCTAGAATCTCATATGACCCGATATATCTCGGACTTAGTTTCCCTTTCTGTCTGAACCGTTTCAAACCTCGCATAGGTGACACTTTGAGGATTACCTTATCACCTACGGCAAATTCAAGGTCTCGGCGTCAAGTATCTGCATATTGCTTCTGACGATTCTGAGCCATTCTCACTCTTTCCTTGATGATGTCAACCACCTGACAAGTCTCTTCAACAAATTTTGGTCCAACAATGCTACGTTCTCCAACTTCATTACAAAACAAAGGAGTTCGACACTTTCTACCATACAATGCTTCATAGGGTGAGATCTATATAGTAGCCTGATAGCCATTGTTATAAGAGAACTCGATCAATGGTAATTTTTCATCCCATGATCCTTTAAAATCAATTACACAGGCTCGGAGCATGTCTTCTAGAATCTGAATGGTATGCTCCGACTGTCCATCTGTCTGAGGATGGAATGCAGTACTCAACTTCAATGTTGTATCCATAGCCTTTTGCAATCCTTCCCAAAACTTTGAAGTAAATCGTGGATCTCTGTCGGACACAATGCTTTCAGGTACACCGTGTAATCTGAAAATATTATCTACATACAACTTAGCTAACCTCTCCAGTATATTCTAACGTCGTATAGCTATAAATCGAGCCGTTTTAGTCAGGCGGTCTACAATCACCCAAACTGCGTCAACTACTCGGGGAGTCAATGCTAACCCGATGACGAAGTCCATAGTGATGCAATCCCATTTCCATGCTGGTTTTGGTAACGACTGTAATAGTCCTGTAGGTCTTTGTCATTCAGCCTTCACTCTCTGACAATTTAGGCATTGAGACACGAACTTAGCTACATCTTCTTTCATTCCTCTCCACCAATATAATTTCTTTAGATCATGATACATTTTTGTACTTCTAGGATGTATCGAATAGACGGTGATATGGGCTTCCTTCATTAGTCGGTGTCTAATGTCCAAACTTTCTGTTTCAGGTACACATATTCTTCCTTCGTACTTCAGTACCTTTTCATCGTCCAAGGCGAACTCAGGGATAGTCTACCTTTTTCAATGTCCACTTGTACCGTTCTTAGATAAGGGTCTGATTTGATAGCTGTTTTTACTTCATCAATTATATCAGGTACAATCTTCAATGTGGCAAACATACTTGAAAACCGATGAATAAACCCTTGGTTGGTTGATCCACCCGGTGCATCTATCACAAACTGCTCATAATCGTAATTGAACACTTTTTTGATAGTACACATTGCGACAGTTGTGTTAACCTCTCCTTGAGATTTTATCATTGCCTTTCTACTCAGCGCATCAGCTACCACATTAGCTTTTCTTGGATGATACTGGATATCACAATCATTGTCTTTCAATAGTTCCAGCCATCTTCATTGTCTTATATTCAACTCCTTCTGATTAAAGAGATAAGTAAGACTCTTATGATCTGATTTAATCTGAAATTTCTCTTCGTACAAGTAATGTCTCCATATCTTGACAGCATGTACTACTGTCGCTAATTCCAAATCATGAGTGGGATAGTTCTTCTCATGTGTCTTCAATTGTCTTGAGCCATAAGCAATTACTTGTTCTCCTTGCATAAGTACACATCATAATCTCAATCCTGATGCATCAGTGTACAAAATAAATGGCTGTCCTAGAATTGGAATGGTCAAGATTGGAGCAGATATCAATCTAGCCTTCAATGTTTGGAAACTCTTCTCGTATTTCTTAGTCCAAGCAAACTTTTTGCGCTTCTTAGTCAAACTAGTGAGAGGTACGGTAATTCGGGAATAGTCTTCCATAAATCATCGATAATAACCAGCTAGACCCAGGAAACTTATAATTTTTGCAACGCTCTTTGGTGCTTTCCACTTTACAATGGCTTCGATCTTGCTAGGATCCACTTTAATTCCTTTAGTGGATACAACATGGCCTAGAAAAGCGACTTCATTTAGCCAAAACTCACACTTTGTAAATTTGGCATAAAGCTTCTCTTTCCGTAATCGCTGCAGAGCGGCGTATAGATTCTTAATATGAGTTTCCTTGTCCTTGGAGTAGACCAATATATCATCGATGAATACAATAACAGACGTATCCAACATATCGTGGAATACCCGGTTCATAAGTTCCATCAAAGTTGCTGGTGCGTTTGTCAATCCAAAAGACATGACCAAAAATTCATAATGTCCATATCTGGTCCTAAATGCTATCTTGGGAATATCACCGTCTTTGATCTTCAACTGATGGTAGGCTGACCGAAGATCAATTTTGGATAACACCTTGGCACCTTGCAAATGATCGAACAAGTCATCGATCCGAGGGAATGGATATCGATTCTTGATTGTCAGCTTATTCAGTTCCCGATAGTCTATACACAATCAAACACTACCGTCCTTCTTCTTTACGAATAATACTGGCGCTCCCCATGGTGATATGCTAGGTCAGATGTAACCCTTGTCTAGTAGTTCTTGTAGCTGTACTTTTAATTCTTTTAGTTCAATAGGAGTCATTCTATAAGGTTCTTTAGATACTGGTGCAGCTCCGGGTATAAGATCTATAACGAACTCTGTCGCTCGGTCGGGTGGTAGTCCTGATAACTCTTCAGGAAATACATCTGGGAAGTCATGCACAACATCAATATCCTTCATTCGTGGTGTTTCCTCGGTAAGATTGACCACGGATACTAGATACCCAACTGCTCCTTTCTCAAGGCACTTCCTAGCCTTTAATGCAGAGAGTATGAGCTTCCGTTTACGGGGAAGTTTGGTTCCTGCAAAACTGAACTCTGCTCCTTCCTTGTCTTTAAATGTTAGCTTCTTTTCGGCCCATAATAGGTTTGCAGAATGTCGAGCTAACCAGTCCATTCCCGAGATGACGTCAAAGTCTGCCATCTCAAGTTGAATCAGGATTGCATCTAAAGTTTCTCATCAATAAGACTGGACATGGTCCATAACCTTTTTCTAATTCCACTTCAAATCCCATCGGCGATCGTACAAGAAATTTATAGTCTAACTTTTTTATGAGTATATTCAGATTCTTTCCAAATGACATAAATATAAAAGAATGAGTAGCTCCTGAATCGAAGAGTACTCTAGCGGGAATGCCATTAATAGGTACGATACCTGTGATTTGTTTTTATTTAGTCTACATGCGCACACAATGTAATACAAAATGAAAAGGTTCAGGTCATACCTATGACCAGTTCAGGCAATGCTGTAGCATCCTCAGATGTAACAACATAAACCTTTCCTTGTTGTAGCTGCTTTCTGGGTTTAGGACACTCCCTTGAATAATGTCCTATTTGATTGTAGTTATAGCATTTTACTCCTTCGTTATTTTGCTTTTGTTGCGGTTGAGCTGCTGGAGTAGTCTTGGCTGCAGCGTTAAAACCTTGAGTACGGAAGGGTTTGAATGTCTTGTATTCCCTCCGTTATATGAATTTCCAGTTGGCCTCTTAATGCCCCTGTTTTGAGCAAAATAGCTCTCTTTCTGGCTCGACTCTATCACTCGAGCAATTTGTACTGCTTCGTTGTAGACTTTCTTCTCAAGTCCTAGTACATGTTCATGAATACTTCCCCTAAGTCCCACGACAAACCTTCGGGTCTTTGTATCTTCCGCTTGCATACCGACTGGTGCAAAGAAGAACAGCTCCTCATAATGCTATTGGTATGCATCGATAGTCATCTGTCCCTGATACAAACTTAGGAACTCTTTCTCCATAGAATCTCTGAAACTTCTAGGAAAGTACTTCTCAAAGAATGCCTCCTTATATATATCCCAAGTCAATTGGGTGTGCTTGGTTAACAGAAATGTTCTGGTAGACTTCCACCAATGGTGTGCATTGCCCTTTAGCATAAATGTGGCGCACTACACATTCTCCTCCTCATTCACTATCATCATCATAAAATTTCTTTCGATTTCATCAACCCAGTGTGCTGGTCACAAAGGATCTACTGGCTTGCTATTAAATTCTTTGGGCTTCATCTTCAAGAAACGCTTGACCAGTCTGGAGTGGTCCAGCTGATGAGGAACATAGACCCCATACATAGGTGGTTGGTATTGATATCCACCTTGACCTACATCAGGGTTTTGTACTTGAGCCTGCATGACTGGTGTTTGAGGTGCGTGGGGTACCGTGTTACTTCCCCATGGTACTGTGCTTACCAGTCTTGTTGGCATCGGTGTCGTCTGTGCAGTTGGAAAAGCCATGCCTATGGCACCTTGCATAGTAGCTTGTACCTGTTGTATTTGCTACAGTTGTTGTGCCAGATTCAGTACGGCTGTAGCCAGGTCTGTAGGTGGAGCTGGCAAATCTGTAGGATTTTCCTGGTCGTGAGTTACTGGCTGTGCCACATTCGGATTACCCTGTACTTCTGGGTTTTCATGGCCGCCCTCCTCTACAGATGGTGGTGGTGGAATAGAGTTACGACTTCGTCTGGTCACTCTTCGTCCAGCCATTATCTGCTCTAGTAGTGGTAATGCCTGAAAATCATAGGATACGTGAGGAAATCATCATATAATTCATTCCCATATTTAAATCCACTAGTCAATGAAATTTTCAAATTTTTCAGATCATTTTGACAAAAATACTGTATTTTCCAACCTAGGGTCGATCCCTATGCGACCCCAAGGTATGCGACCCTGAGATTCACTGTCACTTATCGAGAGCCTAGGGTCGATGGTAGGGTCAATGGGTGTCTGACCCTCGGATCGACCCCTAGTTCTCTGTCAAATCACCGAGAGGCTAGGGTTGATGAGGGGGTCAGAGGTTGTCACACCCCAATTCTGCACACTTCAGAATGGTGTGATGAACCGCTAACAAACCAACGGTTCAACCAGGATCTCAAGTAGGCTGTATCCGTGTTATCTAAACTCCATACATCCACATTCATAATCAGAGTAAATATATAATAGCGGAAGTCTTGTAGTAAAATGAACTGAGAATCTACTGTGATATTAATATTTAAATAGCAAATTATTCTGTATCAACTAAGACATAAATAAGTACCAAATACATGTCTTTAAATCCAAATAAAGAAAACTAAAAATCTAATCGAATACACATGAGTTGCACTCGCAAGAGGAGTCATGTGTATCCACTTCAGCTTCAACTTCCATTGCCGCTACGTTCCCGTACGCTGGAGCATTTACATAGTCTTCAATGGTATAACCTGCATCATCAACTAAAAATATTCGACGTCGAGGGGTGAGCACAAATCATGGCTCAGTGAGCAAACAAAACAATACAATAGTACATATGCATGCAATTAATTCATATCTTTTGTCTGGTTTATAGTTTGCAATGCGCAATAGAAAGGTTGGGTGGTCAAAGGTTAACGTTTATTGACCCCGCCTCTATACACAGAGTGTGGAAGTCTGCCCAAAGGTTAACATTTATTGTCGTCCCCATCCACCCTAATCATGAACATTATACAACAAAGGTTAACGTTTATTGCTATATAGTGTCATACCAACACGTAAGCCCCTGCTAGCGAGGGCTTGCAAACTGGGCTCGCAACTAACCAATCCTAATGCCAAACAGTGTATCCAAGGCCTCACCCCAGCATCCCTCAGAATGTCCATAGAGATAGAGCTAAGGCCCCCCGATAGAGTCACAGACTACAAGGATCGAGACCACCTCCCCTGATACTCTACGACATAATAGTTCTGCTAAAGTAATGACGATACGATGATGTTAATGCACAAGACTTGAGTTAGAGATAGAGCTAAAGTGCTGAGACCCACCAAAGATTAACGTTTAGTGACGTTCTCATCACACCTCCCCTAATACTCGCTCGCATCAAGTACACCAACCACACACATACAATCACATGCCTATTCCTATCATCATCATGTTATAAACATTAAAGTAAATATGCATGAAAAAATAATAGAAATATTGGATGACATGTTGTATGCACATTACAAACATATTCACATAGAATCAAGCATAGCATTGAACTCAAGAAAAGAGAAAATAGTTTGTTATTAACCAATTAGTTTAGAGTTCCGTTTCCTCACCTTAGCTTGCTAATAGATACTCTTCCAAGCTTTAGAATCACCTTTATAATGTTATTATATTGCTAGAAGACCTAACAAAGTTGATAAAATTTAATTAGAATTTATTCTAATTTTTAAAACCATTCTGTTAACTGAGGGTCGGAGGTAGGGTCGGAGTCATGATCGATCCTGGGTGCGACCCTCCCCAAATCTGGATTTCCCGAACCCTGAGGGTCGATACTCAGGATCACATAGGGTCGGATGGTCATCGACTCTCTGTGCGACCATCGGTGGTTTTTGGTCAATTTTCCTCCTTTTTGTCCATTCTTCGTGTTCGGGGTCCTATGGCTTGCTCCTACAGTCCATTCAACATGCATTCCATGGTCTAGAACCATGAATCATCCACCTATATAGCTTTCATGTATTCTCCCATGGTTTTCCATGAAAACCTAACCATGGGTTGATGGTTTGGGTTTCTCCGAGATCACACTCTAATCATTATCTAACCTAAGGCCTGTAGAAACTCATGGAATTAGTATCCATACCTGAGAAGAACACTCCTTCTCTGCAACTCTTCTCATTTTGCTTTCTTCTCTACCTTGTTTCTCTTCTTCTTCTCTTCCTTCTCTTCTCTTCCTCTCAATTCAATTAGGGTTGTAAAAAGAGTGAAAGAGGCTTAGGGACGTCCTTTAAATAGAGTGGAAACATCCTAAAATAAGTCCCTTTTGAGATTAAGAAAGAATCCCAATCGAAATTATGGAAATTTCCTAATTTCAGTTTCGGCACTGAGGGTCGATGATCCCGTCGACCCATGGTTTCCTAATGTGTAGGACCCTCCCTGTAAAACAGAGGGTCTGACATTCTATCTTGGGGGGTCTGACCCTCTCTTATTGGGTATGCAACCCTCCCCCTAATTTAAGTATTTTTGGGTCGATTTGATACCTGGGATTACGATCTCCTTCACGCCCTTGGTCCATTTGACTCAACCATGATGGGTAAACCTGGTTCAAGGTGGTAAGACCGGGTTAGTTTGATACGGGTCTTACTACTCCCCCTACTTATAAAAATTTCATCCTCGAAATTGTACGTACCTTCTGAATCAAATAAGTAAGGGTATTGCTTTCGCATAACATTTTCTTCTTCCCATGTAATTTCTTCCATGTCTCTACTTTTCCAGGTGACCTTAACATAATAGATATCTCGATTGCGTAGTCGTTGAACCTTTCGGCTGGTGATTTCAGTTGGTGTTACTTCGAATGTCCAATCATCAGTCAAATCCGGTAAATCTACTGTCAAAACGTGCGTTGGATCCTTGACATACTTCTTCAATATGGAAATATGAAATACGTCATGCACACTTGACATAGATGGTGGTAGTGCTAACTGATAAGCCACTTTTCCACGCTTAGCTAAAATCTCATACGGGCCGACATATCTTGGACTTAGTTTCCCTTTCTGTCTAAACCTTTTCAATCATTGCTTAGGCAATACCTTCAAAAATACTTTATCACCTACAGCGAACTCAAGATCTCTGCGTCGAGTATCTACATACTGCTTCTGACGGTTCTGAGCTGTTCTCACTCTTTCCTTGATAATGTCGACCACTCGACAAGTCTCTTCAACAAATTTTGGTCCAATAATACTACGTTCTCCAACTTCATTCCAAAATAAAGGAGTTCGACACTTTCTGCATTACAGTGCTTCATAGGGTGACATCTGTATAGTAGCCTGATAGCTATTGTTATAAGAAAACTCCATCAGTGGTAATCTTTCATCCCATGATCCCTTGAAGTCAATTACACATGCTCGTAGCATATCTTCTAAAATCTGGATTGTACGCTCTGACTGTCCATCTGTCTATGGGTGGAATGCAGTACTAAACTTCAATGTTGTACCCATAGCCTTTTGCAATCCCTCCCAAAACTTGGAAGTAAATCGTGGATCTCTATTGGACACAATACTCTCTGGTACACCGTGTAACCAAACAATATTATCCACATACAGCTTTGCTAACCTTTCCAGTGTATACTGAGGTCGTATCGGTATGAAGCGAGCTGTTTTAGTCAGACGGTCTACAATCACCCAAACTGCGTCAACTACTTGAGGAGTCAGTGGTAACCCCGTGACGAAGTCCATAGTGATGCAGTCCCATTTCCATGCTGGTTTCGGTAACGGCTGTAACAGTCCTGCGGGTCTTTGTCTTTCAGCCTTTACTTTCTGACAATTTAGGCACTAAGACACGAACTTAGCTACATCTGCTTTCATTCCTCTCTACCAATATAGTTTCTTTCGATCATAATATATTTTTGTACTTCCAGGATGTATCGAATAGATGGTGGTATGGGCTTCTTTCATCAGTCGGTGTCTAATGTCCACACTTTCTGTTTCGGGTACACATATTCTTCCTTTGTACTTCAGTACATTTTCTTCGTCCAAGGTGAACCCAGGGTTAGTCCTACCTTTCTCGATATCTTCTTGTACTGTTCTCAGATAAGGATCTGATTTGATAGCTGTCTTCACTTCATCCATTATATCCGGTATAATTTTCAATGCCGCGAACATATTTGAAAACCGATGAATAAACCCTTGGTTGACTGATCCATCCGTTGTATCTATCACATATTGCTCATTACCATGATTGAATACCATTCCGGTAGTACATTTAGCTGCAGTTGTACTAACCTCCCCTTGAGATTTTATCATCACCTTTATGCTCAACGCATCCGCTACTACATTAGCTTTCCCCAGATGACACTGGATATCACAGTCATAGTCTTTCAATAGTTCCAGCCATCTTCTTTGCCTCATATTCAACTCTTCTGATTAAATAAATAAGTAAAACTCTTATGGTCTAACTTAATCTGGAATTTCTCTCTGTACAGGTAATGTCTCCAAATCTTGACAGCATGTACTACTGCTGCTAAATCCAAATCATGAGTGGGATAATGTTTCTCATGTGTCTTCAACTGTCTTGAGGCATAAGCAATTACTTGATCTCCTTGCATAAGCACGCATCCTAATCCCAGTCCTGACGCATCAGTGTATAGGGTAAATAGCTGTCCGAGAACGGGAATAGTCAAAATTAGAGCAGATATCAATCTGGTCATCAATGTTTGGAAGCTCTTCTCACATTTATCCGTCCACACAAACTTTTCACCTTTCTTAGTCAAACTGGTGAGAGGTACGGCAATCAGGGAATAGTCTTCCACAAATCTTCGATAATAACCAGCGAGACCCAGAAAGCTTCTAATTTCTGCAACGCTCTTTGGTGCTTCCCACTTTACAATAGCCTCGATCTTGCTGGAGTCCACTTTGATTCCTTCAGCGGATACTACATGGCCTAGGAAGGCGACTTCACTTAACCAAAACTCACACTTGGTAAATTTGGCATATAACTTCTCTTTCCTTAAACGTTGTAGGGCGGCATTTAGGTTCTTGATATGGGTTTCTTTATCCTTGGAATATACCAATATATCATCAATAAATACAATAACCAATGTATCCAACATCGTGGAAGACCCGGTTCATAAGTTCCATGAAAGTTGCTGGTGCGTTTGTTAATCCAAAAGACATGACCAAGAACTCATAATGTCCATATCTGGTCCTGAAAGCTGTCTTAGGAATATCACCCTCTTTAATCTTCAACTGATGATAGCTTGACCGAAGATCGATCTTAGAAAATACTTTTGCTCCTTGCAACTGATCGAACAAGTCATCGATCCGAGGTAGTGGATATCGATTCTTGATTGTCAGTTTATTCAACTCCCGATACTCGATACATAATCGAACGCTACCGTCCTTCTTCTTTACGAATAATACTGGTGCTCCCCATGGTGATATAATGGGTCGAATATAACCCTTGTCCAGCAATTCCTGTAGTTGCACTTTCAATTCCTTCAGTTCTGTAGGAGCCATTCTATAAGGTGCTTTTGATACTGGTCCGGCTCTAGGTATAAGATCTATCACAAACTCTGTGGCTCGGTCGGGTGGTAATCGTGGCAGTTCCTCCGGAAATACATCCGGATAATCCCGTACGACTTCAATATCTTCCATTCGTGGTGCTTCCTTGGTTAGGTCGACCACTGATACTAGATATCCGACTGCTCCCTTCTTCTTCGCCTTTAGTGCTGAGAGTATGAGCTTGCGTTTACGGGGCAGTTTGGTTCCCGCAAAACTAAATTCTGCTCCTTCTTTGTCTTTAAATGTTAGTTTCTTTTCGGCGCATAATAGGTTCGTAGAATGCCGAGCTAACCAGTCCATTCCCAAGATGACGTCAAAGTCTGCCATCTCCAGTTGGATCAAGACTGCATCTAAGGTTTTCTCGCCAATGAGAACTGGACATGGTCCATAACCTTTCTCTAATTCCACTTCTAACCCCATCGGTGACCGTACAAGTATTTTGTAGTCCAATGTTTTGATGGGTAATTTCAGCTTCTTTCTGAATGACACAGATATAAAGGAATGAGTAGCTCCTGAATCAAAGAGTACTCTGGCAGGTACGCCATTTATAGGTACGATACCTGTGATTTATTTTACTTAGTCTACATACTCATACAATGTAATTACAACTTAAAAAGGTTGCAGTCATACCTGTGACCACATCGGGTGATGCGGCAGCATCCTCGGATGTAACAACATAAACCTGTCCTTGATGTAGCTGCTTCCTGGGCTTAGGACACTCCCTTGCCATATGCCCCGCTTGATTGCAGTTATAACATTTTGGACCTTCAGAATTTGGCTTTGGTTGCTGTTGAGTTACTGGGGTAGTCTTGGGTGCAGCAGTAAAGCCTTGAGCACGGAAGGGTTTAAATGTCTTGTTATTCCCTCCGTTATAAGCATTTCCGACTGGCCTTTTTATACCTCTGTCCTGTGTAAGATAACTCTCCTTCTGGCTCGATTCTATAACTCAAGCAATTTGAACAGCTTCGTTATATACCTTCTTTTCCAAGCCTAGAACATGCTCTCTGATGCTTCCTCTAAGCCCCGTGACAAACCTACGGGTCTTAGTGTCTTCCTCTTGCATACTAAGTGGTGCAAAGAAAAACAGTTCCTCATAACGCTGTTGATATGCATCCACCGACATCTGACCCTGATATAAACTCAGGAACTCCTTCTCCATAGCATCTCTGAAGCTTCGGGGAAAATACTTCTCAAAGAACGCTTCTTTATAAATATCCCAAGTCAATAGGGCGTGCTTAGTCAGTAGATATGCCCTGGTAGATTTCCACCAGTGATGTGCATCACCTTTCAGCATGAAGGTGGCACATAACACCTTTTCTTCTTCTGTGATAGTCATCATGAGAAAGTTTCTCTCCATCTCGTCGATCCAGTGTGCTGGCCATAATGGATCAGACGGTTTACCATTAAATTCCTTGGGCTTCATCTTCAAAAATCTCTCAACCAGTCGAGAGTGATCCATCTGATTGTGGGGGTATGCCCCAAACATAGGTTGTGGATATTGATAATTAACCTGAGCTGCTTTCGGACCTGGTACTGGAATTTATGCAGCTGGTGGCTGAGGTGTTTGAGGCTGGGTGGTTACCCACCGGTGCTGCACTGGCTTGTCCGGTCTGCATGGGTGTAGCATGTGCGGCTTGGAACATAATCCCCATTGCAACTTGCATTTGAGCTTGTGCGTGTTGCATTTGTTGCAGCTGCTGAGCTAGATTCATTACCACGGTTGCTAACTCTGGGGGTGGAGGTGGAAAGTTGGTAGGATTTGCCTGGTCTGGATTTCCTAGGGGTACAACCTACGGATTTCCCTGGGTGTATATATTTTCTTGGCTACTTTCCTCTACAGGTGGTGGTGGAACTGCATTTTGGCATTGCCTGGTCACTCTAAGCCCAGACATATTTCCTCCTGAGATTGGTGGTGCCTGAAAATCATCAAAATAGGTGAGACAATCATTTATACAACATGTAGGCATGCTAAACGATGTAAAATTTCAAAATTTTCAGCTCATTCTATGAAAAATACTATCTTTTCTATGCAGGGTCGATGGTGGGGGTCGATGGTATGTCCGACCCTCAGTATCCGACCCTGTGAATGACCTGTTCTTCCCGAGAGCTGAGGGTCGATGTGAGGGTCGATGGGTATCCGACCCTCAGTATCCGACCCTGGTTTTCTGTCAGATTCCCGAGAGCTTTGGGTCGATGGGAGGGTCGATCTGTGGGTCGATGATCCTGGTCGAATTGTCCGACCCTCAAACCAAAAATCAGACCTTTAAGATCCGATTCTAGGTTCATTCTCTATTATTTCCCTCCCGTTTCGACTCGTCTCTCGCCTCTAAGTTGCTACAGTGCCACTACGCTATTTTGGTCAGTTTGGATCCGTGTTTCGTCGTCCACGTCATCCCTACAGGTATGCATTTCTCATTTTTACCTGTTTTTAGGTTTCAATTTCTAGGTTTTTGTCCATTTAACTTGTATTTTTCAAATTAAACTTTTTCAACCGTAAAAATTCGATTTTTATTGGGGGCTTTTGTTATTGGTGTCTCGAGGAACGAAAGGCCTCAAAGTTTTTTGAGTATCATCGGTTGGTTATCGAGAAACTTGGATTTTTGCTCTTTTTGCCCTAATTTGTCGAAATTTTTGATTTCTCGCAATTTCCTTAAATTGGACTTCATTAGCTAGAATTTCCTACTATCTGAGTGTTGTAGAATATGTTGGAACCTACGTAAGTCCTCCTGCCCACGTGTATGGGTGACAAGTGAGGCTTTTGGCCAACTTACGTTGTTATAAAGTCAAATTTTGGATTTTTATCCTATTAACTCATTTTTTTTTCTTTCCTATTTGGCAGATACCATGGCTCGTACCAAGGTACCCAGAGTTCGTGATCCACTTCGCTTCCACTCCAACGAAGTCGAGGCACAGTGTAAGACCCGTGTCAAACTAACTCGGTCTTACCACCTTGAACCAGGTTTACCCATCATGGTCGAGTTAGATGGACCAAGGGCATGAAGGAGATCGAGATCCCAGGTATAAAATCGACCCAAAAACACTTAATTTTTGGGGAGGGTCGCACACCCAGTTAAGCAGGGTCGGACCTCCCAAAACAAAAAGTCAGACCCTCAGTTTTGAAGGGAGGGTCGGACAGCTTAAGACCCTAGGGTCGACGGGATCATCGACCCTCCCATCGACCCTCGGTTTCTGACGAAACTGAAATTAGGAAATTTCCTAATTTTCGGTTAGGATTCTTTCCAAATCTCAATGGGATTATTATAGGACATTCCTAGTCTATTTAAAGGACGTCCCTAAGCCACTTTCACTCCTTTCACAACCCTAATTGAATTGAGAGAAAGAGAGAAGAAGGAAAAGAGGAAGAAAGGAGGCTAGGAAGAAGGCTTAGCAAAAAGGAGAAGAATTTGTAGAGAAAAGTAATCTTCTCAGGTATGGATACTAATTCCATGCGTTTCTACAGACCTTAGGTTAGATATGGTTGAGTGTAGGATTTCGGAGAAACCCAAACCATCTATCCATGGTTAGGTTTTCATGGAAAACCATAGGAGGATGCACGAAAACTATCTAGATGGATTATACATGGTTCTAGACCATGAAATGACTGTTGAATGAATGTAGGAAGTAAGCCATAGGACCCAAACACGAAGAATGGATTTAAAAGTGGAAATTGGACTAGAGTGCACCAAGGGTCGCACCGAGGGTCGATAGACCATCCGACTCTAGGCGTTTCTGACCATTGACCCTCAGCATTTGGGAAGTTGAGAATGGAGGGAGGGTCCATCGACCCTAGCATCGACCGTCAGTTGACAGAATGGTTTTAAATTCTGAATTAATTCTAATTAAATTCTATCGACTTGGTTAGGTTTGCTAGCAATATAATTACGTTATAACGGTGATTCTAAAGTTTGGAAAAGTATCTTTTAGCAAGCTAAGGTGAGGAACCTTAACCCCAAACTAAATTGGTTAATAATAAACTGTTTTCTATTTCTTGAGTCCTATGCCATGTTTGATTCTATGCGAATGTGTTTGTAATGTGCATACAGCATGCCATCCAATATTTCTATTACTTGTTCATGCATATTTACTTTATTGTTTATAACATGATGATGATGATGATGATAGGAATAGGCATGTGCTTGTATGTGTATGGTTGATGTACTTGATGCGAGCGAGTATCAGGGGAGGTGTGATGAGAACGTCAATAAACGTTAACCTTTGGCGGGTCTCAGCACTTTAGCTCTATCTCTAACTCAAGTCTTGTGCATTGGCATCGTCGTATCGCCATTACCTTAGCAGAACTATTATGTCGTAGAGTATCAGGGGAGGTGGTCTCGGTCCTTGTAGTCTCTGACTCTACTGGGGGGCCTTAGCTCTATCTCTATGGATGTTCTGAGAGATGCTGGGGTGAGGCCTTGGATACACTGTTTGGCATTAGGATTGGTTAGCAGTGAGCCCAGTTTGCAAGCCCTCGCTAACAGGGGCTTACGAGTTGGTATAGCATTATATAGCAATAAATGTTAACCTTTGTTGTATAATGTTATGGTAGGGTGGGTGGGGACGACGATAAACGTTAACCTTTGGGCGGGCTTCCATACCCTGTGTATAGAGGCGGTGTCAATAAACGTTAACCTTTGACCACCCAACCTTTCTATTGCACATTGCAAACAATAAACCAAGACCAAAGATATAAATTGATTTTTGCATGCATATGTAATGTTGCATTGTTTTGGTTACTCACTGAGCCGTGTTGTGTGCTCACCCCTCGACGTCGAATATTTTTAGTTGATGATGCAGGTTATACAGTTGAAGATTTTATGAACGCATCAGCGTATGGAAATGTAGCAGCTATGGAAGTTGGAGCTGAAGATGATACACACGACTCCTCTTGCGAGTGCAACTCGTGTGTATTCGATTAGATGTTTTTATAGGTTTCTTATTGGATTTATAAGACATGTATTTGGTACTTAATTATTTATGTCTCAGTTTAAACACAAAATAATTTACTATTATTTATGAATACCATTTTAGTTCTCAGTTCATTTATTTATAAGACTTCCGCTATTGTGTATTTACTCTGATTATGATGGTGAGTATATGAAGGTTCAGGTAACGCGGGGATAGCCTACTTGAGATCCTAGTTGAACCGTTGGTTATTTAGCGGTTCATCACACCATTCTGAAATGCGTGGAATTGGGGTGTGACAACTTGGTATCAGAGCATCTCAGGTTTTGCCCGCTGAACTATCATACATTCACAGCAATAGTGAACTGAGATAGGATAAAATAAAAACAGTAATATTAACGCATTATAAGCAAAAGTGATGTTGAGACCAAATTTAAAAAGAGAATAATACATCTATTAAAAGGAGAAACAAGTTGACATACAATGAGAGCGAAACAAAGAGTAAATATATATCTAAAACAAAGTACAGTCCACAACCCGGACAGTTACTCTATAGTACAAGGAAAAGTAAAGTACAATCAGGAAGCTGGAGGCGAAGGAGGAGGTGGAGCCTCACGATCTCTGTCGTAGTCCTCAGCATAGACTCTAGTCAACCAGGCTATCTGAGTCTGGGTCGTCTGTAGACTAGCTCTGAGATCGGCTACTCTCCTGTCAGTCGTACGCTGGATCTCCACGAGCTCATCTATCCGCGCGTCAGATGTGTGCTGAGCAGCCAACAACTCATCTACTCTCATGCGCTGAGCATCTAGCAACTCCTCCATCCTCAGGTCCGATCTGCGCTGAGTCTCTCTGATCTCGCGCAATATCTCCATCATATCAGAAGGTGGGCGTGAAGGACCAGCATCATGAGAAGGACTGGTCTCGGGTACCGAAGCCGCCGCAGCAGAAGTACCAGCCCTATCCACATGCGTGGGTGATGGCGGTGGTATCGCATCGACATCCATATATAAGCGATCATCGTCGACCGAATCCCCACGAGCCCTAGCAGCAGCCTCAGCATCGGCCATCTCAACCCGAGTGTGAGGGCGCACCATCGCGTTCCTCTCCTCATCACTAACCTCCGCATCTCGCAGCCCCATCTTGTAGATAGCCTCCCAATCTAGAGGCGACGAGAAGGTCTTCTCCTGGATCTTCTGATCTACTAGATCCACCCCCAGACGGGTCAGTAGCACTGTAATCATGCGTCCATAGGGTAGGTTTCCCCTATGACCGGACAGTGTAGCACTAATCATCGTCTGCATGATGATGTAAGGAAGACAGACCGGCTGACGAGTGCAGATGTAGTAGATCAAGAACTGAGTCAGCTGAGAGACCCTCTCATAGTGCCCACTCTGCGGGATCAGATTATGCTGGATAATCTTGCAGAAGACCCGTGGAGCTGGACGCAAGTAGCAAGCTCTCATCTGCCATCTATCGGGACGGAGCAACTGGTTGTCGATCTCTGCCCTCATCTCCATCTCAACAAACTGTGGCTCTCCCGGCGCACAGTACACCATAGGGCCATCATAGGCAATGCCCAACAGATCGGCCAGCTGTCGATAATCAAAGGAGATGTGCACCCCCTTGACGTAACTAGTGATGCGCAACTCCTGACTGTGTTCAACATCATTGTAATTCCCCACCACCTGGAGATTACAATAAAACTGGCGCACCAAGTCTGGACATGTGCACGCGTCGTATGTGATGACAGGGAGCCACCCCATATCACCGAATGCTCCCTCTACATTGAACAAGGCTAGCTCAGCCAAGTTCACCATGCGACCCCCTTCCACTTTCTTACGGGCATAGTCAGCATACTGTGCCTCGGCTTCGTTTGAACGGAAGCGAAGTGGATCACGCAATCTTGGCACTTTAGTACGGGCCATAGTATCTGCAACAATAAGAAGGAGAAAAGAAATAAGGAGTTAATAGGATAAAAATCCGAAAAATTTAAAATAGAAGCCCATTTCACACTATACAAGTGGGCATAAGAACTTACGCAGGTTAAAACATATCCTACAATCTACATGCAGTAGAAAATTTTAACGGATAAGGTCCAATTTGAAGAAATTCAAGAAAAATCAAAAATTTCGATAAATTAGGGCAAAAAGAGAAAAATTTAAGTTTCTCGATAACCAACCGATGAAACTCAAAAATTTTTTAGAGCTTTCGTTCCTCAAGACCCCAATAACAAAAGCCCCCAATAAAAATCGAATTTTTACGGTTGGAAAAAGTTTAATTTGGAAAATACGAGCTAAATGAGCAAAAACCTAGAAATAAAAACCTAAAAACAGGGAAAGTTGGGAAATTTTACCTATAGAGGTGATGTGGATGTCGAAACTCGGACTAAGAACGATCCACAGTAGTGAAGTAGCACTGTAGCAACTCGGAGAGTAGAGACGAGTCGAAACGGAGGAGGAATAGTGAGAATTGACCTAGAATCGGATCTTAAAAATCTGATTTTTGGTCCGAGGGTCGGACAGTTCGACTGACACCATCGACCCTCGGATCGACCCTCCAATCGACCCTCAGCTCTCGGGAATCTGACAGAAAATCGAAGGTCGGACTGAGGGTCAGACACCCATCGACCCTCGCATCGACCCTCAGCTCTCGGGAAGAACAGGTCATTCCCAGGGTCGGATACCAAGGGTCGGACACACCAGCGACCCTGACCATCGACCCTACATAGAAAAGACAGTATTTATTTCAGAATGAATTGGAGATTTTGAATTTTATATCGGTTAGCATGCCCACATGAAATATAAATGATTTCTCACTGATTTTGATGATTTTCAGGCACCATCCATCTCAAAAGTAAATATGTCTGGCCGTAGAGTGACCCGACAGACCCGAAACACAGTCCCACCACCACCACCGGCGGATGAGACTAGTCAAGAGAACAATTATGCACAGGGTAATCCCGAGCCGGCAAACCCTACAAATTTGCCACCACCACCACCAGAGCTAACAACAGTGGTGATGAATCTGGCACAACAGCTACAACAAATGCAACATGCACAAGCTCAAATGCAGGTTGCGATGGGAGTTATGTTTCAAGCCACTTAGGCTGCAGCCATGCACACTGGGCAAGCTAGTGCAGCACCAGTGGGTAACCACCCAGCTCAACAGACACCTCAACAACCGGCTGCACCAATTCCAGTGCAAGTCCCAGAAGCAGCCCAAGGGAACTATCAATATCCACCCCCTATGTTTGGGGCATACCAAAATCAACTGGATCACTCCCGACTAGTAGAGAGATTTTTGAAGATGAAACCTAAGGAATTCAACGGCAAGCCGTCTGATCCACTGCAGCCAGCACACTGGATAGACGAGATGGAAAGGAACTTCCTTATGATGACTATCACTGAGGAAGAAAAAGTGTTATGCGCCACCTTTATGCTCAAAGGCGACGCACACCATTGGTGGAAATAGACATACTTATTGACCAAGCATGCCCTACTGACATGGGCTATATATAAAGAAGCATTCTTCGAGAAGTATTTCCCCAGAAGCTTCAGAGATTCAATGGAGAAAGAGTTCTTGAGTTTGTACCAGGGACAGATGACCATAGATGCATATCAATAGCGCTACAAAGAACTGTTTTTCTTTGCACCGGCTAGTATGCAAGAAGAAGATACAAAAACCCGTAGATTCATCGCAGGACTAAGAGGAAGCATAAGAGAAAATGTTATGGGTTTGGAAAAGAAGATTTACAACGAAGCTGTCCAAATTGCTCGAATAATTGAATCAAACCAGAAGGAGTGCTATTTCTCCTAGAGCAGAGGAATCAAGAGACCAGTCGGAAACTCCTACAACGGAGGCAATAATTGGACGTATAAACCTTTTTGTCCTCAGAATTTTGCAACTGCACCAAAGTCTACTGCAGCAGCTCAACCACAGCCAAAGTCAAATTTTGAAGCCCCGAAGTGCTATAACTGCAACCAACCAGGGCATATGGCAAGAGAGTTCCCAAAGCCCAAGAAGCAGTTACATCAAGGATGGGTATATGCTGTTACATCAGAGGATGCAGCCGCATCGCCCGATGTGGTCACAGGTATGACCTAAACTTTTAAGGCTATAATTAGAATTGATTGAGCATGTAGACTAAGTAAAAACGAATCACGGGTATCGTACCTATCAATGGCGTACCCGCCAGAGTACTCTTTGATTCAGGAGCTACTCATTCATTTATATCTGTGTCGTTTGGAAAGAAGACCAATCTGCCCATCAAAACATTAGATTACAAATTACTTGTACGGTCACCGATGGGATTAGAAGTGGAATTAGAGAAAGGTTATGGACCATGTCCAGTTCTCATTGGAAAGCAGACCTTGGATGCAACCTTAATACAAATTGAGATGGCAGACTTTGACGTCATCTTGGGAATGGACTGGTTAGCTCGGCATTCTGCAAATCTATTTTACGCCGAGAAGAAGCTAACGTTCAAAGACAAAGAAGGAGCAGAATTCAGTTTCTCGGAAACCAAACTTCCCAGAAGACGCAAGCTCATACTCTCAGCATTAAAGGCTAAGAAGTGCCTTGAGAAAGGAGCGGTCGGATATCTAGTATCAGTGGTCGACTTAACCAAGGACGTGCCACGAATGGAAGATATTGATGTCGTGCGAGATTTTCCTGATGTATTTCCAGAGGAACTACCTGGATTACCACCCGATCGTGCCACGGAGTTTGTAATAGACCTAATACCTGGAGCTGCACCAGTATCAAAAGCACCGTATAGAATGGCTCCTACTGAACTGAAGGAATTAAAAGTGCAATTACAAGAACTGCTGGATAAGGGTTATATTAGACCCAGTATATCTCCATGGGGAGCACCGATGTTGTTCGTAAAGAAGAAGGATGGTAGTGTTCGGTTATGTATCGACTATCGAGAGTTGAATAAGCTAACAATCAAGAATCGATATCCACTACCCAGGATCGATGACTTGTTCGATCAGTTACTAGGAGCGAAGGTATTTTCAAAGATCGATCTTCGATCAGGCTATCATCAACTGAAGATTAAAGAAGGTGACATTCCAAAGACAGCTTTCAGGACAAGATACGGACATTATGAGTTCTTAGTGATGTCCTTCGGATTAACTAATGCACCGGAAACATTCATGGAAGTTATGAACCGGGTTTTCCACGATATGTTGGATACGTCGGTCATAGTATTTATTGACGACATATTGGTATATTCCAAAGACAAGGAAACCCATGTCAAGAACCTACACGCAGCCCTACAGCGTTTAAGAAAAGAGAAGTTATACGCCAAATTTTTGAAGTGTGAGTTTTGGCTAAGTGAAGTCGCATTTCGAGGCCATGTAGTATCCGCAGAAGGAATCAAAGTGGACCCCAGTAAGATCGAGGCTATTGTGAAGTGGAAAGTACCAAAGAGTGTTTCAGAAATTAGAAGTTTTCTGGGTCTAGCTGGACATTATCGGAGATTCGTAGAAGACTATTCTCGGATTGCCGTACCTCTCACCAGTTTGACCAAGAAAGGAGAAAAGTTTGTATGGACGGATAAGTGTGAAAAATGTTTTCAAACACTGAAGACCAGATTGATATCCGCTCCAATTTTGACCATTCCCGTTCCAGGACAGACATTTACCTTATACACTGATGCATCGGGATTGGGACTAGGATGTGTGCTTATGCAAGGAGAGCAAGTAGTTGTGTATGCCTCGAGACAATTGAAGGTACATGAGAAGAATTACCCCACTCATGATTTGGAGTTAGCGGCAGTAGTACATGCTGTCAAGATATGGAGACACTACCTATACGGAGAGAAATTTCAGATTAAGTCGGACCATAAAAGTCTTACTTATCTATTTAATCAAAAGGAGTTGAATATGAGACAAAGAAGATGGCTGGAACTATTGAAAGACTATGATTGTGATATCCAGTATCATCCGGGAAAAGCGAACGTGGTAGCAGATGCATTGAGCAGAAAAGCAATGATAAAGTCTCAGTCTCAAGGAGAAACTAGCACGACTGCAGCAATGTATACCAACGGAATGGTGTTCAATCACGGTAACGAACAATATGTGATAGATACAACGGATGGATCAGCCAACCAAGGGTTTATTCATCGGTTTTCGAATATGTTCGCGGCATGGAAGATTATACCGGATATAGTGGACGAAGTGAAGACAGCTATCAAAGCAGATCCTTATCTAAGAACAGTACAAGAAGATATTGAGAAAGGTAGGACCAACCCTGAGTTCACCTTAGATACCGAGAAGGTACTGAAATATAAAGGGAGAATATGTGTACCTGAAACAGAAAGTATGGACATTAGACACCGACTGATGAAGGAAGCCCATACCACCATCTACTCGATACATCCTGGAAGTACAAAAATGTATCACGATCTAAAGAAATTGTATTGGTGGAGGGGAATGAAGGCAGATGTAGCCAAGTTCGTGTCTCAATGCCTAAATTGTCAGAAGGTAAAGGCGGAACGACAAAGACCCGCAGGACTGTTACAGCCATTACCGGAACCAGCATGGAAATGGGACTGCATCACTATGGACTTCGTCACAGGACTACCATTGACTCCTCGAGTAGTTGACGCAGTTTGGGTAATTGTGGACCGTCTGACTAAGACAGCTCGCTTCATACCAATACGACCCCAGTATACACTGGAAAGGTTAGCAAAGCTGTATGTGGACAATATTGTTCAGTTACATGGTGTTCCAGAAAGCATTGTGTCCGATAGAGATCCACGATTTACTTCCAAATTTTGGGAAGGACTGCAAAAGGCTATGGGTACAACATTGAAGTTCAGTACTGCATTCCACCCACAGACAGACGGACAGTCGAAGCGTACATTCCAGATTTTAAAAGATATGCTACGAGCATGTGTGATTGATTTCAAAGGATCATGGGACGAAAAGTTACCATTGATCGAGTTCGCTTACAATAACAGCTATCAGGCTACCATACAGATGTCACCTTATGAAGCACTGTATGGCAGGAAGTGTCGAACTCCCTTGTTTTGGAATGAAGTGGGAGAACGTAGTATTGTTGGACCAGAATTTGTTGAAAAGACTTGTCGAGTGGTCGACATCATCAAGGAAAGAGTAAGAGTAGCTCAGAACTGTCAGAAGCAATACGCAGATACTCGACGAAGAGAGCTAGAGTTCGCCGTAGGTGATAAAGTATTTTTGAAAGTATCGCCTATGCGAGGATTGAAGAGGTTCGGACAGAAAGGAAAACTAAGTCCAAGATACGTAGGGCCATATGAGATTCTGGCTAAGCGTGGAAAAGTAGCTTATCAGTTAGCACTACCACCATCTATGTCAAGTGTGCATGACGTATTTCACATATCCTTATTGAAGAAGTATGTCAAAGACCCAACACATGTGTTGATAGTGGATTTGCCGGAATTGACTGATGATTTGACATTTGAAGTAACACCAATGGAAATCACTAGTCGAAAGGTTCAACGTCTACGTAACAGAGATATTTACTATGTTAAGGTCACATGGAAAAGTAGAGACATGGAAGAGGTTACATGGGAAGAAGAAAATGCTATGAGAAAGCAATACCCTGACTTGTTTGATTCAGAAGGTACGTACAATTTCGAGGACAAAATTTTTATAAGTTGGGGGGAGTTGTAAGACCCGTGTCAAACTAACCCGGTCTTACCACCTTGAACCAGGTTTACCCATCGTGGTCGAGTCAGATGGACCAAGGGCATGAAGGAGATCGAGATCCCAAGTATAAAATCGACCAAAAAACACATAATTTTAGGGGAGGGTCGCACACCCAGTTAAGCAGGGTCGGACCTCCCAAAACAGAAAGTCAGACCCTCAGTTTTGAAGGGAGGGTCAGACAGCTTAAGACCCTAGGGTCGACGGGATCATCGACCCTCCCATCGACCCTGAGTTTCTGACGAAACTGAAATTAGGAAATTTCCTAATTTTCGGTTGGGATTCTTTCCAAATATCAATGGGATTATTATAGGACATTCCTAGTCTATTTAAAGGATGTCCCTAAGCCACTTTCACTCCTTTCACAACCCTAATTGAATTGAGAGAAAGAGAGAAGAAGGAAAAGAGGAAGAAAGGAGGCTAGGAAGAAGGCTTAGCAAAAAGGAGAAGAATTTGTAGAGAAAAGTAATCTTCTCAGGTATGGATACTAATTCCATGAGTTTCTACAGACCTTAGGTTAGATATGGTTGAGTGTAGGATTTCGGAGAAACCCAAACCATCCATCCATGGTTAGGTTTTCATGGAAAACCATAGGAGGATGTACGAAAACTATCTAGATGGATTATACATGGTTCTAGACCATGGAATGACTGTTGAATGAATGTAGGAAGTAAGCCATAGGACCCAAACACGAAGAATGGATTTAAAAGTGGAAATTGGACTAGAGTGCACCAAGGGTCGCACCGAGGGTCGATAGACCATCCGACCCTAGGTGTTTCTGACCATCGACCCTCAGCATTCGGGAAGTTCAGAATGGAGGGAGGGTCGATAGACCCATCGACCGTAGCATTGACCCTTAGTTGACAGAATGGTTTTAAATTTCGAATTAATTCTAATTAAATTCTATCGACTTGGTTAGGTTTGCTAGCAATATAATTACGTTATAACAGTGATTCTAAAGTTTGGAAAAGTATCTTTTAGCAAGCTAAGGTGAGGAACCTTAACCCCAAACTAAATTGGTTAATAATAAACTGTTTTCTATTTCTTGAGTCCTATGCCATGTTTGATTCTATGCGAATGTGTTTGTAATGTGCATACAGCATGCCATCCAATATTTCTATTACTTGTTCATGCATATTTACTTTATTGTTTATAACATGATGATGATGATGATGATGATAGGAATAGGCATGTGCTTGTATGTGTGTGGTTGATGTATTTGATGCGAGCGAGTATCGGGGAGGTGTGATGAGAACGTCAATAAACGTTAACCTTTGGCGGGTCTCAAAGACTTTAGCTCTATCTCTAACTCAAGTCTTGTGCATTGGCATCGTCGCTGGGGTGAGGCCTTGGATACACTGTTTGGCATTAGGATTGGTTAGCAGCGAGCCCAGTTTGCAAGCCCTCGCTAACAGGGGCTTACGTGTTGGTGTAGCATTATATAGCAATAAACGTTAACCTTTGTTGTATAATGTTATGGTAGGGTGGATGGGGACGACGATAAACGTTAACCTTTGGGCGGGCTTCCACACCCTGTGTATAGAGGCGGTGTCAATAAACGTTAACCTTTGACCACCCAACCTTTCTATTGCACATTGCAAACAATAAACCAAGACCAAAGATATAAATTGATTTTTTCATGCATATGTAATGTTGCATTGTTTTGGCTACTCACTGAGCCGTGTTGTGTGCTCACCCCTCGACGTCGAATATTTTTAGTTGATGATGCAGGTTATACAGTTGAAGATTTTATGAACGCGTCAGCGTATGGAAATGTAGCAGCTATGGAAGTTGGAGCTGAAGATGATACACACGACTCCTCTTGCGAGTGCAACTCGTGTGTATTCGATTAGATGTTTTTATAGGTTTCTTATTGGATTTATAAGACATGTATTTGGTACTTAATTATTTATGTCTCAGTTTAAACACAGAATAATTTGCTATTATTTATGAATACCATTTTAGTTCTCAGTTCATTTATTTATAAGACTTCCGCTATTGTGTATTTACTCTGATTATGATGGTGAGTATATGAAGGTTCATGTAACGCGGGGATAGCCTACTTGAGATCCTGGTTGAACCGTTGGTTATTTAGCGGTTCATCACTCCATTCTGAAATGCGTGGAATTGGGGTGTGACACACAGTATTCCCACTACGCTTGTAAGAAAGTAGAGGGTGGTCGTATGGTGAACTTGGCTGAGTTAGCCTTGTTCAACGTGGAGAGGGCCTTTGGTGATATGGGGTGGCTCCCTGTCATCACCTACGATGCTTGCACATGCCCGGATTTAGTGCGACAGTTTTATTGTAATCTCCAGGTGGGTGGGGGATTACAATGATGTGGATAGGGGTCACGAGCTACGCATCACTAGTGTAAGCACCCCATTTTTGCCACCCTCGGCATAAGTGAACCAATATGGCAGGTTTCTGACCTTGAACCCAAAGATTTGTAATTCTCCACTGATCCCCACAGCTGGGTCATGGGCTATTATCTGCATAGATGCATAGGTCATGGAATTATCTTCGAAACGAGACCAGAATTGCTCAATTTCAATATCAAATGAGGAAGATATGACCATTTTAGTCGGATGATACATATAAGGGAGGTTTCTGAAATTATTATAAATAATCCCAGGGGCCTCCATGCAAATTATCCTAAGTCGGTTCGTTTGAATTTCAAATCATCATATCTTGATCAGCCGACATCGGATTCATATGATTCCAAGACCATTATTCTTCATTCGTGATGTTCTACAAAGTGGACGTAAAAAATCCCGGGTAGAAGTCACCAGTGGGTCCCATGCAAACTTGCATGCAAAATGATCGTTAGAACTTCAAAGCTTCATATCTTTCCCGTTCTACATCGGATTCAGATGATTCCAAGACCATTATTCTTCATTCATGATGTTCTACAAATTGGACGTAAAAAATCCCAGGTAGAAGTCACCAGTGGGTCCCATGCAAGCTTGCATGCAAAATTATCTTCAGAACTTCAAAGCTGCATATCTTTTCCGTTCTACATCGGATTCCAGTGATTCCAGTCTCATTATGTTCCATTTTTAGTGCTCTACAAAGTGGACGTAAAATATTTCCGGTAGAAGCCTCCGAAGGATCTCATGCATAATGGTCAGCCAAATTATTAATAATTGGTCCGCTTAAACTTCAAAAATTCATAAGTTGACCATTTTACTTCCAAATGAGGTGATTCAAGTTCCTATATTCCTCATTTTTAATGTTCTACAAAATGAACACAAAAAATTTGGAATAGAGGCCATCGAAAAATTCCATGCGGGATAACAGCGGGATTGACCCGTGGAATGACAAGGAGAAAAAACCCAGTTAATTCCAATCAGTCCAGTCAACTCAGTTCAAACCAGTTTTGGTCCAACCTAGCTCAACCCATATTAAGTCTCAACCCATTTCGAATCAGTTCATCTATGTGCACAATATTTATATTATATATATATATATATATATATATATATATATATATATATATATATATATATATATATATATATATATATATATATATATATATATATATATTTATTATATTATATGTATATGTATGTATGTTATTAAATATATGTGTATATATGTATATAATATATATTATTATATATAAATGATAATCCAAAAGATTTTGAGAAGAAAAAGGAAAGAGGGGAGAGAGAAAACGTGAAAGTGAAGGGGTTTTTCTTTTGGGACTTTTTCCAAAGAGAAAAAAAAGGGAAAAGAGAAAGAAAAACGTGGAAAGGCTTTTGAGCTAAGTTTTGGGAGAAAATTAAGGGAAGAAGAGAGAAAAAAAAAGGGGAAAGAAAAAAAAAACGTGAAAGGCCTTTGTGGCTCACGTTTTTTGGTAGAAAAAGAAAGGAAGAAGAGAGAAAAAATAAGAAAAAAGAAAACAAAAAAGAGGGGAAGGGAGAGACCGAAAGGAGATCGAGATAGAGAAGAGAAGATGAAGAAGAAGAAGTAGCAGCAGTAGCGTTTGGTAAGCTCTGCTTCCTTTCCCTATTTTCTTTTCCTTTACTTTGTGTATTATATACTCACTCCACCACACCTGCACATCACTATCATAACTCACCTCCTTGCTACATCCGATTATCCAGCCACCAAAATTGATTAATGCCACCTGGTTTCATATCCCACATACACTCATACACCCACCAAAATCCTTCGTGAGCACCACCTGTACAGGCCACCAACTTTGCCCCTCCTACCCACCTTGTTGTTCATCCACATGCATAAGCCCAATCCTAGTCAGTCCCTACCATTAAGTTGCTATCCTCTGATTATAATTTTATGATTGGATCTTGGCCACATGATTGAAATTTGGTTTTTGATACATTGATGCATAATTAGATCTTGGCCACATGATGGGAATTTGATTTTGATATATTGATGCATGATTGGATCTTAGCAACATTATTGGAATTTGATCTTTGATATATGATTAGATCTTGGCCCCATGATGGGAATTTGATTTTTATATATTGGATCTTGGCCACATGATTGAAATTTGATTTTTGATACATTGATGCATGATTAGATTTTGGCCACATGATGGGAATTTGATTTTGATATATTGATGCATGATTGGATCTTAGCCACATTATTGGAATTTGATTTTTGATATATGATTGGATCTTAGCCACATTATTGGAGTTCGATTTTGATATATTGATGCATGATTGGATCTTATTTGTGATTAATTTAAGCAAATCTGAATATCATGCACACAAGTGGTTTTTGATACATATGATGCCACATATTGCCATATTTGTCTGCTACACATGCACACACTGCAAAAATTGGAATAATCATACTGCCATGATTGGAATGATCATACTCACATGCTATATTAAATGCTCATTGTCACAATTAGGGTAGAAAACCCTAAAATAGAAAGAAAGTAATAATTAGGGTAGAAAACCCTAAAATAGAATAAAATAATAATTAGGGTAGAAAACCCTAAAAAATGAAAATAAAATAATAATTTGGGTAGAAAACACTAAAATGGAAAGAAAATAACAATTAGGTTAGAAAACCCTAAAATGGAAAGAAAGTAACAGTTAGGGTAGAAAACCCTAAAAAATGGAAATAAAATAATAATTAGGGTAGAAAACCCTAAAATGGAAAGAAAGTAACATTTAGGGTAGAAAACCCTAAGATGGAAAGAAAATAATAATTAGGGTAGAAAACCCTAAAATGGAATGAAAGTAACATTTAAGGTAGAAAACCCTAAGATGGAAAGAAAATAATAATTAGGGTAGAAAACCCTAAAATAGAAAGAAAGTAACATTTAGGGTAGAAAACCCTAAGATGGAAAGAAAATAATAATTAGGGTAGAAAACCCGAAAATGGAAAGAATGTAACAATTAGGGTAGAAAATCCTAAAAAATGGAAATAAAATAACAATTAGGGTAGAAAACCCTAAAATGGAAAGAATGTAACAATTAGGGTAGAAAACCCTAAAAAAATGGAAATAAAATAATAATTAGGGTAGAAAACCCTAAAATGGAAAGAAAGTAACAGTTAGGGTAGAAAACCCTAAAAAATAGAAATAAAATAATAATTAGGGCAGAAAACTCTAAAATTGAAAGAAAGTAACATTTAGGGTAGAAAACCCTAAGATGGAAAGAAAATAATAATTAGGATAGAAAACCCTAAAATGGAAAGAATGTAACAATTAGGGTAGAAAATCCTAAAAAATGGAAAGAAAATAACAATTAGGGTAGAAAACCCTAAAATGGAAAGAAAGTAACAGTTAGGGTAGAAAACCCTAAAAAAATAGAAATAAAATAATAATTAGGATAGAAAACCCTAAAATGAAAAGAAAGTAACAGTTAAGGTAGAAAACCCTAAAAAATAGAAATAAAATAACAATTAGTGTAGAAAACCCTAAAATGGAAAGAATGTAACAATTAGGGTAGAAAACCCTAAAAAAATGGAAAGAAAATAATAATTAGGGTAGAAAACACTAAAATGGAAAGAAAGTAACATTTAGGGTAGAAAACCCTAAGATGGAAAGAAAATAATAATTAGGGTAGAAAACCCTAAAATGGAAAGAATGTAACAATTAGGGTAGAAAACCCTAAAATGGAAAGAAAGTAACAGTTAGGGTAGAAAACCCTAAAAAATGGAAATAAAATAATAATTAGGGTAAAAAACCCTAAAATGGAAAGAATGTAACAATTAGGGTAGAAAACCCTAAAAAATAGAAATAAAATAATAATTAGGGTAGAAAACCCTAAAATGGAAAGAAAATAACAATTAGGGTAGAAAATCCTAAAAAATGGAAATAAAATAATAATTAGGGTAGAAAACCCTAAATAGGGAAAGAAATAGCAATTAGGATCTTGCCATGCTTAGAAGATAGCATACTAGATCATGCCACTTAGGCTCTTGCCTTATTTGGAATACATGCCATATTTGAAAGATTTTTAAACAATCTTACTGCATGTGAATTTCTTGCCATAAATGTTTTATGTGCCATATTTAGATAGAATATTCTACTTTTTGGCAATAACTTATTTTATGCAACACCCTAGTCAAACTGCCATATCTGCACACTTCTAGAAGACAACCTAGGCGTGGGGACGTGCATTTAGGCACCCACATTCTTGGGAAGGGCATAATGGGAATAACAAAACCTTAATAAAGAAAGATAATTCTTTGCCAAACCTTCCAAAATTAGAATTCAAAATGAAAAGGGTAATTTAGGACGATTTGTCCCTCGGCAAACCCTAAACCTAGAATAGGTTCTAAACCCTAAACCTAGAATAGGTTCTCAATCATTAACCTAGAACGGGTTATCCAGTTTGAACTACGCGGATTCTGATTCCTAGGGCAAACCCTAGGATACATAAGCTATTTGGGAGAATCCCAAATTCGGATCCACACCTTAGTCCACTCGGACTATCCATAGATCCACTAGGATATCCACCCATATTTTGACCCAAATAGGGTTATCCAGTTTCGAACTACGCAGATTCTGATTCCTAGGGCAAACCCTAGGATACGTAGGCTATTTGGGAGAAACCCAAATTCGGATCCACACCTTAGTCCACTTGGACTATCCATAGATCCAATAGGATATTTACCTTAGTCTACTCGGACTATCCATAGATCCACTAGGATATCCATTCCCATTTCAACCCAGGGTCCGAACTACACGGATTCTGATTCCTTAGGAAAACCCTAGGATACGTAGGCTATTTGGGAGAATCCCAAATTCGGATCCACACCTTAGTCCACTCGGACTATCCATAGATCCACTAGGATATTTATCCAAACCTTAGTCCACTCGGACTATCCATAGATCCACTAGGATATCCCCCATATTTCAACCCAAATAGGGTTATCTTTAGATCCACTAGGACTATCTATCAGTCCACATGGACTTTCCAAATCCTAATCCATAGGATTTCTCAGCCTTTCAATCATAAATTTCAACTTGAACAAAGAACATAATCATGCAGAAGTATAAATCACATCCATAAACTTTAATCACACCTGAACTACGATGGTGAACCTGATTTTTGGAATAATTCCATGATACGTAGGCAATCTGATGGATACAGATTCGGTTCAATGATATCAAACCACTTGGTTTGGTTTAATTTAATAAATAGAGTCTAGCATAGGAAAGGTATAGGAGACCGATTTTGATCGGGCGGTTTGGGTGCCTAACCCCTTCCCATAACCGTAACCTGACGCTTACCCAATCTCTGATGGACCAGAATTCCAATCTAAGGGTCATGAGTCAATCAAAGTCTTACCTAGGGGTGAGATTTCACATTTCCAAGGTCCTAGACCTAAATCTAGGTGGCGACTTCTAAAGATTTCCATCTTTATCCTCACAGTGGCGACTCCACTGGGGATATAAATGTCAAACTTCTAAATGAAAACTTTCCTTGTGTGAATTGGATGCTATATTTTAGGATACTATATTTATGCTTGTATATTATTGCTTTGGGGGGAATGGGTTCAGTCACACATTCGTGCGAGTAGCCGAACCGGGTCCCATGCATATGGGGCAGCCCGCTATGCGAAACACACAGCCTTGGCCTGTACTTTGTGAGACCACGACCGGCGAGTAGCCTCTAACGAGTGTTTCTTGGGTCCGCCTGAGAATGCGTTATGCTACTCCACGTCGCTTGGATCCTTGCAACATAGTATATAAAGGGATTGGGGGCCCATTATTCATCGAGCATTTGGTGATAGGTTACCCCATCCTCGTCAAGGTGGCCTTTTTTGTCCTAACCCAGATTGTAGCCCAATGTTTGTTATTTTTTGGTTCATCCCTGAACCGACCCTGTAAAATCGGCTTAACCATGACATCCATGTTCGAGACGTCGAAGTTCAGCCCGTTTTTGTCCTCGGCTGGTCAACATGTTAGATTCTACACGATGAGCATCTTGAACTCTCACCCATTGGGAGTATGAGGTATGTATACACCTGTTCTACATCATAGTAGACGGTCACTATACACCCTCCATTAAGTAAGCTCGATGTGTCGAATCTCTCATTGTTAACACGTCGATTTCAAAAAATGAACAGAAAATCCCTGTCAAGACATAGATACCATGGTCAAGAAGAAATTTACTAGTTTGTTCATCTATGAACCGCTTTTGCTAACCATCCCTAATAAGGATGATGGATTAATATATCCATTTCAATTTTATCGAATTCGGTAATCCAATTGGCCAGACCTTGGTACCACTGATTATCCATTTCGGAATCATGAGGTCCCAAGACTGAACACATGGCTTAATCAAATTCAATTAAATTGACTTGGATAATGTTTACCCAATCGCCCTTATGAGGGATCTAACTCTTGTTTGGTTGAGTCATCCTTGATTGTGCATGTGACTTCTTCCACTCCCCTAGATGTCTAGAATCTCAATATTCCTCCATTGGATTTCAATGCCTTTGGAAAAGAGAATCAAACTGCAACTATATCCACCCTTTAGGGTGAGAGGCCCCTACAATTAGGGAATTGTCTTGATCTCCCATCTTGAGATCCATCCATATTATCTTTCTAAATGAATCTAGATCTTGATTGAACATCAAATTTTATAAGAAAGAAGGAAAGATTCAGCCCCTAGGCAAATCCAATCATAGTTCTCGATTCACCTTTGAATTAAGGAAAGATTCAGCCCCTAGGCAAATCCAATCAAAATTCTCAATTCATCTCTGAATTAAGGAAAGATTCAGCCCCTAGGCAAATCCAATCACCATTCTCAATGTACCTCTGAATTAAGGAAAGATTCAGCCCCTAGGCAAATCCAATCATGGTTCTCAATGCACCCCTGAATTAAGGAAAAATTCAGCCCCTAGGCAAATCCAATCATAGTTCTCAATGTACCTTTGAATTAAGGAAAGATTCAGCCCCTAGGCAAATCCAATCATAGTTCTCGATTCACCTCACAATTAAGAAAAGATTCAGCCCCTAGGCAAATCCAATCACCATTCTCGATTCATCTCTGAATTAAGGAGAGATCCAGCCCCTATCCAATCATTGTTCCCTATTCACCTTTGAATTAAGGAAAGATTCAGCCCCTAGGCAAATCCAATCATTGTTCCCTATTCACCTTTGAATTAAGGAAAGGTTCAGCCCCTAGGCAGGTCCAATCATCATTTCGGTTCATCCAGAATTAAGGAAAGATTCAGCCCCTAGGCAGATTCAATCACATTCAGTTCATCTCAGTATCAAAGAAATATTCAGCCCCAGATTCAATCACCATTTCTGGTTCATCTCAGAACTGAAGAAAGGTTCAGCCCCTAGGCAAGTCCAATCATCATTTTGGTTCATCCACAATCAAAGAAATATTCAGCCCCTAGGCAGGTCCAACCACCATTTCTGGTTCGTCTCAGAACTGAAGAAAGGTTCAGCCCCTAGGCAGGTCCAATCATCATTTTGGTTCATCCAGAATTAAAGAAAGATTCAGCCCCTAGGCAGATTCAATCACATCCAGTTCATCTCTGAATCAAAGAAATATTCAGCCCTAGATTTAACCACCATTTCTGGTTCATCTCAGAATTAAAGAAGGGTTTAACCTTTAGGTAGGTTCAATCATCACTCCCCAATCATGCTAAAATGAAGAAGGCATTCGGCCCCTAGGCTTTTTCACCCTTCACCTCCTGTTTAGGTTCTGATTCATGTTGGAACTAGGAAAAATTCCATTCATTTGAATTCAATTAGCCACTAGGCTTATCCAACCATCAACTTTGGTTAGGGTTCCAGTTCATGTCGAAACTAGGAAAAGTTCCATTCATCTGAATTTATTTAGCCCCTAGGCTTCTCCAACCATCAACTTTGGTTCAGGTTCAGATTCATGTTGGAATTAAGAAGAGTCTCATTCATCTGAATTCATTTAGCCACTAGGCTTATCCAACCATCAACTGTGGTTCAAGTTCTTATTCATGTTGGAACTAATAAGAGTTCCATTCATTTGAATTTAATCAGCCCCTAGGCTTGTCCAACCGTCAACTCCAATTCAGGTTCTGATTCATGTCGGAACTAAGAAAGGTTCCATTCATATGAACTCAATGTGAGCATGAGTTAGCCTCTAGGCCTGTTCAATCATTACTTTGGTCCATGTTCCACTTCATAAAGGAATCAAAGAGAATTTCAGTCATTCCATCATCTCTAGCAATTAGAGTCCAATCCATGATTGTCATCCTTGGCCTCTATCAATCGGAGCCCAACTCAAGCAATCCTTGCCTCTAGCAACTAGAGCCCAGTCCATGACTGTCAATCTTGATCTCTATCAATCAAAGATCAATTCAAAGTCAATCTTGATCTCTATCAATCAGAGATCAATTCAAAGTCAATCTTGATCTCTATCAATCAGAGACCAATTCAAAATCAATCTTGATCTCTATCAATCAGAGGCCAATTCAAAATCAATCTTGATCTCTATCAATCAGAGATCAATTCAAAGTCAATCTTGATCTCTATCAATCAGAGACCAATTCAAAATCAATCTTGATCTCTATCAATCAGAGACCAATTCAAAATCAATCTTGATCTCTATCAATCAGAGACCAATTCAAAATCAATCTTGATCTCTATCAATCAGAGACCAATTCAAAATCAATCTTGATCTCTATCAATCAGAGATCAATTCAAAATCAACTTTGTCTCTATCAATCAGAGACCAATTCAAAGTCAACTCTGTCTCTATCAATCGGAGACCAATTCAAAGTCAATCTTGTCTCTATCAATCGGAGACTAATTCAAAATCAATCTATGGCTCTATCAATTAGAGCCCGATCCATGTCTATCATAGCCCAGTGCTACAAGTTAGGATCACTCATCAAGAATGGCGAACGAGGAGGATTTCCCATTGCTTGTCAATAAAGATCAATTCTAGATTCTGGAGTCATCAAGAAATCATGAACCTTCAGCTATGATAGTGCTATCCCATTGGCCAGGAAAATGCTAGAATCCAAAGAGTTTCCCTCATATTTCTTATTATTCAAAGAGAGGAATGCAATTTTCCCAAGCAGTAGGGTAGACCAAAGATGAGATCCAATGTGCCCCAAGCAAGGATAAGAACCAAAATGGTCCAATGATGAAACCCTTAACCCATAAACTGGGGCATGAACCAGATTGAACTTAGACCCAAATTGAGTGCGATCTGATGAGGAAAGCCAATGACCCCCAAACTGGGGCATGAACCGGATTGACCTTGGGCCTGAATTGGGTATGGTTCAATGAGGAAAGTCATGAGCCCTAAGCTGGTCATAAACCAGATCGATTTTGGACCCAAATTGAATGTGGTCTAATGAGGAAAGCCATTATGCCCTAAACTGGGGCATGGACCAAATTGACCTTAGACCCAAATTGAGAGTGGTCTAACAAAGAAATCCATTAAACCCCCAAGCCAAGGTATAAATTAGTCCAATCTTGGATTCAAAATGGTATAGTGCAATGGCGATACCCCTTGCTCCATAAGCTGGGGCATAAGCTAGAATGATTTTGAACTCAACTAGAAGTGGTCCATTGATGAATCCATCAAACCCCAAACTGAGGCATGAACCAGAGTAACCTTGAGCTTAAAAAGCAATAGTCTGGTTTTAAATGGATCCCAAACTGAAAAAAAAAAAGATGAAAAAGGTAGGTATCTTGCACCTATTGATAGAGGGGCATGATGAGTCCTGCTATTAGAGATCTGAAGGAAGACTTATTCCCGCAACGACTGAAGATGATTGAAATGATGAGCCATCTCCTGAACTTCTATGCCACCCGGCCTCTTGAGAAAGAAAGGTCCAACCCATCTGGGAAAGCTTTAAATGATCAATCGGGAGACACAAGAGTAGTCTCAAGAAACATGTATTGGAGAAGCTGCCATTTGTTCTATCTGTGAAAAGATTCCAAGGAAAGCATTATATAATAATAGATCATATCAACAGGTCAGCCAATCAGTACAAATGAGTGGAGGACAGATGTGCCACCAAGAAGATGGAAATACCAAAGTTCTTACAAAGTATATCATCTGCAAGCAAGAGATACATGATGAATGGTCAATCCCAAAATCCAAGAATGAGGTCATTGGAATACCCAAAAAAAAAAAAAAAAAAAAAAAAAAAAAATTCAAGCCTATGTTTTATCTACATCAATAATGGGAAGGCAGTCACATCAGATAGAAGGTGATGATTAACTTCCAGAGGATAGCATACAGATTCACCATTTAGATAAAATCAGATACTATATGAGTAGTCACAAATGCTCATAAAGTTTACAGAAGATCAGAGTGCTAGTTGGGGCAAAGACGTTTTATCTGATTGGAAATGTTTGGAAGAAGAAGATTTAAATCCAATATTGAAAGTCAGGATTCAATTTCGTGATCAAGCGAAGCACTGCATTATGTGGCCTTCACATCCAAAAAAAAAAAAAAAAAAAAAAAAAAAGAAAAGAGAAAAAAAAGAGAAGAAAAGAAAATAGTAAGATGTTGAATGGCATTGGAGCTCGACAGTAAGCCAATTGTCCCTCTCATTTCAAGAGGATGATAGATCCAACCAAAGCCTGATAGCAAGTTCGATCATTCGTCGAGATTTACAGCATGTTGGACCGGACTTTTGATTTTGGCCAATTACATCCCGCCTTTACAGGAGACGATCTCATCACTTCTTCATCAGAGAAAGATTTCTCATCGGCATTAGACTCTCTCTCCCGTCCATCAATCTGACGGCCTTCCAAGGAATCTCTATCACAAGCCCTTCTTTTGATTATCATTTTTTATGGCATTGTATCTCGTGGTCATGTCATCATTTTATGTACAAATTCATGAATCTGGCTGGAACTCTCATCTGCCGTTCATTACATCCAACGGCTTCCCAAAGGTTCCCATAAGCCCTTCATTTCTCAAGCCAATAAAATGGGATCTTCTCGGTAAGATAAACCCATTCTACATAAATAACCAAATACTCTCCCAATGGTAGACCCATGTGGACAGTTTCACATCAGTCCTCTTGGACCTTCAACATCTATACTTGTCAACAAACCTAAAGGTTTCAGGCCCAGATATGATCGTGACTGATTCGAAATCTCGATATAGCTTTTTGGGACACGGGTTCCATCTGAACATCTCCAAGAAAGGAAAACATAATTTGGCACCATTTTTAATTTTGGTGTGGGACTGCATTTCCCTAAGATCACTTTTAGTGATGATTCAAATAGCTGTCCGCCTATCAATACGTGTGGGTGTCAACTTAAACAGTGGGGTAAGGCTACCCATTTGCCATGAAAGTCATGCCATTCAGATTTCCCCTAAGGGTTTCAGACCATTGGATAGGACCATAATTTTGACAATATCCTCACCATATCAGGACTCTTTATTCAACCCAAGATGGGGTTTGCAAAAAGAAGAAAAAAAAATATAATAATGGGAAGAAAAGAAACCTCAACAGGGAAAGGCAACCCGAGAATCCTCAATGGGCAACCCATAATACCTCAGTGGGGATAGGCGACATGATGCAACCCTATAGCATTGCCCTCATTGGCCCTTCATAGAAAAATTCAATGGTTCATGTAGACAAGTGTCATACCAATTTACCCTCCATAAGGAAAGGAAGCCCTCTTGCTCTCCAGTGAATCATACTTGGAGGAGTTGAACAAACCATCATCTATTGGGCTTCATAGCATTGCCTTTCAACAGAATTCTATCTTCAAATCCTTTGGTCATGTTAGGGAGAGAGAAAATTCTCATGGCCTGGTTACGGATGTAGCCAAATTCATCAAATCATCAGCTCCCTCATTTTTTCAAGATTCAAGAAGGGCTTATCTAAGAAGTCACTTCCTGCAATCAATCTGTCAATCTTCCCTTGACCTTGGAAGCATGGTCAATTCTGGATGCAATCTAGATTCAACCTAGTTCTAACTCTGTTAGATTGCCTGTTTCCTTCTATCTTGCCCTAGCACACTACAGTAGTGGTCTGTCACAACATGCAGACATTGGGGCATAGATATACCCTATGTAGAGGAATCAAACTTGATCATGAGCATTACATCAAGGATCCATTGTCTAGTCTGAAGTCACTACTTTCATAGTCAATAGAAGTAGGCCCATCCAAGTTGGTTTTTGCTAATTTCTTAGTTCTCCCAATCCTGTTGATGAAGAAAATCCAATGTGGTCGATCACCTGTTAGGATTTGGTCACCAAATTCTCTGAAGGAACACTTCAAATCCTTTGCTCCTCATGCCTACTTTGGGGCCATGATTCATTAATCTTTCAAAATTGGCACAACAATATTGCAAAGCCCTGAGCTTTTCATGAGCCTAGATCAATGGCCAAACCCATGTCACATTTCATCGCCACTTGGCTGTTCTACCAATTTGGTCTACCATAATGCACAGTCAAAGAATTTAGTTGACTAGATGCCCCTCGACAGTTTAACACCAAGGTCAATCAATAAGATCACTTTGGTTAAAGACTGTCAAGGTCCCCTCATTCTTGTCCAAAATCCTCGCTAGAGTTTCTTTCAATCCAAAATCCAACAACACCAATGTTGGTTGAAGAAAATCATCACCTTTAAATTAAATGGAACCCTTCAAAGGGAATAACCAAGTCATCCCTACCGTGCTGAAATTGAGTCAAACTTTCAGTACCAGGTCATAAATGGAAAATTTCAAATCTACGTATCATGCCAGCGAAGTCCATGACACCATTTCCATTGATGTCTTGTTTTGTGCCTTCACCAATAAAGCAGGAGCAAAAAACTTGAAAAACTGCCAAGGAGTTCACCATCATTTCAAATATGTCCAGCACTCTATAGGTTCAAAGTCAAGAGACTTCCAAGATGGGTCAGATTTCAACCCTAAAGGTTCAAAGTCAACAAATCCTTCCTGTATGGGTCACTTTCAAGCATCCTAAAGGTTCAGAGCCATAGAGCTTCTAAGAAGGATATTCCTATTTTCAATCCCGAAGGTCCAAAGCTGGTAGGAACTGCCAAGATGAGTCATTCAGTATCACCTTATAAGCGACCTTCTGAGTTCTTACTCATTTCAGAATCAAATGTAGAGCCCTAGCTCATCCAAAGTTCAAATCAATCTCAGATTATTAGTAAATCAAATGTAGAGCCCTAGCTCATCCAAAGATCAAGTCAATCTCATCCCACAAGGGAATCAAATGCGGAGCCCTAGCTCATCCAAAGTTCAAATCAATCTCAGCCCATTAGTGAATCAAATGTAGAGCCCTAGCTCATTCAAAGATCAATTCAGTCTCAGCATATAAGTGAATCAAATGCGAGCCCTAGCTTATTCGGAAAAAACAATCTCGGAATCTCAATCAAAAGAGCCTCAGTTCAATCAAAGAGAAGACATCAAGTTTTCCATCCAAATCAAATCCGAGCCCAAGCTCATGCAATCAGCCTTGTATTCACAGCCTAGCTTCATACAAGAAGAGGTTTATCAGCCTACAAATGGATCAAGCCGGGTCCAAGCCCGCACATACCTTGCATTGAGTTCCACCTCAGCAAGAAGAGGTTCCCAGCCTACAAATGAGCCTTGTATTCACAGCCTAGCTCCATACAAGAAGAGGTTTATCAGCCTACAAATTGATCAAGCCGGGTCCAAGCCCGCACATACCTTGCATTGAGTTCCACCTCAGCAAGAAGAGGTTCCCAGCCTACAAATGAACCTTGTATTCACATCCTAGCTCCATACAAGAAGAGGTTTATCAGCCTACAAATGGATCAAGCCGGGTCAAAGCCCTCACATACCTTGCATCATGAGTCACCTCATCAAGAAGAGGTTCCCAGCCTACAAATGAGCCTTGTATTCACAGCCTAGCTTCGTACAAGAAGAGGTTTATCAGCCTACAAATGGATCAAGTCGGGTCCAAGCCCGCACGTACCTTGCATCATGAGTTCCACCTCAGCAAGAAGAGGTTCCCAGCCTACAAATGAGCCTTGTATTCACAGCCTAGCTTCATACAAGAAGAGCACTCACCAATCTTCCAAGAAGAGCAAACCTTCTTGCCAGTCGAACTACGTTCTGGGCTTGATTTCTAGGACACCCTTAGAATACGTAGGCAGTTTAGGAAGAATTACCCTAAGTGCAGCCCAATAAACAATATCACTCATACCCCAAAAATGTGGTTCTTTTATCTTTAGCCTTCAACTGATAACAATCTCGGCTAAAGAGGGGCATCTGTAAGCACCCCAATTGTGCCACCCTCGGCATAAGTGAACCAATATGGCAGGTTTCTGACCTTTAACCCAAAGATTTGTAATTCTCCACTGATCCCCACAGCTGGGTCATGGGCTATTATCTGCATAGATGCATAGGTCATGGAATTATCTTCGAAACGAGACCAGAATTGCTCAATTTTGATATCAAATGAGGAAGATATGACCATTTTAGTCGGATGATACATATAAGGGAGGTTTATGAAATTATTATAAATAATCCCAGGGGCCTCCATGCAAATTATCCTAAGTCGGATCGTTTGAATTTCAAATCATCATATCTTGATCATCCGACATCGAATTCAGATGATTCCAAGACCATTATTCTTCATTCATGATGTTCTACAAAGTGGACGAAAAAAATCCCGGGTAGAAGTCACCAGTGGGTCCCATGCAAGCTTGCATGCAAAATTATCGTCACAACTTCAAAGCTTCATATCTTTTCCGTTCTACATCGGATTCCAGTGATTCCAGTCTCATTATGTTCCATTTGTAGTGCTCTACAAAGTGGACGTAAAATATTTCCGGTAGAAGCCTCCGAAGGATCTCATGCAGAATGGTCAGCCAAATTATCGATAATTGGTCCGCTTAAACTTCAAAAATAAATAATTTGACCATTTTACTTCCAAATGAGGTGATTCAAGTTCCTATATTCCTCATTTTTAATGTTCTACAAAATGAAGGCAAAAAATTTGGAATAGAGGCCATCGAAAAATTCCATGTGGGATAACAGCGGGAATGACCCGTGAAATGACAAGGAGAAAAAACCCAGTTAATTCCAATCAGTCCAGTCAACTCAGTTCAAACCAGTTTTGGTCCAACCTAGCTCAACCCATATTAAGTCTCAACCCATTTCGAATCAGTTCATCTATGTGCACAATATTTATATTATATATATATATATATATATGTATGTATATGTATGTATGTTATTAAATATATGTGTTTATATGTATATAATATAAATTATTATATATAAATGATAATCCAAAAGATTTTGCGAAGAAAAAGGAAAGAGGGGAGAGAGAAAACGTGAAAGTGAAGGGGGTTTTTCTTTTGGGACTTTTTCCAAAGAGAAAAAAAAGGGAAAAGAGAAAGAAAAACGTGGAAAGGTTTTTGAGCTAAGTTTTGGGAGAAAAGTAAGGGAAGAGAGAGAAAAAAAAGGGGAAAGAAAAAAAACACGTGAAAGGCCTTTGTGGCTCACGTTTTTTGGTAGAAAATGAAGGGAAGAAGAGAGAAAAAATAAGAAAAAAGAAAACAAAAAAGAGGGGAAGGGAGAGACCGAAAGGAGATCGAGATAGAGAAGAGAAGATGAAGAAGAAGAAGTAGCAGCAGTAGCGTTTGGTAAGCTCTGCTTCCTTTCCCTTTTTTCTTTTCCTTTACTTTGTGTATTCTATACTCACTCCACCACACCTGCACATCACTATCATAACTCACCTCCTTGCTACATCCGATTATCCAGCCACCGAAATTGATTGATGCCACCTGGTTCCATATCCCACATACACTCATACACCCACCAAAAGCCTTCGTGAGCACCACCTGTACAGGCCACCGGCTTTGCCCCTCCTACCCACCTTGTTGTTCATCTACATGCATAAGCCCAATCCTAATCAGTCCCTACCATTAAGTTGCTATCCTCTGATTATAATTTTATGATTGGATCTTGGCCACATGATTGAAATTTGGTTTTTGATACATTGATGCATAATTAGATCTTGGCCACATGATGGGAATTTGATTTCGATATATTAATGCATGATTGGATCTTAGCCACATTATTGGAATTTGATCTTTGATATATGATTAGATCTTGGCCCCATGATGGGAATTTGATTTTTATATATTGGATCTTGGCCACATGATTGAAATTTGATTTTTGATACATTGATGCATGATTAGATTTTGGCCACATGATGGGAATTTGATTTTGATATATTGATGCATGATTGGATCTTAGCCACATTATTGGAATTTGATTTTTGATATATGATTGGATCTTAGCCACATTATTGGAGTTCGATTTTGATATATTGATGCATGATTGGATCTTATTTGTGATTAATTTAAGCAAATCTGAATATCATGCACACAAGTGGTTTTTGATACATATGATGCCACATATTGCCATATTTGTCTGCTACACATGCACACACTGCAAAAATTGGAATAATCATACTGCCATGATTGGAATGATCATACTCACATGCTATATTAAATGCTCATTGTCACAATTAGGGTAGAAAACCCTAAAATAGAAAGAAAGTAATAATTAGGGTAGAAAACCCTAAAATAGAATAAAATAATAATTAGGGTACAAAACCCTAAAAAATGAAAATAAAATAATAATTAGGATAGAAAACCCTAAAATGGAAAGAAAATAACAATTAGGTTAGAAAACCCTAAAATGGAAAGAAAGTAACAGTTAGGGTAGAAAACCCTAAAAAATGGAAATAAAATAATAATTAGGGTAGAAAACCCTAAAATGGAAAGAAAGTAACATTTAGGGTAGAAAACCCTAAGATGGAAAGAAAATAATAATTAGGGTAGAAAACCCTAAAATGGAATGAAAGTAACATTTAGGGTAGAAAACCCTAAGATGGAAAGAAATTAATAATTAGGGTAGAAAACCCTAAAATAGAAAGAAAGTAACATTTAGGGTAGAAAACCCTAAGATGGAAAGAAAATAATAATTAGGGTAGAAAACCCTAAAATGGAAAGAATGTAACAATTAGGGTAGAAAATCCTAAAAAATGGAAATAAAATAACAATTAGGGTAGAAAACCCTAAAATGGAAAGAATATAACAATTAGGGTAGAAAACCCTAAAAAATGGAAATAAAATAATAATTAGGGTAGAAAACCCTAAAATGGAAAGAAAGTAACAGTTAGGTAGAAAACCCTAAAAAATAGAAATAAAATAATAATTAGGGCAGAAAACTCTAAAATTGAAAGAAATTAACATTTAGGGTAGAAAACCCTAAGATGGAAAGAAAATAATAATTAGGATAGAAAACCCTAAAATGGAAAGAATGTAACAATTAGGGTAGAAAACCCTAAAAAATGGAAAGAAAATAACAATTAGGGTAGAAAACCCTAAAATGGAAAGAAAGTAACAGTTAGGGTAGAAAACCCTAAAAAAATGGAAATAAAAATAATAATTAGGGTAGAAAACCCTAAAATGGAAAGAAAGTAACAGTTAAGGTAGAAAACCCTAAAAAATAGAAATAAAATAACAATTAGGGTAGAAAACCCTAAAATGGAAAGAATGTAACAATTAGGGTAGAAAACCCTAAAAAAATGGAAAGAAAATAATAATTAGGGTAGAAAACTCTAAAATGGAAAGAAAGTAACATTTAGGGTAGAAAACCCTAAGATGGAAAGAAAATAATAATTAGGGTAGAAAACCCTAAAATGGAAAGAATGTAACAATTAGGGTAGAAAACCCTAAAATGGAAATAAAGTAACAGTTAGGGTAGAAAACCCTAAAAAATGGAAATAAAATAATAATTAGGGTAAAAAACCCTAAAATGGAAAGAATGTAACAATTAGGGTAGAAAACCCTAAAAAATGGAAATAAAATAATAATTAGGGTAGAAAACCCTAAAATGGAAAGAAAATAACAATTAGGGTAGAAAACCCTAAAAAATAGAAATAAAATAATAATTAGGGTAGAAAACCCTAAATATGGAAAGAAATAGCAATTAGGATCTTGTCGTCCTTAGAAGATAGCATATTAGATCATGCCACATAGGCTCTTGCCTTATTTGGAATACATGCCATATTTGAAAGATTTTTAAACAATCTTACTGCATGTGAATTTCTTGCCATAAATGTTTTATGTGTCATATTTTGATAGAATATTTTACTTTTTGGCAATAACTTATTTTATGCAACACCCTAGTCAAACTGCCATATCTGCACACTTCTAGAAGACAACCTAGGTGTGGGGACATGCATTTAGGCACCCACATTCTTGGGAAGGGCATAATGGGAATAATAAAACCTTAATAAAGAAAGAGAATTCTTTACCAAACCTTCCAAAATTAGAATTCAGAATAAAAAGGGTAATTTAGGACGATTTGCCCCTCGGCAAACCCTAAACCTAGAATAGGTTCTAAACCCTAAACCTAGAATAGGTTCTCAATCATTAACCTAGAACGGGTTATCCAGTTTGAACTACGCGGATTCTGATTCCTAGGGCAAACCCTAGGATACGTAGGCTATTTGGGAGAATCCCAAATTCGGATCCACACCTTAGTCCACTCGGACTATCCATAGATCCACTAGGATATCCACCCATATTTTGACCCAAATATGGTTATCCAGTTTCGAACTACGCGGATTCTGATTCCAATGGCAAACCCTAGGATACGTAGGCTATTTGGGAGAAACCCAAATTTGGATCCACACCTTAGTCCACTTGGACTATCCATAGATCCACTAGGATATCCATTCCCATTTCAACCCAGGGCCCGAACTACACGGATTCTAATTCCTAAGGCAAACCCTAGGATACGTAGGCTATTTGGGAGAATCCCAAATTTGGATCCACACCTTAGTCCACTCGGACTATCCATAGATCCACTAGGATATTTATCCAAACCTTAGTCCACTCGGACTATCCATAGATCCACTAGGATATCCCCCATATTTCAACCCAAATAGGGTTATCTTTAGATCCACTAGGACTATCTATCAGTCCACATGGACTTTCCAGATCCTAATCCATAGGATTTCTCAGCCTTTCAATCATAAATTTCAACTTGAACAAAGAACTTAATCATGCACAAGTATAAATCACATCCATAAACTTTAATCACACCTGAACTACGATGGTGAACCTGATTTTTGGAATAATTCCATGATACGTAGGCAATCTGATGGATACAGATTCGGTTCAATGATATCAAACCACTTGGTTTGGTTTAATTTAATAAATAGAGTCTAGCATAGGAAAGGTATAGGAGACCGATTTCGATCGGGCGGTTTGGGTGCCTAACCCCTTCCCATAACCGTAACCTGACGCTTACCCAATCTCTGATGGACCAGAATTCCAATCTAAGGGTCATGAGTCAATCGAAGTCTTACCTAGGGGTGAGATTTCACATTTCCAAGGTCCTAGACCTAAATCTAGGTGGCGACTTCTAAAGATTTCCATCTTTGTCCTCACAACTAGCTATGTCAAGGGGGTGAACATTTCATTCGATTATCGGCAACTGGCCGACCTACTGGGCATTCCCTATGATGGCCCCATGGTTTACTGTGCTCCTGGAGAGCCCCAGTTCGTTTCTACAGAGATGAGGGCTGAGATTGATAATCAGCTACTACGACCTGATCGCTGACAGATGAGAGCTTGTTATATGCGTCCTGCTCCACGGGTCTTTTGCAAGATTATCCAGCATAATCTGATTCCGCAGAGTGGCCCTTACGAGAGGGTTTTTTAGCTCACCCAGTATCTTCAGTACAATATTTGCACTAGACAGCCCGTCTGCCTTCCTTACATCATCATGCGGACTATGATCAGTGCCACATTGCCCAGTCATAGGGGTAATCTACCCTATGGACGTATGATCACAGTTCTGCTTACCCGACTGGGGGTTGATTTAGTGGATGAGAAAATCCAGGAGAAAACCTTCTCGTCGCCTCTAGATTGTGAGGCTATCTGCAAGATGGGTATACGGGATGCCCAAGTCAGTGACGAGGAGAGGAACGAGATGGTGCACCCTCACACTCGCATCGAGATTGCTGACGCTGAGGCAGCTGCTGCTGCTGCTAGAGTTCATCCGGATCCTACCGATGACGATGACCGCATGTATATGGATGTCGACTCGATACCACCACCTTCACCCACGCATGTGGCTGGAGTTGGTACTTCCTCTACGGTGGGTCCTGCACCTGTGACTGGTCCTTCTCATGCGGCTGGTCCTTCACGCCCACCTTCTGATATGATGGAGATGTTGCATTAGATCAGAGAGGCTCAGCGCAGATCTGATCTGAGGATGGAGGAGCTTCTAGACGCCCAGCGCCGGACTGATCAGCGGGTGGCTGATCTCACAGCTAGTCTTCAAGCTACTCAGACTCAGGTGGCCTGGTTGACTAGAGTCTATGCCGAGGACTATGACAGAGACCGCGAGACACCGCCTCCTCCTTCACCTCCAGCTTCTTGATTGTATTTATTTTCTTTGTATTACAGAGTAACTGTCCGGGTTGTGGACTGTACTCTGTTTTAGTTTAGTTATGTATATACGTTTGTTGCTCTCTCCTATATGTAAAATTATTTCCCCTTTAATAGATGCATTATTCTCATTTTAAATTTGGTCTCAACCATCACTTGTGCTTATAGTGTGTTAATATTACTATTTTTACTTTTATTCTATCTCAGTTCACAATTGTCTGGAATGTATGCTAGTTCAACGGACAGGGCCTGAGATGCTCTGATACCAAGTTGTCACACCCCAATTCTGCACACTTCAGAATGGTGTGATGAACCGCTAACAAACCAACGGTTCAACCAGGATCTCAAGTAGGCTGTATCCATGTTATCTAAACTCCATACATCCACATTCATAATCAGAGTAAATATATAATAGCGAAAGTCTTGTAGTAAAATGAATTGAGAATCTACTGTGATATTAATATTTAAATAGCAAATTATTCTATATCAAGTAAGACATAAATAAGTACCAAATACATGTCTTTAATAAATCCAAATAAAGAAAACTAAAAATCTAATCGAATACACATGAGTTGCACTCGCAAGAGGAGTCATGTGTATCCACTTCAGCTTCAACTTCCATTGCCGCTACGTTCCCGTACGCTGGAGCATTTACATAGTCTTCAATGGTATAACCTGCATCATCAACTAAAAATATTCGACGTCGAGGGGTGAGCACACATCATGGCTCAGTGAGCAAACAAAACAATGCAACAGTACATATGCATCCATTCAATTCATATCTTTCGTCTGGTTTATAGTTTACAATGCGCAATAGAAAGGTTGGGTGGTCAAAGGTTAACGTATATTGACCCCGCCTCTATACACAGGGTGTGGAAGTCCGCCCAAAGGTTAACTTTTATTGTCGTCCCCATCCACCCTAATCATGAACATTATACAACAAAGGTTAACGTTTATTGTTATATAGTGTCATACCAACACGTAAGCCCCTGCTAGCGAGGGCTTGCAAACTGGGCTCGCAACTAACCAATCCTAATGCCAAATAGTGCATCCAAGGCCTCACCCCAGCATCCCTCAGAATGTCCATAGAGATAGAGCTAAGGCCCCCCGGTAGAGTCAGAGACTACAAGGACCGAGACCACCTCCTCTGATACTCTACGACATAATAGTTCTACTAAAGTAATGGCGATACGACGATGTTGATGCACAAGACTTGAGTTAGAGATAGAGCTAAAGTACTGAGACCCGCCAAAGGTTAACGTTTATTGACGTTCTCATCACACCTCCCCTAATACTCGTTCGAATCAAGTACACCAACCACACACATACTATCACATGCCTATTCCTATCATCATCATCATCATCATGTTATAAACAATAAAGTAAATATGCATGAACAAATAATAGAAATATTGGATGACATGTTGTATGCACATTACAAACATATTCGCATAGAATCAAGCATAACATTGAACTCAAGAAAAGAGAAAACAGTTTGTTATTAATCAATTAGTTTAGAGTTCCGTTTCCTCACCTTAGCTTGCTAATAGATACTCTTCCAAGCTTTAGAATCACCTTTATAATGTTATTGTATTGCTAGAAGACCTAACAAAGTCGATAAAATTTAATTAGAATTTATTCTAATTTTTAAAACCATTCTGTTAATTGAGGGTCGGAGGTAGGGTCGGAATCATGATCGACCCTGGGTGCGACCCTCCCCAAATCTAGATTTCCCGAACGCTGAGGGTCGATACTCAGGATCACATAGGGTCGGATGGTCATCGACCCTCTGTGCGACCCTCGGTGGTTTTTGGTCAATTTTCCTCCTTTTTGTCCATTCTTCATTTTTGGGGTCCTATGGCTTGCTCCTACAGTCCATTCAACATGCATTCTATGGTCTAGAACCATGAATCATCCGCCTATATAGCTTTCATGTATTCTCCCATGGTTTTCCATGAAAACCTAACCATGGGTTGATGGTTTGGGTTTCTCCGAGATCACACTCTCATCATTATCTAACCTAAGGCCTGTAGAAACTCATGGTATTAGTATCCATACCTGAGAAGAACACTCCTTCTCTGCAACTCTTCTCCTTTTGCTTTCTTCTCTACCTTGTTTCTCTTCTTCTTCTCTTCCTTCTCTTCTCTTTCTCTCAATTCAATTAGGGTTGTAAAAAGAGTGAAAGAGGCTTAGGGACGTCCTTTAAATAGAGTGGAAACATCCTAAAATAAGTCCCTTTTGAAATTAGGAAAGAATCCCAATCAAAATTATGGAAATTTCCTAATTTTAGTTTCGGTGGCAACTGAGGGTCGATGGGAGGGTCGATGATCCCATCGACCCTAGGTTTCCTAATGTGTCCGACCCTCCCTGTAAAACAGAGGGTCTGACTTTCTGTCTTGGGGGGTCCGACCCTCTCTTGTTGGGTATGTGACCCTCCCCCTAATTTAAGTGTTTTTGAGTCGATTTGATACCTGGGATCACGATCTCCTTCACGCCCTTGGTCCATTTGATTCAACCATGATGGGTAAACCTGGTTCAAGGTGGTAAGACCGGATTAGTTTGATACGGGTCTTACAGAGGTAGGGTCGCATGTCTTGGTCGAATTATGCGACCCTAGGACGGAAAATCTGGTTTTTAATCTCGATCTTTGGATCAATTTCTCATTCTTTCTCCTCCTTTCCGACTAGACTTGTTCCTCTGAGTTGCTACAGTGACAACTCCACCCCGTTGGTGATTTTTGCTTCTCTTTTTGACTTCTACTCCTTCTCTACAGGTATGTTCTCTATGGTTTCATGTTTTTAGGGTTCTTAACTAGGTTTTTGTTCGTTTATATCGTTTTCTTTAAATTAAAATTTTTTCAACCGTAAAAATTTGATTTTTATTGGGGTCTTTTGTTATCGGCCACCCAACGGATGGAAGCCCTAAAAAATATTTGAGTTTCATCGGTTGATTATCGAGAAACTTGAAATTTTCCATTTTTGCCCTAGTTTGTCGAGATTTTTTGAATTTCTTGAAATTCAAATATTTTAGATAAATTTCCAACTGTATGAGTCTTACAAGATAGTTTAGAATCTATATAAGTTCTCCTGCCCATGTGTATGGGTGAAAAATGAGTCTTTTGACCACTTTATGTCGTTATAATGCCAAAAATTTTGGGTTTTTCACCATTACTGAGTTATTATCTGTTTTTCTTTGTCTTTGCAGATAATATGGCTCGTACCAAAATTCCTAGGGTTCGTGACCCAGTCCGCTTCCACTCCAATGAGGCCGAAGCTCAGTATGCTCATTATGCTCGCAAGAAGGTAGAGGGAGGTCGTCGGGTAGACTTGGCTAGCCTAGCCTTGTTCGATGTAGAGAGAGCCTTTGGTGACATGGGCTGGCTTCCCATGATCACCTACGACGCCTGTACCTGTCCGGATTTGGTGAGACAGTTCTATTGTAATCTCCAAGTGGTGGGAGATCACAATGACACTAAGAGGGGTAGGGAGCTCAGGATCACGAGCTACGTCAAGGGAGTAGAGATTTCCTTTGACTGCCGACAGTTAGCGGACCTCTTGGGCATTTCATATGACGGCCCCTTGGTATACTGTGCCCCCAGAGAGCCCCAGTTCTTTTCCCTGGAGATGAGGGCTAAGATAGACCATCAGCTTATCAGAGGGGATTGCTGGGAGATGAAAGCGATCTACCTACGTCCAGAGCCTCGGGTGTACTGTAAGATCATCCAGCACAACCTGATACCCAGAGTGGACATTACGAGAGGATCTCCCAGTTGACCCAATATTTACTCTACTGTATCTGCACTAGGCAGCCTGTCTGCCTCCCTTATATTATTATGCGGATGATGATCAGTGCCACACTGCCTGGTCAGGTAGGCAACCTGCCTTACGGACGCCTGATCACTACACTGCTTACCCGCCTAGGTGTTGATTTGGTGGATGAGAGGATTCAGGAGAAATCCTTCTCATCACCTCTGGATTGGGAGGCCATCTATAATATGGGCATGCAGGATGCTAAGGTCAGCGACGATGAGGGGAACGCTCTGGTGCGTCCTCGTACTCGGGTGGAGATGGCAGACGTTGAGGCAGCAGCAGCAGCCGCTGGAGCAAGGGTTCATGGGGGTGATGCTGGGGATGAGGATCGTTTGTACATGGATGTGGACTCCATACCCCCTCCATCACCTACACATACTACGGGAGCTGGTCCTTCACATGCAGCTGGTCCTTTACACCCACCTTCTGATGACATGATGGGGCTACTGCGTGAGATTAGAGAGGCTCAACTCATGTCTGATCTGAGGGTGGGAGAGCTTCTAAATGCTCAGCATGTGACTGATCGGTGGGTTGCTGATCTCACAGCTAGTCTTCAGACGACCCAGACTCAGGTAGCTTGGTTGACTAGAGTCTATGCTAAGGATTATGATAGAGACCGCGAGGCACCGCCTCCCCCATCACCTCCAGCTTCATGATGTATTTTTCTTTTATTTTTCTTTTGTACTATAGAGTAACTGTCTGGATTGTGGACTGTACTCCGCTTTAGATATGTGTATATACATTTGTTTTTCATTCGAGTGTATATGAACTTGTTTCTCATTTAATAGATGCATTATTCTCTTTTAAATTTTGTCTCAAACAACATACGTGCTTATAGTGTGTTATTATTATAGCTTTTAAATTTTATCCTATCTCAATTCACAACTTTTGTGGTAGTCTACTGGTTTAAAAGACAGGGCCTGAGAGCTCTAATACCAAGTTTTCACACCTCATTTCCACACTATTCAGAACGGTGTGATGAATCCCTAATAAACCAACGGTTCAATCCAGGATATCAAATAGGCTGTGTCCACTAGCTTAAACCATACACATCCACAACCATAATCATAATAAATACACAATAGCAGAAGTCTTAATATTAAATGAACTGAGAATGTAACTGTGATAATCATAAATAAAATATCCAATTATGTTGTATCAACCAAGACATAAATAAATAAAATATCGAATTACATTTCCTTAATAGTTCAAATAAAAATCTAATCGAAAACGCATGAGTTGCACTCGCATGAGGAGTCATGCGTCTTCACTATATCTTCAGCCTTCATTGCAGCCACGTGCCCATACGCAGAAGCATTCATATAATCTTCCATAGTGGTACCTGCATCATCAACTAAAAATATTCGAATTCGAAAAGGGTGAGCACACATCACGGCTTAGTGAGAAAATAAAACAATGCAACAAACATATGCATGCATTCAATTCATATCTGTGGTCTGGTATATAAGTTTGCAATGAGGTATAGAAAGTTTCGGTGGCCGCCTCGCCTCTATACACAGGGTGTGTAAGCCCACCCAACAGATCAAACACCATTGTCTTCCACATCCACCCCACCATGGAATAGAGATAGAGCTAAAGTGCTTAGGACCACACCGCATCACACTTCCCCTGATGCTCTACCCATACCAACACGTAAGCCCCTGTTGGCGAGGGCTTACAAACTGGGCTCGCAACTAACTAATCCTAATGTCAAATAATGTATCCAAGGCCTCACCCCAGCTTTGTCACATCCCAATTCTGCACCATTCAGAACGGTGTGATGAATCGCTAATAAACCAACGGTTCAACCAGGATCTCTAATAGGCTATGTCCGTTGAAAATAAAACCATACATAACCACAACAATAATCAGAATAAATACACAATAGCGGAAGTCTTAATGATAAATGAACTGAGGTATCTAAATGTGATAATCAATAATAAAATATCAAGTTATGTTGTATTAACCGAGACATAAGTAAATAAAATATCAAATTATATTTCCTTAATAATTCAAATAAAATCTAATAAAAAATGCATGCGTTGCACTCGCATGAAGAGTCATGTCATTCAACGAAGTCTTTAGCTTCCATCGCAGCGACGTGCCCGTACACAAAAGTAACCATATAGTATTCAACCGTGGTACCTGCATCATCAACTAAAAATATTCGACGTCGAAAGGGTGAGCACACATCACGGCTTAGTGAGCAAACAAAACAATGCAACAAAACATATGCATGCAATCAATTCATATCTGTGGTCCGGTTTATAAGTTTGCAATGTGCAATAGAAAGGTTTGGTGGCCGCCTCACCTCTATACAGAAGTGTGGATACGCCCTGAATACGGCACTGTCGCCCACAGCACCTACCATGGACAATATACACCCCATGAAAACGGCATGGCTGTACCGATTGCCCATACCAACACGTAAGCCCCTACTGGCGAGGGCTTGCAAACTGGGCTCGCAACTAACCAATCCTAATGTCAAATAGTGTATCCAATGCCTCACCCCAACATCCCTCAATACTTCCATATAGATAGAGCTAAGGCCCCCCGATAGAGTCGAAGACTACACGGTCTGAGATCACCTCCCTTGATACCCTATGACGTAATGGTTTTGCTAAGGTAATGGCGATACGACGATGTCAGTGGACATGACTTGAGTAGAACCATGGCACAATATACACCCCATGAAAACGGCATGGCTGTACCGGTTGATACCATCCCCTGCCCGCACCATATACACTAACCACACACATACATTCACATGCATATTCCTAGCATCATTATCATCATCAAGTTATAAATAAATAGAATTAAATATGCATGAACAGTAATAACAGGAATATTGGATGACATATTGAATGCACATACAAGCATACACGCATAGAATCAGTCATGGTATTGGACTCAAGAAATAAAATTAGTTTATTATTAGCCATTTACTTTAGGTCTTGTTCTCTCACCTGTGCTTGAGTGTTGATCCTCTTTCAAGCTTTAAAACCACTTTTATATCAATAGGAAAACCTAACAAGTTGATAGATTTTGGTTAGAAGTCATTCCGACAAGTTTAGGCTTATTTTTAAGCATGGGTCGCAGGGTGGGTCGCAAGTAGGGTAGCAGTATACATCGACCCCCAAGGTAGGGTCGATGCTAGGGTCGGATGTTCCATCGACCCTGGGTGCGACCACCCCTGTTCTGGACTTCCCGAACACTGGGGGTCGATCCTATGGTCTGGTTGGGTCGTTTTCCAATCGACCCCACGTGCAACCCCCCGTGGGTTGAGTCGAGATTTTCATTCTACAGTCCATTCTTTCATGTTTGGGTCCTATGGCTGACTTCCACAATCCATTATAGGCTTATTCTATGGCTTAGAACACTAGGATTCTTCCTTACCTTTTCTACCATGATTTTTCCATGGTTTTCATTGAAATCTTCCCATGGGTGTATGATTTGGGTTTCTCCTAGACCATACTCTCTTCATGAACTATTCTAAGGTCTTAGATTATCAAGTAGAAAGCTTGTCCATACCTTTGGTTTGCTGAGATTCAGAGATTTCTCTGTATTTTTGAATTAGGTCTTCTTCTCCAACTTTCCTTCTCTTCTTCTGCTCTTCTCTTTCTCTCACTCTCAATTAAGGTTTCAAAAGGAGTGAATGAGGCTTAGGGACATCCTATTTATAGAGTAGAATCTCTAAAAATAAGTCCCATTGAGATTATGAAGGAATCCCATTGAAATTTGGAAAGTTTCCTATTTGCGGTTTTTGTCGGAAACAGGGGGTCGATGAGGGGGTCGGTCCCGTCGACCCTCAGTTCCTAAGTTGTCTGACCCCCAGTGAAAAATCAGGGGTCTGACTTCTATGTGAGGGGGGATCGACCCTGCTGGTCTGGGTATGCGACCCTACCCTCATTTTGGCTGTTTTTGGGTCAGTTTAGTACCTGGTTTCGTCATTTCTTTCACGCACTTGGTCCATTTGGATCGACCATAATGGGTAGAACTGATACAAGGTGGTAAGACCGGTTAGTTCGATACGGGTCTTACAACTCCCCCTACTTATATAAATTTTGTCATCGAATTGTTCATACCTTCCGAGTTGAATAGACGAGGGTATTGCTTTCGCATAGCATTTTCTTCTTCCCATGTGATTTCTTCTATATCCCTGCTTCTTCAAGTGACCTTAACATAATAAATGTCACGGTTACGTAGTCGTTGCACCTTTCGGCTGGTGATTTCAGTTGGTGCTACTTCAAACATCAAATCCTCAGTCAAATCAGGTAGATCTACTGTCAATACGTACGTTGGGTCCCTAACATACTTCTTCAATAAGGAGATATGAAATACGTCATGCACACTTGACATAGATGGTGGTAGTGCTAACTAGTAAGCCACTTTTCCACGCTTAGCTAGAATCTCATATGGTCTGACATATCTCGGACTTAATTTCCCTTTCTGTCCATACCGTTTCAAACCTCGCATAGGTGACACTTTGAGGAATACCTTATCACCTACGGTGAATTCAAGGTCTCGGCGTCTAGTATCCGCATATTGCTTCTGACGATTCTGAGATGTTCTTACACTTTCCTTGATAATGTCGACTACTCGGCAAGTCTCTTCAACAAATTCTGGTCCAACAATACTACGTTCTCCAACTTCATTTCAAAACAAAGGAGTTCGACACTTCCTGCGATACAGTACTTCATAGGGTGACATCTGTATAGTAGCCTAATAGCTATTGTTATAAACGAACTCAATCAGTGGTAACTTTTCATCCCATGATCCTTTAAAATCAATTACACAAGCTTGGAGCATGTCTTCTAGAATCTGAATGGTGCGCTCCGGCTGTCCGTCTGTCTAAGGATGGAATGCAGTGCTGAACTTCATTGTTGTACCCATGGCCTTCTGTAATCCTTCCCAAAACTTTGAGTAAATCGTGGATCTCTGTCGGACACAATGCTTTCAGGTACACCGTGTAATCTGACAATATTATCCACATACAACTTAACTAACCTCTCCAGTGTATACTGAGGTTGTATAGATATAAATCGAGCCATTTTTGTCAGTCGGTCTACAATCACCCAAACTGCGTCAACTACTCGGGGAGTCAATGGTAACCCTGTGACGAAGTCCATAGTGATGCAGTCCCATTTCCATGCTGGTTCTGGTAACAGCTGTAACAGTCCTGCTGGTCTTTGTCGTTCAACTTTCACCTTCTGACAATTTAGGCATTGAGACACGAACTTAGCTACATCTGCTTTCATTCCTCTCCACCAATATAATTTCTTTAGATCATGATACATTTTTGTACTTCCAGGATGTATCGAATACATGGTGATATGGGCTTCCTTCATTAGTCGGTGTCTAATGTCCAATCTTTCTGTTTTAGGTACACATATTCTTCCTTTGTACTTCAGTACCTTTTCATCGTCCAAGGCGAACTCAGGGATAGTACTACCTTTTTCAATGTCCACTTGTACCATTCTTAGATAAAGGTCTGATTTAATAGCTATTTTCACTTCATCAATTATATCAGTTACAATCTTCAATGTGGCAAACATACTTGAAAATCGATGAATAAACCCTTGGTTGGTTGATCCACCCAGTGCATCTATCACAAACTGTCCGTTACCATAATTGAATACTCTTTCGGTAGCACATAGTGCAGCAGTGGTGCTAACCTCTTCTTGAGATTTCATCATCGCCTTTCTACTCAGTGCGCCCGCAACCACATTAGCTTTCCCCGATGATACTGGATATCACAATCATAGTCTTTCAATAGTTTCAGCCATCTTCTTTGTCTCATATTCAACTCCTTCTGATTAAAGAGGTAAGTAAGACTCTTATGATCTGATTTAATCTGAAATTTCTCTCCATACAAGTAATGTCTCCATATTTTGACAGCATGTACTACTGCCGCTAATTCCAAATCATGAGTGGGATAGTTTTTTTTATGTGTCTCCAATTGTCTTGAGGCATAAGCAATTACTTGTTTTCCTTGCATAAGTACACATCCTAATCCCAGTCCTGACACATCAGTGTACAAAATAAAAGGTTGTCCTGGAATCGGAATGGTCAAGATTGGAGCTGATATGAATCTAGCCTTCAATGTTTGGAAACTCTTCTCGCATTTATCAGTCCACACAAACTTTTTGCCATTCTTAGTCAAACTGGTAAGAGGTATGGTAATTCGGGAATAGTCTTTCATAAATCGTCGATAATAACCAGCTAGACCCAGGAAACTTCTAATTTCTGTAACGCTCTTTGGTGCTTCCCACTTTACAATGGCTTCGATCTTGCTAGGATCCACTTTAATTCCTTCAACGGATACAACATAGCCTAGAAAAGCGACTTCATTTAGCCAAAACTCACACTTTGTAAATTTGGCGTAAAGCTTCTCTTTCCGTAATCGCTGCAGAGCGGCATTTAGATTCTTAATATGAGTTTCCTTGTCCTTGGAGTAGACCAATATATCATCGATGAATAAAATAACAGACGTATCCAACATATCGTAGAATACCCGGTTCATAAGTTCTATAAAAGTAGCTGGTGCGTTTGCCAATCCAAAAGACATGACCAAAAATTCATAATGTCCATATCTGGTCCTGAATGCTGTCTTGGGGATATCACCATCCTTAATCTTCAACTGATGGTAGCCTGATCGAAGATCAATCTTGGAGAAAACTTTGGCACCTTGCAACTGATCGAACAAGTCATCGATCCAAGGCAATGGATATCGATTCTTGATTGTCAGTTTATTCAGTTCTCGGTAGTATATACACATTCGAACGCTACCATCCTTCTTCTTTACGAATAATACTGGCGCTCCCCATGGTGATATGCTATGTCGGATGTAACCCTTGTCCAGCAGTTCTTGTAGTTGTACTTTTAGTTCCTTCAATTCAGTAGGAGCCATTCTATAAGGTGCTTTAGATATTGGTGTGGCTCCGGGTATCAGATCTATAACAAACTCTGTAGTGCGGTCGGGTGGTAATCCTGGTAGTTCTTCAAGAAATACATCTGGATAGTAACGCACGACATGAATATCCTCCATTCGTGGTGCTTCTTTAGTAAGATCGACCATAGATACTAAATACCCAACTGCTCCTTTCTCCAGGCACCTCCTAGCCTTTAATGCAGAGAGTATGAGCTTTTGTTTACGGGGAAGTTTGGTTCCCGAAAAACTGAACTCTGCTCTTTCTTTGTCTTTAAATGTCAGTTTCTTTTCGGCACACAATAGGTTTGTAGAATGCCGAGCTAACCAGTCCATTCCCAAGATGACGTCAAAGTCTGCCATCTCAAGTTGGATCAAGGTTGCATCCAAAGTCTTTTCATCAATAAGAACTGGACATGGTCCGTAATCTTTTTCTAACTCCACTTCTAATCCCATAGGTGATCGTACAAGCAATTTGCAGTCTAAGGATTTAAGGGGTAGATTTAGCTTCTTTCCCAATGATACAGATATAAAAGAATGAGTAGCTCCTAAATCAAAGAGTACTCTGGCGGGAATGTCATTAATAGGTACGATACCTGTGATTTGTTTTGGTTTAGTATACTTTCTCACATAATGTAACACAAAGTAATAAGATTCAGGTCATACCTATGACCACATCAGGCGATGCGGCAGCATCCTCGGATGTAACCACGTAAACTCTGCCTTGTTGTAGTTTCTTCTTGGGCTTAGTACACTCCTTTTCCATATGCCCTACTTGATTGCAGTTAAAGCATCTTACTCCTTCAATGACTTGCTTTTGTTGTTGTGGAGCTGTGGGGGTAGTCTTGGTTGCAGCATTAAAGCCTTGAGCACGGAAGGGTTTGAATATCTTGGTGTTCCCTCCGTTGTAAGAATTCCCATTAGGCCTTTTTATTCCCCTATTTTGAGCAAAGTAGCTCTCTTTCTGGCTCGACTCTATCACTCGAGCAATTTGTTCCGCTTCATTCTAGATTTTCTTTTCAAGTCTCAGAACATGTTCGCGGATACTTCCCCTAAGTCCCATGATGAACCTTCGGGTCTTGGTGTCTTCTACCTGCATACTGACTGGTGCGAAGAAAAACAGCTCCTCATAACGCTGTTGGTATGCATCGACAGTCATCTGTCCCTGATATAAACTCAGGAACTCCTTCTCCATGGAATCTCTAAAACTCCTAGGAAAGTACTTCTCAAAGAATGCCTCCCTATAAATATCCCAAGTCAGTTGGGCGTGCTTTGTTAAGAAATATGTCTTGGTAGACCTCCACCAATGGTGTGCATCTCCTTTCAGCATAAAGGTGGCACACAATACTTTCTCTTCTTCATTTACTGTCATCATCATAAAATTTCTTTATATTTAATCAACCCAGTGTGTCGGCCATAAAGGATCCGCTGGCTTCCTATTAAATTCTTTGGGCTTCATTTTTAGAAAATGCTCCACCAGTCTTGAGTGGTCTAGTTGTTGTGGGACATACGCCCCATATATAAGTGGTTGGTGTTGATATCCACCTTGAGCTACCTTAGGATTCTGCACTTGAGCCTGCATGATGGGAGTCTGAGGTGCGTGGGGTAATATGTTACTTCCCCCTGGTACCGTGCTTGCCTGTCCTGCTGGCATTGGTGGTGTCTGTGCAGCTAGAAAAGTTATGCCTATGGCAGGTTGCATAGTAGCTTGTGCCTGTTGCATTTGCTGCAGCTGTTGGGCCAAGTTCATTAGGACTGTAGCCAGGTCTGTAGGTGAAGCTGGTAGATTTGTAGGATTTGTCTACCCATTAATTATGGATGGTGTCGTGCTCGTATTCCCCTGTGTTTCCAGGTGTGTCTGGCTGTCTTCCCCCATAGGTGGTGGTGGTGGGATAGAGTTACGGCTTTGTATGGTCACTCTACATCCAGCCATTATCTAATCTAGTAGTGGGAATGCCTGAAAATCATAGAACACGTGAGGAATCATTATATACTTCATTCTCATATTTTAAAACCACTAACAAATGAAATTTTTAAGATTTTCAGATCATTCTGTCGAAAATGCTGTATTTTCACTGCAGGGTCGATGGTGGGGGTCGATGGATGTCTGACCCTCAGTCTGCAACCCTGAGGAATCACTAATTCTTCCCAAGAGTCGGGGGTCGATGAGGGGGTCGGAGGATGTCTAACCCAGGGTGCGACCCCTGGTTCTCTGTCAGATTACCGAGAGCCAAGGGTCGATGAGAGGGTCGAATGTCTTGGTCGAATTCTCTGACCCTCGGACAAAAAATCAGATTTTTATTTCCGATTTTGAATCCATTTCTCATTCTTCCTCCTCCTTTCCGACTCGACTCGTCCCTCTGAGTTGCTACAGTGCCAACTCGGACTCTTTGGTGCTTTTTGCTTCCTATTTCGACGTCCAGACCTCGTCTACAGGTATGTTCCCTGTTCCCTACATTTTCATGTTTTTAGGTTTTCTTAGCTAGGTTTTTGCCTATTTAACTCGTTTTCTTCAAATTAAACTTTTTCCAACCGTAAAAATTTGATTTTTATTAGGGGCTTTTGTTGTTGGTGACTCAAGGAATGAAAGCCCTCAAAAATATTTGAGTTTCGTCGGTTGGTTATCGAGAAACTTGAATTTTCCCATTTTTGCCCTAATTTGTCGAGATTTTTGAATTTCTTGAAATTTCTTCAAATTCGATCTCTTTAAATGAAATTTCCCACTGTATGAATCTTGCAGGATTGTTTAAAACCCTTATAAGTCCTCCTGCCCACATGTATGGGTGAAAAGTGAGGCTTTTGACCAATTTATGTTGTTATACTGTCGAAATTTTTGGGTTTTTCATCTTTACTAACCCAATATATGTTTCTCTTTGTTTTTTTGCAGATACTATGGCTCATACCAAACTACCCAGGGTTCATGACCCAGTCCACTTCCGTTCTAACGAGAAAGAGACACAGTATGCCCGCTATTCCTGAAAGAAGGTAGCGGGAGGTCGCCGAGTAGACTTGGCTAGCCTGGCATTGTTCGACGTGGAGAGGGCTTTTGGTGACATGGCTTGGCTTCCTGTGATCACCTATGATGCCTGCACTCAGCCGGACTTAATGAGACAGTTCTACTGTAATCTTTAGGTGGTGGGAGATTACAATGATACAGAGAGGGGCAGAGAACTTCGGATCACCAGCTACGTCAAGGGGGTCGATATTTCATTCGATTATCGACAGCTGGCCGACTTGTTGGGCATTTCTTATAATGGCCTCTTGGTGTTCTGCGCTCCTGGAGAGCCCCAGTTCTTTTCATTGGAGATGAAAGCTGAGATTGACTGCCAGATCATCAGAGAGGATCGCTGGGAGATGAAAGCAATCTATCTTCGTCCAGAGCATCGGGTGTACTGCAAGATTATCCAGCACAACCTGATACCTCAGAGTGGGCACTACGAGAGGGTCTCCCAGTTGACCCAGTATCTGTTGTACTATATATGCACTAGGCAGCACGTCTGCCTTCCTTACATCATCATGCGGACGATGATCAGCGCTACGTTGCCCAGTCATACTAGCAACCTTCCATATGGACGCATGATCTCTATGCTACTGACCAGCCTGGGTGTTGACATGGTGGATGAGAGGATTCAGGAGAAATCCTTCTCGTCACCCTTGGATTGGGAGGCCATCTGCAAGATGGGCATGCAGGATGACCAGGTCAGCAACGAGGAGAGGACCGCTCAGGTGCGTCCACGTACTCTAGTGGAGATGGCTGACGCTGAGGCAGTAGCAGTAGCCGCTGGAGCAGGGGTTCATGGGGGTGATGACGATCGTCTGTACATGGATGTGGATGCCATACCTCCTCCATCACCTACTCATGCTACAGGAGTTGGTCCTTCGTATACACCTTCTGATGACATGATGGGGATATTGCAGGAGATACGAGAGGCTCAGCGCATGTCTGATTTGAGGATGGGAGAGCTTCTAGAGGCTCAGCGCTTGTCCGATCAGCGGGTGGAAGAGCTTAGGGATGCTCAGCGTGTGACCGACCAGCGGGTGGCTGATCTCACAGCTAGTCTCCAGACGACCCAGACTCAGATAGCTTGGTTGACTAGAGTCTATGCTTAGGACTATGATGGAGACCGTGAGGCACCGCTGAGGACTATGATCTCACAGCTATCCGGGTTGTGGACTGTACTCTGCTTTAGTCATGTATATATACATTTTTTCTCTTTCTTGGTTGTATAGAAATTTGTTTCTCATTTAATAGATGCATCATTCTCTTTCAATTTTGTCTCAAACAACACATATGCTTATAGTGTGTTATTATTACGTCTTTTAAATTTTATCCTATCTCAGTTCATGAACTTTTACGAAAGTACACTGGTTTCACAGACAAGGCCTGAGAGCTCTGATACCAAGTTGTCACACCCCAATTCTGCACCATTCAGAATGGTGTGATGAACCGCTAATAAACCAATGGTTCAACCAGGATCTCTAACAGGCTATGTCCGTTGAAAATAAAACCATACACATCCACAACCATAATCAGAATAAATACACAATAGTGGAAGTCTTAATGAGAAATGAACTGAGGAATCTAAATGTGATAATCAATAATAAAATATCAAGTTATGTTGTATTAACCGAGACATAAGTAAATAAAATATCAAATTACATTTCCTTAATAATTCAAATAAAATCTAATCGAAAATGCATGCGTTGCACTCGCATGAAGAGTCATGTATTTCCACGAAGTCTTCAGCTACCATCGCAGTGACGTGCCCGTACACATAAGTATTCATATAGTCTTCAACCGTGGTACCTGCATCATCAACTAAAAATATTCGACGTCGAAAGGGTGAGAACACATCACGGCTCAGTGAGCAAACAAAACAATGCAACAAAACATACGCATGCAATCAATTCATATCTATGGTTTGGTTTATAAATTTGCAATGTACAATAGAAAGGTTCAGTGGCTGCCTCACCTCTATACACGAGTGTGTGGATACACCCAATGAATACGACACTGTCGCCCACAGCACCCACCATGGACAATATACACCCCATGAAAATGGCATGACTGTACCGGTTGCCCATACCAACACGTAAGCCCCTACTAGCGAGGGCTTGTAAACTAGGCTTGCAACTAACCAATCCTAATGTCAAACAGTGTATCCAAGGCCTCACCCCAGCATCCCTCAATACATCCATAGAGATAGAGCTAAGGTCGCCCGACAGAGTCGAAGACTACACGGTCCGAGATCACCTCCCCTGATACCTTACGATGTAATAGTTCTGCTAAGGTAATGGCAATACGACGATGTCAGTGGACTTCTTGAGTAGAACCATGCCACAATATACACCCCATGAAAATGGCATGGCTGTACCGGTTGATACCATCCCCTACCCGCACCATATACACTAACCACACACATACATTCACATGCCTATTCCTAGCATCATCATCATCATCATGTTATAAATAAATAGAATTAAATATGCATGAACAGTAATAGCAAGAATATTGGATGACATATTAAATGCACATACAAGCATACATGCATAGAATCAGTCATGGTATTGGACTTAAGAAATAAAAACAGTTTATTATTAGCCATTTAGTTTAGGTCTTGTTCCCTTACCTTTGCTTGAGTGTTGATCCTCTTTCAAGCTTTAAAACCACTTTTATATCAAGAGGAAAACCTAACAAGTTGATAGATTTTGGTTAGAAGTCATTCCAAAAAGTTTAGGCTTGTTTTTAAGCACGGGTCGCAGGGTGGGTCGTAGGTAGGGTAGCAGTATACATCGACCCCCAGGGTAGGGTCGATGCCAGGGTCGGATGTTTCATCGACCCTAGGTGCGACCACCCCTGTTCTGGACTTCCCGAACATTGGGGGTCGATCCTGTGGTCTGGTAGGGTCGATTCCCAATCGACCCCACGTGCGACCCCCCGTGGGTTGAGTCGTGATTTTCATTCTACAGTCCATTCTTTCACGTTTGGGTCCTATGGCTGACTTCCACAATCCATTCTAGGCGTGTTCTATGGCTTAGAACACTAGGTTTCTTCCTTACCTTGTCTACCATGATTTTTCCATGTTTTTCATTGAAATCTTCCAATGGGTGTATGATTTGGGTTTCTCCTAGACCATACTCTCTTCATGAACTATTCTAAGGTCTTAGATTATCAAGTAGAAAGCTTGCCCATACCTTAGGTTTGTTGAGATTCAGAGATTTCTCTGAATTCTTCAATTAGGTCTTCTTCTCCAACTTTCCTTCTCTTTTTCTTCTCTTCTCTTTCTCTCACTCTCAATTATGGTTTTAAACGAAGTGAATGATGCTTAGGGACGTCCTATTTATAGAGTAGAATCTCTAAAAATAAGTCCCATTGAGATTAGGAAGAAATCCCATTGAAATTTGGAAAGTTTCCTATTTGCGGTTTCTGTCGACTAACAGGGTGTCGATGAGGGGGTCGGAGATCCCGTCGACCCTCAGTTCCTAAGTTGTCCAACCCCCAGTGAAAAATCAGGGGTCTGACTTCTATGTGAGGGGGGGTCGACCCTGCTGGTTTGGGTCTACGACCCTACCCTTATTTTGACTATTTTTAGGTCAGTTTAGTACCTGGTTTTGCCATTTCCTTCACGCACTTAGTCCATTTGGCTCGACCATGATGGGTAGACCTGATACAAGGTGGTAAGACCGGTTAGTCCGATAAGGGTCTTACAAGCATCCCTCAATATGTCCATAGAGATAGAGCTAAGGCCCCCCCGGTAGAGTCAGAGACTACACGGTCCGAGACCACCTCCCCTGATGCCCTCGATGTAATAGTTCTGCTAAGGTAATAGCGATACGACGATGTCAGTCAACAAGACTTGAGTAGAGATAGGGCTAAAGTGCTTAGGACCGCACCGCATCACACTTCCCCTGATGCCCCACTCGCATCAAGTACACTAACCAGACACAAACATTCACATGCCTATTCCTAGCATCATCATCATCGTCATGTTGTAAATAAACTGAATTAAATATGCATGAACAGTAATAACAGGAATAGTAGATGACATGTGATATGCACATTACAATCATACAATCATAGAATCATACATGGGATTGGACTCAATAAATGAAAACAGTTTATTATTAGTCAATTAGTTTAGGTCTTGTTCCCTCACCTTTGCTTGAGTATAAATCCTCTTTCAAGCTTTAAGAATCACCTTTATATCAATAGGAAAACCTAACAAGTCGATAGATTTTAATTAGAATTCATTCTGACAGTTTTAAGCTTGCTGTAAAGCTAGGGTCGCAGGATGGGTCGCAAGTTTCTGTGACCCCAGGGTATAGGGTCGATCCATGGGTCAGTTGTCACATCGACCCTAGGTGCGATCGCAACTTCCCTAGACTTCCCGGGAGCTAGGGGTCGATCCTGTGGTCTGGGAGCCAATCGACCCTACGTGCAACCGCACGTGGTTTGAGTTGACCTTTTCATTCTACAGTCTATTCTTTCATGTTTGGATCCTTTGGCTTACTTCACAGTCCATTATATGCTTGTTCTATGGCTTAAAACTCCAGGTTACTTCCTTACTTTCTCTACCATGATTCCCTCCATGGATTCCATTGAAATCTTCCTATGGATGGATGATTTGGGTTTCTCCTAGATCATACCCTCTTCATGAACTATTCTAAGGTCTTAAACAATTCATGGAAAGCATATCCATACCTGAGGTTTGTTGAGATTCGAAGGTTTCTCTGAATTTCTTCTCTTTAGTCTTCTTCTCCAACTCTCCTTCTCTTTTCCTTCTCTTCTCTTTCTCTCACTTTCAATTAGGGTTTCAAAAGGAATGAAAGAGGCTAAGGAACGTCCTATTTATAGATAAAAACCTCCCTAAATCCGTCCCAACGAGTTTAGTAAAGGTTTCCTTTGAATTAGGAATGTTTCCTAATTTTCGATTTCTGGCAGGTTACCTAGGGTCGATGCTAGGGTCGCAGATCCCGTCGACCCTAGGGTTTCTGTTGTCCAACCCTAGGACTAAAAGTCATGGGTTTGACTTCCTGATATGGTGGGGTCGACCCTACCTATTTAGGTATGCGACCCTACCCTTTATTTTACTGTTTTTGGGTCAGTTTCATACCTAGTATTGTTGTTTCCTTCACGCACTTGGTCCATTTGGCTCGACCATGATAGGTAGACCTGGTACAAGGTGGTAAGACCAGTTAGTTCGATACGGGTCTTACACTACCTCTGTATGCAACCCTAGCCAGTAGGGGGTCAGGTACTAGTAGGATGGAATGATGAGGGGAAGGATCGGTAGTATTTGTTGGAGTGTCACTGGTTGGACTTGTTGTCCAATCAGCATTCTGATTGGAACATTGTGTGGGGGTACCAGGGTTATCGATTGTAGGCCGGTGAGTACCCAGCACTCCCATGCATAGAGGTTTTAGTCAGCCTCTAAGAGGTATGGCTAGGCCTCACCATAGCACATGGCATATATAAGCCCCGACTATTGCATTATTGTGTGTAATAATACTAATCATGCATATTTGATTGTTTGCCTCTATGTTTCTCACTAAGCTCTTGTTCGAGAGCTGTCCCTCACGTACGCCATTCTTTTAGATGAAATTACAGGTACTACCTTGTTGACTACTTAAATGCGCCAGAGATTACTCACTTAGCCCAGCTAGGAGGAGTATAGTATGAAGATGGAGCACATGATGCGGATTACAAATGTAATGTGTGTCTTCGATGGATAGTTGTTTTGAGAAGGAATTTCAAAACAAAAAATAGATTTCTATTTTCTTTACATTTTGGTTACTTATTTATATAGCCCATGATTATTAGGGCACTACTACTTGAGGTTTTGTTTTAAGAAGTTGTTTGGTGAACCTCGTTTGAGGATGTAATGCAGTGCTACTACTATCTTATTATCATTAGTGTGTTCATAGTTGCTTAGTTATTTTCTGCAATTTATTACTCTATATTATGATTGTGGCATTGTGTTGGTAGTGGTTGGTATGTGTGCGCACCCCTTATGGGGTTCTGGTGGGATGACATCCAAACGACGGTGTTGATCCAGTCGTATCCCAAAAGAAAAATTTTTAGACCGGTATTTTTGGGGTATGACAGCCACATTTTGTACAGAGTCCAAATTGGTTATAAGTAAATGGAAACGAATTTGACACTTCTACAGATGTTGACTTTGATGCAATCTTAGGGATAGACTGGCTAGCTACCCACAAGTCCAGCATCCTGTGTGTTGAAAGGAAAGTCCCATTCGAAGTTGATGGTGATAAGCCAATTGTGTTCATCGAAGACAAGCCGAAGAAGCAGAAGGAGCTTTTCATTTCTGCCTTGCAAGCAAGTAAGTTGTTAGATCAGGGCTATACTGCATACATTGCATCTATAGTAGATACTACTATAGAAATTCCCAACTTGGAAGAACTACAAGTAGTAAATGAATTTCCTGAGGTGTTTCCAGAAGACTTTCTAGGATTGCCACCTGATAGAGCAATAGAATTTGTAATTGATCTGCTCCCAGGATTGGCACCTGTATCCAAGGCACCCTATAGAATGGCACATGTAGAATTAAAGGAACTCAAGGTTCAATTATAGGAATTGCTAAATAAAGGCTTTATTTGGCCAAGTATTTCACCATGGGTAGTGCTAGCCTTATTCGTCAAGAAGAAGGACACAAGCGTTAGACTGTGCATTGATTATCGATAATTGAATATACTCACAGTCAAGAATCGATACCCTCTAACCAGGATCAATGACCTATTCGATTAATTACAAGGAGCATTAGTATTCTCAAAAATTGATTTACGATCAGGTTACCACCAATTAAAGATCAGAGAATCTAATATTCCAAATACAGCCTTTAGAACCTGATATGGTCATTATGAGTTCAGGGTTATGTCATTTAGGTTGACAAATGCTCCAGTGTTGTTCATGGAGTTAATGAATAGGGTATTTCATGATTATTTGGATCACTTCGTCATATTATTTATTGATGACATCCTTGTATATTCTCGCTCTCCTAAAGAACTTGAAGAACATTTAAGAAAGGTTCTTCAGTGACTCAAGGAAGAAAAACTATATGCTAAATTCAAAAAGTGTGAGTTTTGGCTAAGGAAAGTAGCATTCCTTGGACATGTTGTCTCAGGGGAAGGGATAGCTATCAACCCTAGCAAAGTACTAGTAGTGTTAAAATGGGAAACCCTAAAGACAGTTATAGAAGTAAGGAGTTTCCTAGGTCTTGCACGGTATTATCGGCAATTCATTTAGGACTACTCACGAATTGTTGTGCTAGTTACCCAACTCACGAAGAAAGGAAAGAAGTTTGAATGGATGAAAAAATGATAAGTGAGTTTCTAAACCTTGAAGGAAAATCTTGTGACAGCCCCAGTGTTGATGGTACCAGATGGAGATACCAGATACACTATGTACACCGATGCGCCCAACATAGGGCTGGGGTGTGTCCTAATGCAACATGGTCGAGTCATTGCCTATACATCTTGAAAGTTAAAAGAGCAAGAGAAGAACTATCCCACTCATGAGTTAGAGATGGCAGTAGTAGTCTTCGCACTGAAAATATGGAGACACTACTTATTCAGTGCCGCTATCAAGATCATGTCGGATCACAAGATCTTGATTTATTTATTCAACCAAAAAGAGTTAAACATGAGCTAATATTGCTGGTTGAAACTTCTAAAAGACTGGACATATAGTATCTCCCGGGAAAGGCTAACGTAGTGGTTGATGCCCTAAGCACAAAAGTTATTGGCTCAAGGTTAGATGAAATGCAAGAAAAAGAAGGAGACACATATATATCGACACAAGTGGTGGCTACGGAACCTTCACCCACATCTGGCAATGTAAATACAAAAATGTTGCTTGAAGAGTTGGTCACGTCTGTCTCTACACTTTTTAGTACATTAAGTTTTATGCCGACTTTGCTAGATAAAATAAAGGAAGCATTACCAAAGGATCCATTCTTGGGCAAGATCATGATGGAATTAAAGGAAGCTAACTTAGTTCTTGATTTTGCCATAAGTGATATGCATTCTTGAAAGTGATGAAAACATTAAAGAAGCCATCATGGTAGAAGCGCATACAACTCCGTACACCGTGCATCCTGGTAGCACAAAGATGTACTAGTATCTAAAGCAAAATTTTTGGTGGAGAAGAATAAAGGTTGATGTGGCAAAATTCATTTATAAAGGCCTAACCTACCAATAGGTGAAAGCTGACTGCTAGAGACCTGCAAAAAAGCTGCAACCTTTACCTGCCCCTAAATGGAAATGGGATCATGTAACAATGGACTTCGTCACAAGACTACCTTTAACGGCTCGACCTGTAGACACCATTTGGGTAATCATCGATCGTTTCATGAAGACTTTCAGGTTCATTGTTGTCTGCCCATGATACTCTATGGATCAATTAGCCAGACTGTAAATAAACAACATTGTTCGACTACATGGAGTACCGACTAGCATCGTATCGGATCAAGACCCACGATTCACCCTGCACTTCTGGAAAGGATTATAGAGTGCAATGGGTACTCAATTGAAATTCAGCACAACATATCACCCACAAACCGATGGCCAATCAGAGAGGACAATCCAACTATTAAAAGATATGCTCAGGGCATGTGCATTGGATTTCAAAAACAAGTGCGACGAGAACTTAGCACTTATGGAGTTTGCTTACAATAACAGTTACCAAGCTACAATTGGTATGGCTCCATATGAGGCATTGTATGTGTAAGACCCTTACCAAACTAACCGGTCTTACCACCTTGTACCAGGTCTACCTATCATGGTCGAGCCACATGGACCAAGTGCGTGAAGGAAATCACAAAATCAGGTACGAAATTGACCCAAAAACAGTAAAATGGAATGTAGGGTCGCATGCCTAAACAGGTAGGGTCGACCCCACCTCAGCAGGGTCCAACCCATGACTTTTGAGTCCTAGGGTCAGATGACTTGAGACCTTAGGGTCGACGGATTCTGTGACCCTAGCATCGACCCTAGGCAAACTGACAGAAACCGAAAATTAGGAAACCTTCCTAATTCAAAGGGAACCTATCCTAAACTCGTTGGGACGGATTTTGGGAGGTTTTCTTCTATAAATAAGACGTCCCTTAGGCTCTTTTACTCCTTTTGAAACCCTAATTGAAAGTGAGAGAAAGAGAAGATAAGGAAGAGAAGGAAAGTTGGAGAAGAAGGCTAAGGATAAGAGTTTCAGAGGAATCTCTGAATTCAGCAAGTCTAAGGTATGAAAACATTCTCCAAAAATTGTGTAAGACCCTAGAATAGTATATAAAGTGGGTAGGATCTAGGAGAAACCTAAATCATCCATCCATGGGAAGATTCCAATGGAATCCATGGAGGAAATCATGGTAAACAAAGTAAAGGAAGTAACTTGGAGTTTTAAGCCATAAAACAATCATAGAATGGACTATGAAAGTAAGCCAAAGGATCCAAACATGAAAGAGTGGACTGTAGGATGAAAAGTCGACTCAAATTACATCTGGTCGAACTTAGGGTCGATTGGTAACCGACCCTATCAGACCACAAGATCGACCCCTAGCTCTCAGGAAGTCCAGGGAAGCTATGGTTGCACCTAGGGTCGATGGATAACCGACCCTATGATCGACCCTATACCCTGGGGTCTCAGATACCTGCGACCCATTCTGCGACCCATCCTGCGACCCTAGCTTTACAGCAAGCTTAAAACTATCGGAATGAATTCTAATTAAAATCTATCGACTTGTTAGGTTTTCCTATTGATATAAAGGTGATTCTTAAAGCTTGAAAGAGGATCTACACTCAAGCAAAGGTGAGGGAACAAGACCTAAACTAATTGGCTAATAATAAACCGTTTTTGTTTATTGAGTCCAATTCCATGTGTGATTCTATGATTGTATGATTGTAATGCGCATATCACATGTCATCTACTATTATGTTATTACTGTTCATGCATATTTAATTCTGTTTATTTACAACGTGATGACAATGATAATGCTAGGAATACGCATGTGAATGTTTGTGCGTGGTTAGTGTACTTGATGCGAGTGGGGCATCAGGGGAAGTATGATGCGGTACGATCCTAAGCACTTTAGCCCTATCTCTACTTAAGTCTTGTCCACTAACATCGTCGTATCGCCATTACCTTAGCAGAACTATTACGTCATAGGGCATCAGGGGATGTGGTCTCGGGCCGTGTAGTCTTCGACTCTGCCGGGGGGCCTTAGCTTTATCTCTATGGACGTATTAAGGGATGCTGGGGTGAGGCCTTGGACACATTGTTTGACATTAGGATTGGTTAGTTGCGAGCCCAGTTTGCAAGCCCTCACCAATAGGGGCTTACGTGTTGGTATGGGTAGAGCATGAGGGGAAGTGTGATGTGGTGCGGTCCTAAGCACTTCAGCTCTATCTCTATCCCATGGTGGGTGCATGTGGGGGCGGCAATGGTGTTTGATCTGTTGAGCGGTTCCACACACTCGGGTATAGAGGTACGGCGGCCTCCAAACCTTTCTATAGCACATTGCAAACTTATATACCAGACCACAGATATGAATTGAATACATGCATAAGTTTGTTGCATTGTTTTGTTTGCTCACTGAGCCATGATGTGTGCTCACCCTTTCGAATTTGAATATTTTTAGTTGATGATGTAGGTACAACTGTGGAAGATTATATGAATGCTCCCGCATACGGGCACGTTGCTGCAATGGATGCTGAAGTATAGTGGAGACGCATGACTCATCATGCGAGTGCAACTCATGCATTTTCAATTAGATTTTATTTGGATCATTAAGGAAATGTAATTTGATATTTTATTTACTTATGTCCCGATTAATACAACATAATTGGAAATTTTATTTATGATTATCACATTTAGATTCTTAGTTCATTTAATATTAAGAGTTCCGCTATTGTGTATTTATTTTGATTATGGTTGTGGGTGTGTATGGTTTAAGCAAACGGATACAGCCTATTTGAGATCCTAGTTAAACCGTTGGTTTATTAGTGGTTCATCACACCGTTCTGAATAGTATGGAATTGGGGTGTGACAACTTGGTATCAGAGCTCTCAAGCCCTGTCTTTTAAACCAGTATACTACCACAAAAGTTCATGAACTGAGATAGGATAAAAATTTAAAAAGCTATAATAATAACACACTATAAGCACCTGTGTTGTTTGAGACAAAATTTTAAAAGAGAATAATGCATCTATTAAATGAGAAACAAGTTCATATACACTCGAGTAAAAGACAAATGTATATTCATGTCAAACCAAAGCAAGTTTATGTACATATCTAAAACAAAGTACAGTCCACAACCCGGATAGTTACTCTGTAATACAAAAGGAAAGAAAAAAAATACATTATGAAGCTGGAGGTGATAGGGGAGGCGGTGCCTCGTGATCTCTGTCATAATCCTCAGCATAGACTCTAGTCAATCAAGCTACCTGAGTCTGGGTCTTCTGGAGACTAGCCGTCAATGCAGTCATCTACTAATCAGATGTACGATGAGCATCTAGAAGCTCTCCCACCCTTGAATCCATCGCACGCTGAGCCTCCCTGATCTCACGAAGTAATCCCATCATATCATCAGATGGTGGGCGTGAAGGACCAGCCGTGCGTGAAGGAGTGTGTGATGGACCAGCTCCAGTAGAATGCAGAGGTAATGGAGGAGGTATGGAGTCCACATCCATGTACATACGATCCTCATCCTCAGCATCACCCCCATGAACCCTTGCTCCAGCGGCTGCTGCTGCTGCCTCAGCGTCTGTCGTCTCCACCTGAGTACGAGGATGCACCAGAGCGTTCCTCTCCTCATCACTGACCTGGATGTCCGGCATGCCCATCCTACAGATAGCCTCCCAGTCCAGCACTGATGAGAAAGTCTTCTCCTGAATCCTCTCATCTACTAAATCAACACTTAGGCGGATAAGCAGGGTGGTGATCAGACGTCCATAGGGCAGGTTACCTATTTGACCAGACAGCGTAACACAGATCATCGTCTGCATAATAATATAAGGGAGGTAGACTGGCTGCCTAGTGCAGATACAGTAAAGTAAATACTGGGTCAACAGGGAGATCCTCTCGTAGTGTCCACTCTGGGGTATTAGGTTATGCTGGATGATCTTACAGTACACCCGAGGCTCTAGATGAAGGTTGATCGTCTTCATCTCCCGGCGATCCTCTCTGATAAGCTGACAGTCTATCTCAGCCCGCATCTCCAAGGAAAAGAACTGGGGCTCTCTGGGAGCACAATATACCAAGGGGCCGTCATATGAAATGCCCAAGAGGTTTGCTAACTGCTGGCAGTCAAAGGAAATCTTTACTCCCTTGACGTAGCTCATGATCCTGAACTCCCTACCCCTCTCAGTGTCATTGTGATCTCCCACCACCTGGAGATTACAATAGAACTGTCTCACCAGATCCGGATGGGTACAGGCATCGTAGGTAATCATGAGAAGCCAGCCCATGTCACCAAATGCTCTCTCTACGTCAAACAAGGCTAGGCTAGCCAAGTCCACACGACGACCTCCCTTTACCTTCTTATGAGCGTAGCGGGCATACTGAGCCTCGGCCTCGTTAGAACGGAAACAAACTGGGTCATGAACCGTAGGTACTTTGGTACAAGCCATATTATCTGCCAAAACAAAGAAAAAAAAGATAATAGCTTAGTAGGTGAAAAATCCAAAAATTTCGGCATTATAACGGCATAAATTGGTCAAAAGCCTCACTTTTCACCCATACACTTGGGCAGGAGGACTTATATAGATTCTAAACTATCCTGCAAGACTTATACAGTGGAAATTTTATCTAAGAAGATTGAATTAAAGAAATTTCAAGAAATTCAAAAATCTTGAAAGATTAGATCAAAATTGGAAATTTTCAAGTTTCTCGATAACCAACCAATGAAACTTGAATATTTTTTAGGGCTTTCGTCCATTGTGGGACCAACAGCAAAAGCCCCCAATAAAAATTGAATTTTTATAGTTGGAGAAATTTTAATTTGAAGAAAATGATAAAAATGGGCAAAACCCTAGTTAAGAAACCTTAAAAACATGCAACAGTAGGACACACACCTAAAGAGAAGGAGTGAGAGTCTCGCAAGTATGATAAATTCACCAACGGGTCGGGGTAGTCACTGTAGCATCTCAGAGGAATGAGCTGAGTCGAAAAAGAGGAGAAAGAATGAGAAATGAATACAAAATCGGGATTTAAAACCTGATTCTGTGTCCTAGGGTCGCATTATTCGACCAAAACATGCGACCCTACCTCCGACCCCCTCATCGACCCTAGCCTCTCGGTGATCTGATAGAGAACTAGGGGTCGACCCTAGGGTCGGACATATACTGACCCTACCATCGACCCTAGGCTCTCGGTAAGTTGACAGTGATTCTCAGGGTCGCATAAGGATCGACCCTACCATCGACCCTATGATGGGAAGTACAGTAATTTTGACAGAATGATCGGAAAAATGTTAATATGATATTGATTAGTTGGATTTTTTACTGGAGAACAATTATATTGATTGCCTCACATGTGCTATGGTTATTTATAGGCACTACTATCTTCAGAATGGAAAAATGGCTCGGCAAAGAGTAACCAGACAAAGCCGAAACTCTATTCCACAACCACCACCTGTGGAGGAAGACAGCCATATACATCCCGAAACATAGGAGAATCTGAACACGGCACCATCCGTAGTTAATGGGCAGACAAATCCTACAAATCTGCCAGCTCCACCTACAGACCTGGCTACAGCCGTAATAAATTTGGCACAACAGCTGCAGCAAATACAACAGGTACAGGCTACTATGCAAGTTGCCATAGGCATGGCTTTTCCAGCTGCACAGACGACACCGATGCTAGCAGGACATGCAAGCATAGTACCAGGGGGAAGTAACATAGTACCCCATGCACCTCAGACTCCCATCATGCAGGCTTAAGTGCAAAACCCTAAAGTAGCTCCAGGTGGATATCAATACCAACCACCTATGTATGGGGCTTATGTTCTTCATCAACTAGACCACTCTAGACTAGTTGAGCATTTTCTGAAGATGAAGCCCAGAGAGTATAGTGGTAAGCCAGCTGATCTGTTGTGGCCAGCACACTGGATCGATGAAATGGAGAGGAATTTCACGATGATGATGGTGAACGAAGAGGAGAAAGTGTTTTGTGCAACGTTCATGCTGAAAGGCAATGCACACCCCTAGTGGAAGTCCACACGGACGTATCTATTGACAAAGCACGCCCAACTGACTTGGGATATAAATAAAGAGGCATTCTTTGAGAAGTATTTTCCTAGGAGTTTCAAAGATTCTATGGAGAAAGAGTTCCTGAGTTTGTATCAGGGACAGATGACTGTCGATGCATATCAACAGCGTTATGAGGAGTTGTTCTTCTTTGCACCAATCAGTATGCAAGCGGAAGATACAAAGACCCAAAGGTTCGTCATGGGACTTAGGGGAAGTATTCATGAACATGTACTAGGACTTGAGAAGAAAGTCTACAACGAAGCTGTACAAATTGCTCGGGTGATAGAGTCAAGCCAGAAAGAGAGCTATTTTGCTCAAAACAGGGGTATTAAGAGGCCAACTAGAAATTCATATAACAGAGGGAATACAAGGATATTCAAACCCTTCTGTACTCAAGGTTTTAATGTTGTAGCCAAGACTATCCCAGCAGCTCAACAACAACAAAAGCCAAATAATGAAAGAGTAAAATGCTTTAACTGCAATCAAATGGGACATTATTCAAAGGAGTGCCCCAAGCCCAGAAAGCAAACACAACAATGAAGAGTTTACACTGTTACCTCTGAGGATGCTGTCGCATCGCCTGATGTAGTCACAGGTATGACTTGAACCTTTCATTTTGTATTACATTGTGTGAACATGTAGACTAAATTAAAACAAATCGCAGGTATAGTACCCATTAATGGCATCCCTGCCAGAGTACTCTTTGATTTTGGAGCTACTCATTCTTTTATATCTGTGTCATTTGGAAAGAAGCTGAACGTACCCCTCAAATATCTAGACTATAAACTGCTTTTATGGTCGCCGATGGGAGTTGAATTGGAATTAGAAACAGGTTATGGACCATGTCCAGTCCTTATTGATGAGAAAACTTTAGATGCAACCCTGATTCAACTTGAGATGGCAGACTTTGACGTCATCTTGGGAATGGATTGGTTAGCTCGACATTTTGTAAATCTATTATGTGTCTAAAAGAAGCTGACATTTAAAGACAAGGAAGGAGCAGAGCTCAGTTTTATGGGAACCAAACTTCCCCGTAAACGAAAGCTCATCCTCTCTGCATTAAAGGCTAGGAAATGCCTCGAGAAAGGTGGAGTTGGGTATCTAGTTTCAGTGGTCGACCTCACCAAGGAAGCACCACGAATGGAGGATATTGATGTCGTGCATGACTTTTCAGATGTATTTCCTAAAGAACTACCAGGACTACCACCTGACCGAGCTACAGAATTTGTTATAGATTTGATACCCGGAGCCGCACCAATGTCTAAAGCACCTTATCGAATGGCTCCTACAGAACTAAAGGAATTAAAAGTACAACTGTAAGAACTACTAGACAAGAGTTACATTAGACCTAGCATATCACCATGGGGAGTGCGAGTATTATTCGTAAAGAAGAAGGACGGTAGTGTTCGACTGTGCATAGACTACCGGGAACTGAATAAGGTAACAATCAAGAATCGGTACCCATTGCCTCGGATCGATGACCTATTCGATTAGTTACAAGGTGCCAAGGTGTTCTCCAAGATCGATCTTTGGTCCGGACACCATCAGTTGAAGATTAAGGACGGTGATATTCCCAAGACAGCATTTAGGACCAGATATGGACATTATGAATTTTTGGTCATGTCTTTTGGATTGACGAATGCACCAGCAACTTTTATGGAACTTATGAATTGGGTATTCCATGATATGTTGGACACATCGATCATTGTATTCATCGATGATATATTGGTCTACTCCAAGGATAAGGAAACTCATATTATGAATCTAAACGCCACTCTGCAGCGATTACGAAAAGAGAAGCTTTATGCCAAATTTACAAAGTGTGAGTTTTGGCTAAATAAGGTCGCATTCCTAGTCCATGTTGTATCCGCTGAAGGAATTAAAGTGGATCCTAGCAAGATTGAGCTATTGTGAAGTGGGAAGCATCGAAGAGCATTGCAGAAATTAGAAGTTTCTTAGGTCTAGCTGGGTATTATCGACGATTTGTGGAAGACTATTCCTGAATTGCCGTACCTCTCACCAGTTTGACTAAGAAGGGTGAAAAGTTTGTTTGGACTGATAAATGTGAGCAGAGTTTTCAAACATTGGAGACTAGATTGATATCAGCTCCGGTTTTGACTATTCCTATACCAGGACAGCCATTTATTTTGTACACTGATGCGTCAGGATTAAGTTTAGGATGTGTACTTATGCAAGGGGAACAAGTAATTGCTTATGCCTCAAGACAATTGAAGACACATGAGAATAACTATCCCACTCATGACTTGGAATTAGCGGCAGTGGTACATGCTATCAAGATATGGAGACATTACTTGTATGGAGAGAAATTTCAGATTAAATCACTTATCTCTTTAATCAGAAGGAGTTGAATATGAGACAAAAAAGATGGCTGGAACTATTGAAAGACTATGATTGTGATATCTAGTATCATCCGGGAAAAGCTAATGTGGGTGCTGACGCGCTGAGTAGAAAAGCGATCATAAAATCTCAAGGAGAGGTTAACACAACTGCCGCCATGTGTACTATCAGAAAAGTGTTCAACTACGGTAATAAGCAGTTTGTGATAGATGCACCGGGTGAATCAACCATCCAAGGGTTTATCTAGCTGAAACAGAAAGTTTGGACATTAGACACCGACTAATGAAGGAAGCCCATACCACCGCCTATTCGATACATCCTGAAAGTACAAAAATGTGTCATGATCTAAAGAAATTATATTAGTGGAGAGGAATGAAAGCTGATGTAGCTAAGTTCGTGTCTCAATGCCTAAACTGTCAGAGGGTGAAGGCTGAACGACAAAGACCTGTAGGACTGTTACAGCCATTACCAGAACTAGCATGAAAATGGGACTGCATCACTATGGACTTCGTCACCGGGTTACCATTGACTTCCCGAGTAGTTGACGCGGTTTGGGTGATTGTAGACCGCCTGACTAAAACGGATCGATTTATAGCTATACGACCTCAGTATACACTGGAGAGGTTAGCTAAGTTGTATGTGGATAATATTGTTAGATTACACAGTGTACCTGAAAGCATTGTGTCTGACAGAGATCCACGATTTATTTTGAAGTTTTGAGAAGGATTGCAAAAGGCTATGGGTACAACATTGAAGTTCAGTACTGCATTTCATCCTCAGACAGACGGACAGTCGAAGCGTACCATTCCGATTTTAGAAGACATGCTCCGAGCCTGTGTAAGTGATTTTAAAGGATCGTGGGATGAAAAATTACCACTGATCGAGTTCGCTTATAACAACAGCTATCAGGCTACTATACAGATGTCACCCTATGAAGCACTGTATGGCAGGAAGTGTCGAACTCCTTTGTTTTGGAATGAAGTTGGAGAATGTAGCATTGTTGGACCGGAATTTGTTGAAGAGACATGTCGAGTAGTTGACATGACCAAGGAAAGAGTAAGAACAGCTCAGAATCATCAGAAATAGTATGCAGATACTCGGCGCCCAGACCTTGAATTTGTCGTAGGTGATAAGGTATTCCTCAAAGTATAACCTATGCGAGGTTTGAAACGGTTCGGACAGAAAGGGAAACTAAGTCCGAGATATGTCGGACCATATGAGATTTTAGCTAAATGTGAAAAAGTGGCTTACCAGTTAGCATTACCACCATCTATGTCAAGTGTGCATGATGTATTTTTTATCTCCTTATTAAAGAAGTACGTCAGAGATCCAACACACGTTTTGATAGTAGATCCACCTGATTTGACTGATGATTTGACATTTGAAGTAGCACCAACTGAAATCACCAGTCAAAAGGTTCAACGACTATGCAACCGTGACATCTATTATGTTAAAGTCACTTGAAGAAGCCAAAATATAAAAGAAATCACATGGGAAGAAGAGAATGCTTTGCAAAAGCAATACCCTCATCTTTTCGACAAAGAAGGTATGTACAAATTTCAAGGATGAAATTTTTATAAGCAGGGGGGAGTTGTAAGACCCGTACCAAACTAACCGGTCTTACCACCTTGTACCAGGTCTACCTATCATGGTCGAGCCACATGGACCAAGTGCGTAAAGGAAATCACAAAACCAGGTACGAAATTGACCCAAAAATAGTAAAATAGAGGGTAGGGTCGCATGCCTAAACAGGTAGGGTCGACCCCACCTTAGCAGGGTCCAACCCATGACTTTCGAGTCCTAGGGTCGGATGACTTGAGACCCTACGGTCGACGGATTCTGCGACCCTAGGCAAACTGACAGAAACTGGAAATTAGTAAACTTTCCTAATTCAAAGGGAACCTTCCCTAAACTCGTTTGGATGGATTTTGGGGGGTTTTTCTCTATAAATAGGACGTCCCTTAGGCTCTTTTACTCCTTTTAAAACCTTAATTGAAAGTGAGAGAAAGAGAAGAGAAGGAAAAGAAGGAAAGTTGGAGAAGAAGGCTAAGGAGAAGAGTTTCAGAGAAATCTCTGAATTCAGCAAGTCTAAGGTATGAAAACATTCTCCATAAATTGTGTAAGAGCCTAGAATAGTATATAAAGAGGGTAGGATCTAGGAAAACCCTAAATCATCCATCCATGGAAAGATTCCAATGGAATCCATGGAGAGAATCATGGTAAACAAAGTAAAGGAAGTAACTTGGAGTTTTAAGCCATAGAACAATCATAGAATAGACCATGAAAGTAAGCCAAAGGATCCAAACATGAAAGAGTGGACTGTAGGATGAAAAGTCGACTCAAATTACATCTGGTCACACTTAGGGTCGACTAGTAACGGACCCTATCAGACCACAGGATTGACCCCTAGCTCTCGGGAAGTCCAGGGAAGCTATGGTTGCACCTAGGGTCGATGGATAACCGACCCTATAGCCTGGGGTCTCAAATACCTGCAACCCATTCTGCGACCCTTCTTGTGACCCTAGCTTTACAACAAGCTTAAAACTGTCAGAATGAATTCTAATTAAAATCTATCGACTTGTTAGGTTTACCTATTGATATAAAGGTGATTCTTAAAGCTTAAAAGAGGATCTACACTCAAGCAAAGGTGAGGGAACAAGACCTAAACTAATTGGCTAATAATAAACCATTTTTGTTTATTGAGTCCAATTCCATGTATGATTCTATGATTGTATGATTGTAATGCGCATATCACATGTCATCTACTATTCCATTATTACTGTTCATGCATATTTAATTCCATTTATTTAAAACGTGATGATGATGATGATGCTACGAATAGGCATGTGAATGTTTGTGTGTGGTTAGTGTACTTGATGTGAGTGGGGCATCAGGGGAAGTGTGATGCGGTGCGGTCCTAAGCACTTTAGCCCTATCTCTACTCAAGTCTTGTCCATTATCATCGTCGTATCGCCATTTCCTTAGCAGAACTATTACGTCGTAGGGCATCAGGGGAGGTGGTCTCGGACCGTGTAGTCTTCGACTCTGCCGGGGGGCCTTAGCTCAATCTCTATGGACGTATTGAGGGATGCTGGGGTGAGGCCTTGGATACACTATTTGACATTAGAATTGATTAGTTGCGAGCCCAGTTTGCAAGCCCTCGCCAATAGTGGCTTATGTATTGGTATGGGTAGAGCATCAGGGGAAGTGTGATGCGGTGTGGTCCTAAGCACTTTAGCTCTATCTCTATCCTATGGTGGGTGCATGTGGCGGCGGCAATGGTGTTTGATCCATTGAGCAGTTCCACACACTCGTGTATAGAGGTGCGGCGGCCTCCAAACCTTTCTATAGCACATTATAAACTTATATACCAGACCACAGATATGAATTGAATGCATGCATATGTTTGTTGCATTATTTTGTTTGCTCACTGAGCCGTGATGTGTGCTCACCCTTTCGAATTCGAATATTTTTAGTTGATGATGCAGGTACGACTATGAAAGATTATATGAATGCTCCTGCATACGGGCACGTTGCTGCAATGGATGCTGAAGATATAGTGGAGACGTATGACTCATCGTGTGAGTGCAACTCATGCGTTTTTTATTAGATTTTATTTGGATCATTAAGGAAATGTAATTTGATATTTTATTTACTTTTGTCTCGATTAATACAATATAATTGAGTATTTTATTTATGATTATCACATTTAGATTCTCAGTTTATTTAATATGAAGACTTCCGCTATTGTGTATTTATTCTGATTATGGTTATGGGTGTGTATGGTTTAAGCAAACGGACACAGCCTATTTGAGATCCTGGTTGAACCTTTGGTTTATTAGTGGTTCATCACACCATTCTGAATAGTACGGAATTGGGGTGTGACAGTATGGAAGGAAGTGCAAAACCCTATTGTACTGGAATGAGATTAGCGAAAGAAGAATAGTAAGACCTGACATTGTCCAAGAAACCTGTGAGAAGGTAGATTTGATTCGAGCAAGAATTAAAGCAGCCCATGGTTGACAGAAGAGTTATGCTGATGTGAGATGAAAGAAATTAGAATTAAAATTTGTTAATAAAATATTCCTAAAGGTTTCTCCTTTCAGAGCGATGAAGAGATTCGACAAGAAGGGAAAGCTAAGTCCTTGGTATGTTGAACCCTACAAAATCCTAGGGAGGAGTGGAACGGTAGCCTACTAATTGGCACCGCCTCCAATACTATCAGGTGTCCACAATGTGTCTCATGTGTCTATGTTGAAGAAATACATTAATGATCCAGGACACATGTTGACCTCCGAACCACAACACCTGAATGAAGATTTATCCTACGAAGTTGAACCAGCAAGAATAGTAGACCGAAAATTACAAGAGCTCAAAAATAGAAGCATTCCTTTTGTCAAGGTGATATAAAAAAGTCACAATGAAGAAAAAGCCTCATGGGAGAAAGAGGATGTCAGACCCGCACGCCACGAACCTGGTCTAACCTTACGTTCTAATGTCGTGACCATTTCCCCTCATAATTGGCTCAAGTGAACCAATTGTACGAAGAAACCACAAGATGAGGTAAACAACAAGTCAAATTTAGTTGGTGCAGTTGACTGTTTAAGTTTGTGTGGAAGCAACGAGTCAAAAACTAAAAACCAATAAATTTTGGACATACGGTGGCATTTTTTAGGCATATGGTCATACGTATGGTCGACCATATTGAGACCATACAACGTAGGGTCGACTGTTTTGAAAACATATGGTCAACGGATTATACGACAGCATGATCGACCGTACGAACCCAGAACCAACTCCATGTTGAGGAAACTTTCCTAATTTGAGGGGGGGCTTTTTCCTAATTAAAAGAGGACTCTATATGGAGGTTTTTCTCTATACAAAGGATGTCCCTCAGCCTCTCTCACTCTTTTAGAACCCAAATTGAAACTCTAAACCTAAGAGAGAAAGAGAGAGAGGAAGAAAAGGAGAAGGAGATTTGGTGAAGAAGGCTGAGAGGAAGGTTTTTGCAGAGAAGAGTTTTATCTCTCTACAGCAAGCTTAAGGTATGGACTTGACTCTATAGGGTAGATCAGATAGAATAGGTTCTTTCAAATTGATATATGGAACCCAATGCAATGATTCGGTTATAGGTTTTCTATGGGAAATCATAGAGAGTAGGGTAGGGATAATTGATAAGGATAAACTGTGATTAAAGACCATAAAATGATTTTAGGATGAATCCCATTGATGAGCCAAGAGGAGGAACTCGTATGAGGAGTAAAAATTAACCTGACTACGTATGGTCGCAGCTATGGTCGACCATAGGATGACCAGAGTATCGACCATAGCGATTGAAAAAAAATTCAGGAAACATATGGTCGCAGGTACAGTCGCATATAGTGCTACCATAGGGTATCGACTGTACGTCATATGGTGGCATATATTGCGACCATAGGATCGACCATAGGGTATTGATCATACGATAATAGCAAGTATATTTTGAGACCAGATATGATTTTTTACTATTGTAACTTGGTAAACTTGAATACATTAATTGTTTAGGTTTCCAATAGATTCAAAGTGACTTTCAAAGCTTGAGAGAGGAACAAACATCAATCAAAAGTGAGGAAACAACCTAAACTAATTGAATAATAACAAAATATTTTACTTTATTTGTCCAATGCCATGATTGATTATGTGCTTGTATGATTGTAAAGTGCATCTCACATGTCATCCAATATTACTGTTATTACTACTCATGCATATTTACTTCTGTCTATTTGCTACCATGTTGATTGATGATGATAGGAATAGGCATGTGATTGTGTGTATGTGGTTAGTGTATTGGATGTGAGTGGGGCATCAGGGGGAGGACGTGGCATTGTGGTCTCTAACCTGGTCACTAGTGTCACACCCCAATTCTGTACTGTTCAGAATGGTGTGATGAACCGCTAGCAAACCAACGGTTCAACCAGGATCTCGAGTAGGCTATCCCGCGTTATCTAAACTTACACACATCCGTAATCATAATCAGAGTAAATACACAATAGTGGAAATCTTATAATATAATGAACTGAAGGTCTATGTGATATAAATATTAAATAGAAAATTATTCTGAATCGACTGGGACATAAATAATTATCAAATACATGTCTTTATTAAATTCAAATAAAGAAACCTAAGAAAAATCTAATCAAATACACATGAGTTGCACTCGCAAGAGGAGTCATGTGTATCTACTTCAGCTTCAACTTCCATTGCCGTCACGTTCCCGTATGCTGGAGCATTCATGTATTCTTCAACTGTATAACCTGCATCATCAACTAAAATTATTCGACGTCGAGGGGGTGAGCACACATCACGGCTCAGTGAGTAGACAAAACAATGCAACATTACATATGCATGCAATCAATTCATATCTTTGGTCTGGTTTATAGTTTGCAATGCGCAATAGAAAGGTTGGGTGGTCAAAGGTTAACGTTTATTGACCCCGCCTCTATACACAGGGTGTGGAAGTCCGCCCAAAGGTTAACGTTTATCGTCGTCCCCATCCACCCTAATCATGACATTATACAACAAAGGTTAACGTTTATTGCTATATAATACCATACCAACACGTAAGCCCCTGTTAGCGAGGGCTTGCAAATTGGGCTCGCAACTAACCAATCCTAATTCCAACAATGTATCCAAGGCCTCACCCCAGCATCCCTCAGAATGTCCATAGAGATAGAACTAAGGCCCCCGGTAGAGTCAGAGACTACAAGGACCGAGACCACCTCCCTGGATACTCTACGACATAATAGTTCTGCTAAAGTAATGGCGATACGATGATGCTAATGCACAAGACTTCAGTTAGAGATAGAGCTAAAGTGCTGAGACCCGCCAAAGGTTAACGTTTATTGACGTTCTCATCACACCTCCCCTGATACTCGCTCGCATCAAGTACACCAACCACACACATACAATCACATGCCTATTCCTATCATCATCATCATCATCATGTTATAAACAATAAAATAAATATGCATGAACAAATAATAGAAATATTGGATGACATGTTGTATGCACATTACAAGCACAGTCGCATAGAATCAAACATGGCATTGGACTCAAGAAAAGAAAACAGTTTGTTATTAACCAATTAGTTTAGAGTTCTGTTTCCTCACCTTAGCTTGCTAATAGATACTTTTCCAAGCTTTAGAATCACCTTTATATTGTTATTATATTGCTAGAAGACCTAACAAAGTCGATAAAATTTAATTAGAATTAATTCTGAATTTAAAAACCATTCTGTCAACTGAGGGTCGGAGGTAGGGTCGGAGTCATGATCGACCCTGGGTGCGACCCTCCCCAAACTCTAAACTTCCCGAACACTGAGGGTCGATGGTCAGGATCACCTAGGGTCGGATGGTCATCGACCTTCGGTGCGACCCTCGGTGCACTTTGGTCCAATTCCCTCTTTTAGTCCATTCTTCGTGCTTGGGATCCTATGTCTTGCTCCTACTTTCCATTCTACATTCATTTCATGGTCTGAAACCATGTATAATCCACCTAGATAGCTTTCACGCATTCTCCTATGGTTTTCCATGAAAACCTAACCATGGGTTGATGATTTGGGTTTCTCCGAGATCACATTCTCATCAATAGCTAACCTAAGGTCTGTAGAAACTCATGGAATTAGTATCCATACTTGAGAAGAATACTCCTTCTCTGCAAATCTTCTTTTTTGGCTAAATTCTTTTCCTTGTTTCTCTTTTTCCTCTTCTCCTTCTCTTCTCTTTCTCTCAATTCAATTAGGGTTGTAAAAGGAGTGAAAGAGGCTTAGGGACGTCCTTTAAATAGAGTAGGAACATCCTAAAATAAGTCCCTTTGAGATTAGGAAATAATCTCAATCGAAAATTAGGAAATTTCCTAATTCTATTTCCTATGGTAACCGAGGCTCGATGGGAGGGTCGATGATCCCGTCGACCCTAGGGTTCAAGATGTCTGACCCTCCCTTCAAAATTGAGGGTCTGACTTTCTGCTTTGGGAGGTCCGACCCTGCTTAGCTAGGTATGCGACCCTCCCCTTAAATTAAGTATTTTTGGGTCGATTTGATACCTGGGATCTCGATCTTCCTCACGCCCTTGGTCCATTTGACTCGACCATGATAGGTAAACCTAGTTCAAGGTGGTAAGACCGGGTTAAATTGACATGGGTGTTACAACTAGACTCTAGCTTTATCTCCACTCAAGAACTATTATGTCATAGGGCATCAGGGGAGGTGGTCTCGGACCGTGTGGTCTTTGACTCTGTCAGGGGGCCTTAGTTCTATCTCTATGGATGTATTGAGGGATGCTAGGGTGAGGCCTGAGATACACTGGATGATATTTAGGATTGGTTAGTTGCGAGCCCAGTTTGTAAGCCCTCGCCAATAGGGGATTAAGTGTTGGTATGGGTAAGGCATCAGGGGAAGTGTTGGTGCTGTGTGATCCGAACACTTTAGCTCTATCTCTATTCCATGGTGGGGTGGATGTGGAAGACAATGGTGTCTGATCCATTGGGTGGGCTTACACATCCTTGTATAGAGGTGCGGTGGCCGCCAATCCTTTCTATAGCACATTGCAAACTTAAAATTAGACCAAAGATATGAATTGAATGCATGCATTTGTTGTATTATTTTTTTTTCTTGAGCTCAAGTTGGAGGGCTGACCCTCGCGTGTAATTCTTTTTAGTTTCTGATGTTGCAGGTGTTACTATTGAAGACTACATGGATGCGCCAATGTTTAGGCATGTAGTGGCTATGGATGTACAAGCTGTGGATGATGAATAACACTCGTCAAGCGAGTGTTTCAACTATGATTACGCTTAGTATTTAACTTTCGTATTTTGGTAATTGTAATAGGTATTAATTATGTTTTGGTTACTTAAAGATAACTGGACTATTTAATTTACTTATCATTGTAGACACTCAGTTCATTATTAATAAGACTTTCGCTATTTACTTTATTATCTCTGATTATTACTGTGGAATGTGTTTTGATTTAACATGGTTGGCACAGCCTATACGAGATCCCGATTGAACCGTTTGTTCTTATGACGATTCATCACACTACTAGTTAGTCTAGAATTGGGGTGTGACAAAGGATGACATGCGGGAGAAATATCTGTAGTTGTTCAATGAAGAAGGTATGTCAAATTTTGAGGATGAAATTTTTTGTAGGGGTAGAGTTGTAAGACCAGCACCCAAAATTTTGGTCCTAATTTGAAATTTTAACTTTGTAACAGGTCTTACCATGATGAACGGTTTAAACCAAGGTGAACCGGACCATTGAAAACCCAAAGAAGGTAATCAAGTTAAACCCTTCATACTTGAGTATGCAATCTGGACTCAAAAAAGAGGTCCAACATGACACCACCATGGTACGGTACATTACTTGCTGCACCCCTTGAAGCGAGTCTGGCTTAGAAAACCAACTCAATTGGAACCATGGTCAGACCTAGCCTCGAATTGGACTCATGAAAATTTGTGTCCAGGTTCATTCTCCATTTTTGAAATGGTATAAAGGTGGGAATCCTCCAACTTGCCATGATTAGAGCCCCAATCCCCTCCAACATGAATTGAGTATGGGAGTTATCCAAACTCCATTTTTTCATCTTCATTCTCTGCAAACCCAAAGAGATAAGAGAGAGAGGAGCTCTACCATGTCTGGAGAAGAAGGAAAAAGGTAGGAGGGAAAAGGAGGAAGGATCCTCTGCCACCATTAGAAACAACTGCTGAGATAGCACCGGCACCAAAGATCTATAACTGGTATCGATTTCTCTATCTATTTACTTCCCTTGAGCTTAAAATAAAATGTATGAATCATAGAAGGATCCCTGATCATATTTCTCAGGCCATTTCCTCCTATAACTAGTACTAAGACTCATTCAACGATTTAAAATAAAGCATGTTTAGAATCATCAAAGAACCAAGATTTAAAGGATATGAAAAGTGCATCAAATGGCTAATGGTCGGATCTAAGGACCTTAGACCTTGGGGATTCAATTAAATGATTTATTTTGGATTAAAACTCAAGGAAAACATCTCTAGTATTGCTAGAAATGGATCCAAAGAGTGAAAACCAAATCTAGCAATATCGGTAGAATGGAAAATGGATTTGATGCCAAAACCTAAGCTATAGTGGGATTTTTTAGCCCAAACTCACTGTTTAGGCCTAATAAAATTATGGAAAAACTATCAAAGAATAATCAAAGAGTTTTGGCCACGTTTCAACATGCAACCGATGGCATGAGCTTTACGCCTATAGTCAAGACCGTGTGGTCGATCATGTGTCGCACAGTGTTATGACCTTGGATGAAGGCCATCTTTGGACACCATCTTGCTGGGATTTTTATGAACCCATTCATATGTTCATATCCCTAGAATTATATTTGTACATAGATGTTCTCCAGCATTATAATCCAAACCTGTGCTAGATTACTTTCGATGCTTGCTATTTAGGATTCCAAGTATTTAGAGCTTCTAGGTAGTGAGTGTAGAATGCTCATTTATAATAATCAGACCTCTGGAAATGCCAATAAAATAATATAATATGCTTGGACAACCAATAGAGACAAATAGTAAACTAGTAGATAAACATTATTATTCTTATTGCTATTTAAGGTATAGCAGAACTTTGGGAAAGACTACTTGGGATCATACTCTTTATTATTTTGCTGCTACTACATAAGTAAGGGAATTGAACATTGTTTAGTAGATTTAGATTTTGAATATGCTATCCGATTGATAACATGTTTGTTTGATAACGTGCCATCCAATAAATTATTTATCTGATCCTACATATGCATCCTTGAGCTTGGGGTGAACAGTGCTGGTAAGGATTAGAGGCCGAGTGGAATGGGACACTCACTACCTTTCCATAAAAGCGACTGACCTATGTTTTGATTCATAAAGTCTGGTTAAGTTAGTAAAGAGGAAAGTGGGTGGAATGGATGCTTACACCACTTCTTACTAACGCTGCTTTGCAATGACCAAAGGTAACCTAGTCAAGACACAATGCCCTAGGTGGGAGGACGAAGGGGGTTGGAAGTTTGATGACGTTACGGTCCAGTGATTTGGTTAATAGGAATACTTGGTTAGTTGAATTGAAATCACCCTAATAACTGTACCCCTAGCCATTAGGGGGTTATGTAGTGGCATGGGTTTAATAAAGGGTGGTATGAACATAGCTGTGATGCTTTCCATACCTGACATAGTATGGATGGGTGGGTGAGTCCACTAGTCAGATTATCACCTCCTCAAGTGGCTGGCGTAATACAAGCTTGGGATGTGTTATGGGCAAGTGGATGGCATAATACGTGCTTGTTCCATAACGATGGACCCATATATGGGGATGTTACTATATGCCGAGCAAGAAGTATTCATTTTGATGGGAGGAGACCCATGCAGCCAAAGACTTCATGTGTGGGTTGTCTTGAGCTAGCACTTACAGCTATATATCAAACCGTAGTTGTTAATTCATGCATTTTGTTTTCACACATTTGATTTCCTTGCTAAGCTCGGTGGTTAAGCTTACCCTTGTGTACTCAAATTTTTTTAAATGCATGTATGACAGAGACGGAATACGAAGTTGTGGATGCTAGTGATGATGACATTCATGACGAGATGTGCGACTGTGATGACTGTGTCTACGGATAGACACTTTGATTATTTGATAAACATATTTGAATTTGGATTATTTCATTTAGATTTGGGGGTGTGTTGCCCGGATGAATAATTTATATTTTAAGGATTTAATTATCTTACTATGTTTACAATGGTTTGGGGATTTATTTATATTATTATCACTTGATTATTTTAGCTGTCTTTATTTAATTATCTTAGAACTTCCACTTACTCATGATTTGAATTCATTTTAACTTGGTGGTATGGATTTCTTATTAGTTCATGTGCTATGATGGGTTTATTAGTTGGTGTTCCACATTCTGTGATCCTGAAAGGGGTTTTCCAATGCCCTTAATTAGGATGTAGAGATCTCATCCATTATATAGTACCGATACGTCAGGAACAGGGTGTGACAATGCCTTTTGGCCTAAAAAATGTCGGGGCCACATATCAGTGGCTAGTCAATTGAATCTTTGAGGACCAAATTGGAAGAAATGTTGAGGTCTATGTAAGTAACATGCTAGCTAAGAGTTTCACAGGAGGTAACCATGTCAAGGACCTTGAAGTAGCATTCGGTGTCCTTAGAAAATATCAAATGCGACTCACTCAAGCAAAGTACGCCTTCAGCATCACCTTGGGTAAGTTCCACAAATTTATGGTCTCTAGCCTCAGCATTGAGCCAAATCTGGCAAAGATCTCGGCCATCCTCAAGATGCCTGCTCCTAGGAAGGTAAAACAATTCCAAAAACTGACAGGCAGGACAGCTACCTTGACCAGATTCATGTCAAGTTCAGCTGATAAATGCCTCCCTTTTTTTGAACCTTGAAAGGAAACAAGACATTTGAATGGACAGCGAAGTGCCAATAGGCATTTGATGAATTAAATATATATCTGGCATCCCCTCCACTCTTGGTCAAACAGGAAGAAGGGGACAGTTTGGAATTATATCTCGCAATATCTGTCAAAGCGATCAATGCGGCCCTACTCAAGGAAGTGGATAGAACACAAAGACCAATCTACTATGTTAGCAAGATACTACTCGATGCTAAGACATGGTACAAATTCATTGAGAAGATCACTCTAGCCTTAGTGATGGCTAGAAAGCTCCGTCCATATTTTCAGTCGCACTCCATAATTATCTTAACCAACCAACCCCTCAAGAAAATTCCATCTAGACCAAATGTTTCTGGACACATCATCAATTGGGAAATCGAATTAGGTGAGTTTGACATCATTTACAAGCTACGTACCATGATTAAGTTGCAGGCTCTGGCCTACTTCCTCATCGAATCATCGCTACTGGAGGAGACCAAAGAAAATGCAAATGAATGGAAAGAGGAGAGCATACTACCGCCCCCATGGACATTATTCATAGATGGAGCCTTTAACCTAGGAGAATGCCAAGCTGGTCTCATTCTCATAAGCCCAAAAGCTTTCCAAATAAGATATGCTCTCCGATTCTAATTTCGGACCTCTAACAGTGCAGCAAAGTACAAGGCACTCCTTGCAAGGCTCAGATTAGCCAGAGCGGTCCTAGCCAAAGATGTTGAAGCCTTCAATGATTCCCAACTAATTGTGAAGCAATTCAATGGAGTGTATGAGGCTCAAAAGGCTAACATGGCAACTTATTTACAGAGGGTCCAAGAAGCCTCTCTAACATTCCATAGCTTCACACTCAAGCACATTTTGTGAGGGTAAAATATGCAAGCAGATGCCCTATCTAAGTTAGCCACTTCAGAACTCTTACATTTGGACCACTCAGTATACACTGAGGTCCTGGACAACAAGCATTGAGTCAGTTGTTGCGACGGTAATGCCAATCAACATTGAGCCATCATGGATAGACCCGATCTATTGGTACCTATAGGAAGATACCCTACCAGAGGAAAGGATAGAGGCTAGAAGAATACAATCAAATGTCACCCATTAAGTGCTCGAGTAAGACATCCTATATAAGAAGGCCTTTACATTTCTACTACTCCAATGCCTGTAGCCCTCAGAGGCATCCCTCACAAACAAAGATGTACATGAGAGAATTTGTGGCGCTCATTTAGGAGGTAAAGCCCTCGCCCACAAAATTTTAAGGCAAGGCTACTACTGGCCAAAGATGAGGGAAGAATGCTTGGACTATGTCAAAAAGTGTGAAAAGTGTCAATTTTTTGCCGCTGTTCCCTACCTCCTAGTAGCTCCATTATGGCCAATTTCATCACCCATTCCCTTCACCACATGAGGTATGGACATCATGGACCCTTTCCCTCTCGCCCACTACCAGCAGATTACCTCACAAAGTGGGCTAAAAAGGAGGTGGTGTCGAGCATTCCTGAGAGCACAGTTCGTGAATTCTTCAAGAAGTCCATCGTCTATCGATATGGTATCCCATAGGTATTAATTATCGACAATGGCAAACAATAGGCACAGCGCCGTTAAGCACCCCAAAACCAGTGCCTAGACAGGAGCAATAAACAAGATTTTGTTACAAGGAATCAAGACTCTATTATAAGCTGCCAAAAGGCGCTGGTTGGATGAACTTCCGCATAAACTATGGGCAAATCGGACCACTCCCAAGACAGCCATGGGTGAATCCCCCTTTATGTTAGCTTTTGGTTGCAAAGCTATTATCCCATTGGAAGTCCAAGTTCCCTCACATAGGGTCATGCATTACGACCCTAAAACCAATAATGAGGGACTCCGAGTCAACCTAGACTTACCACAGGAAACTCATGATCAAGCTCAGCTCAGGATTTTGGTGCACCAGCAGCAAACCACAAAACATTACAACAAGCAGGTCAGGGAACATAACTTTCAAGTTGGAGATCTTGTTTTACGAAGGACAATTACATCAGATCCGACCAACCAAGGCAAACTCAGCCCCAATTAGGAAGGACCATGCATAGTAATCCGATCATTTCAAAAATACGCCTATCACCTTGAAGATATGGAGGGAAACCACTCCCCCGAGCATGGAATGTCAAGCACCTGTACAAGTTCTACCAATAACTCCCCATTCTATCTGATGTACTCAGTCCTACAAGATTCTTTCACAAGCATTGTTTTTTTCTACACATTCAAAGTTCAATGAAAGCAACTCCATTCGTGTCACATTTCTTGTTAAACAACATCATATATGTCACCTAGTCAAATAAAAGAGCTCGATAACTACTGAGCACATTTAACTGAGGAGAGCAGATCGGACTTCGACCATATTTGTAACCCATTCGGCCAAAAGAGCTCAGTAATTACCGAGCACATTTGGCCGAGGAGGGTACATCGAACTTCAACCATGTTTGTGATCCATTCGGCCAAAGGAGATTGACAATTACGGAGCACATTTGGCCGATGAGGGTAGATCGAACTTCAACCATATTTGTGACCTAGTCGGCTAAAGGAGATCGCTAATTACCGAACATATTTGGCCCAAGAGGGAAGATAGGACTGCAACCATATTTGTGACCCAGTCAGCCAAAATAGCTTGGCAATTACGGAGCACATTTGGCCGAGGAGGGTAGTTCGGACTCCCACTATATTTGTGACCCAGTCAGCCAAAAGAACTCCATAATTACCGAGCACATTTGGCTGAGGAGGGTAGATCAGACTCCAACCATATTTGTAACCCAGTAGGGCAAAAGAGCTCTGTAATTACCAAGCACATTTGGCCAAGGAGGGTAAATCAGACTTCAACCATATTTGTGACCCAGTCGAACAAAAGAGCTCGATAATTACCGAGCACATTTGGCAGAGGAGGGTAGGTCGGATTTCAACCATATTTGTGACCCAGTCGCCCAAAAGGACTTGCCAAATACCGAGCACATTTGGCCGAGGAGGGTAGATCATAGCCACACAAAAAGGCATAACTTCAACACTTACAAAATTTTTAAGCAAAAATATAAGGCATTCACACGAAGATAAGATCCAAAGTTCCTTCCATTAATTTTAATATCAAAAGAAATTACAAAGTGTTCTTGTTTCGTAAAGCCCCCAAAAAGAGATACAAGTATAAAACATTCCTAAAAAATTACAATTTAAAAGAAGCAATACATCTCTAGCAGACAGATAGGCCGACAGAGATCAGGAGGTAGGTGAAAGAGCAGAATCTATAGGGTCAAGGTTCTGAGCATTAATCACGGCCATGTCAACTTGATCTTGATCTAGGTTCATCATCTGCTTAGTTAAAGGGGATAGAGGATGAGCTACCGGCTGAGAGGTCATATCCTCGAGTGCGAACATAATCTGGCTATGAGAGTCATCATCTACCGATATTATCTCCTCTGGAGTAAGGTCGTGCTCCGTTACAACCTCACCCTCCCCCTCTCCTTCCTCCTCATCAGCTACCATGGCTTCCTAATCCAAAAGGTCCTTGACTTGACCACACCAAGAGAAGTTTTAGTCCAGAGTTTGTTAGAGTACGAAGTCTCTCATTGTCTTCAAAGTCGAATAATACATCGGAGCAGCCTCAGTAAAGATGTCATCCTTGAAGGTCTACGACTCCTTGTATTGTTTTACTGCATACTACGAGATCCCTTTAAGATCCCTCTTGAATTTTTGGATGACGCCCATGGCTAGATCGGATTTCTTCTTAGCGTAAACCTCGAGCTTCTGGTTCTTCTCAATCAAGGCCGCGGCCTCTCCCTCAAGCTCTATCTGTCTCTTGACCATGGATTCCCTCGCTCAGACCTCATCCGACTGAAACTGCTACTCCCGCTTCAGTGACTCCTTAGTAGATTTGAACTCTTCTTGCATGTGAGTCACTTGGGCTGCCAAAGCATCCCTCTCTTTCGTTGCAGTTTCGCGACCGCATTCTGCAATGTGGAGGTCCTTGGCTAGTGAACCTAACCTCTGGTCGGTCTCGACAAAATATGTAGTCAGCTGCAAAAAAACACACTAACTCATCAGCTTGGAATCAGGGGAAGACAGATTTATGACAAGGAGATAAGGGATGATAAATGCCCACCGAAGAATGAAGCGTCTTGTTCGCTATATACAGGGAAGGCATCGGGAGTGTCACACCCCAAATTTACGATATGTAAAACTTCAGAGCTGATTGAACCGATACATATTTTATGTTCAATCCAATCTAGAATCACATAAGCGGTGGCATGTCCGTCTCAACCAAATCACGCCCAATGTCACAATTTAATTAATCAGAGTAATTTAAATAGCAGAAATAACTAAATTAAATTGAGCTTTCTATTGATACTTAAAATAAGTAATAGACATTGTATCAGAGCTATTCAAGTTTAAACATCCACAACCATCAAATAAAAACCATTCATAATTCAGTCTTATAACATTGGGCTATAAACTAATACTTGTAAAAGGTAAAGTAAAACCAAAATGACAATCTAATCTAAACTCTAGCTTTCTTCATTAATCAACATAGCATCCATTGCTTTGCCTACTCAAACACGCATGCATCACACTCACAGTCCGCATCAGGTTCACCTCCCTCTAGACCTTGCACATCCATATACGCCATAGAAGAGATAGTCGACACACTCACAAAATTAGCTATAGTGTTACCTGCAACATCCACTAAAAATTGTATAGAATAAGGGTGAGTTCTCTAACTTGGGCTTAGTAAGAAAACAGAGAGGCAAATGGAAATATACATGATCATGTTATTATTCCTAGTTTGCATTATTGGTCTGGTATAATGTATGCTACAGTTATGGGAAAGCCTGACCACGCTCACCGAAGCTGGCTACAACCTCTATACACAGGAGAGAAAGATGCTTACCAGCCTACACCATAGCCCTGGTGCCCCCACATGTCATCCCAGAGACAGACAGTACTAGGGCAAAAGTTTTGCCAATGACGCAGTAGCGACCATCCCAACACCTTCCCCTCTTCCCCCATCTGTACCAACAACTAACCCCCTATTGGCCAGGGTCACATACATGTATTGTTTACTAGCCATCAATCTACATGTCATTCCTTGTAGTTTCCTTACACAAACCCAGTAGGAATCCTAGCCCATCCGTTGTGCTCCCCCAAGATGTTGCCATCCCGCTAGGGGTGTGAAGACATCACAAGCCAAACAAATCAGTGACTAGGATCCCTCGATCCTTGATCATTCACCACTGCTCACAGTGCTCATCATATCCACACACATTCCCAATATTCATAAATAAGGGATGCAAATGCATGCAAGCATAATAAAAAGGATGACATGTTATAATGGAGAAGTCTAAGGTCTGTGGAAGAGGATTAATGGGAAGTGCATAAGGACGAATCTCATCTGCCTCTACTTGCTCTTGAGTCCTTTTTCTTCCTTAGCCTCCTGGGCGAGGAGAAATTTGGGTCAAAGGGGAGACATTGGCCACATGCGCTGCCGTAGGAGGTCCGCTGGGCAGGGCAACCATGCTACTACTCACCCCCAACCTAAATTGCACCCTCACTTTTTTCCTCTGGTTCTAAGCTGCCATCTTTGACCTCAATTCTGCCTCGATCAACCCCACTGCATCAAGCAAAAGATTAATTCAGTAACCATAAAAAGGGAAAGCGAAAAATAGTACAATACTGAGGATAGTTAATGACTTGCATAAAAATGATGAGTTTCTCGTTAGCTAAGCCCATTCCACATCTGTCTCACCTATTAATCTCGCCTAGAGGAGGGGTCCTTCAGTTCATTAATGTGTACCGCCATTGCCCTCTTAATAGGCTCAATTTTGAGACTCTCGTCTCTAGTGAGCCCCGAGTTGGAGTTGAATGGACCTGAGCTAATAAGCTCCCAATGATTGTACATAGGTAACCTTTGAGCTCAAGACACAAAAAAGAATCTCCCCATCCAACCCTTTATTGATGTCTTCTTTGCATGGACAAACTCAAGCATCTTCTTCCTCCACGCAAAATAGTACCACCCAATGAAGTCGTGGTCTTTCAGCTGGAAATAAGCCTGAAAGAAAGTTATAGTGAGCTTCAAACGCATGAGACAAACCATCCAACATGCAACAGTGTACCAAGTGTTGGGCATGAGCTGCATAGTAAAATTTCAAGAGTCTAACAACCACATCCGACAGAGGCAAACGAACACCAGCTAGAAGCATATCAGTATAGAAGTAGACTTCGCGGTCGATATGCCAGCATGCCCGCTCTCCCGTCACATGGAGCCTAAGTACATAATCATTAGGAATCATATACTGCTGCCTCAAATTAGTAAAGGCTACCACGGTAAGTTTACAGGGGCATTCCAGGGCCTCAATTTTGGATGTGGTTTCCACCTCTGATCCCATGGGTTGTTAAGAACCATAAAAACCATCGCCCACAGACTTGGACATACCAAATTTAAAGATGGATAAAAGAGCAAGGAGCAGAGGACTTACTCATCTAGGAAAGTTTTTCCCTTAAAACTGCAGACAAAGGCAATTACAACTCTCCCTTCTTGATCGCGGACAATGGCGATTCCTGCCTCTTCAAGATAATAACCAACAATCTTCAAAAAACCTCAAAGATCTTCAAAAGAAGTTCAATGTTCTTCAAACAAATTCAAAGATCTTCAATAAGTTTCAATGGAGATTCAAAGGAGCCCACCAATAGTCAAAGATAATCTTTCACCCTCAGTAAAAATCACTTAGTAAAAAAATATAAGAACAATAAACACTGTTTGTAGACTATTTCTTCTTCTATTGAAGACCTATGTAGGACTACCTCGTGGCTCCAACCTATTAGGCAATGAATGAAGAACTCAAAACAACTTGACAACGGTAAATATTTTTGAAGTTACGACGGTTCATTTACAAAAAAGGATTAACCCCATTGGACCTGGTCATTAGTACGGGGATGAACCACGCACATTTGCCCGAGAATATGTTCTCAACCTCATCTGCTCGGTCATGGCAGTTCAGAGGACTGACAAAGCCACGTTATCCTCAGAAATTATCAAACATAAGTGACCGACAACTCATTATGTCTTGGTAATTCGGAGGATTGATAAAGCCACTTCAACCGATGAAATTACAGAGCATAAGTGACCGACAACTCATGCTCGGTCTTGGTAGTTTGGAAGACCGACAAAGCCATTTCATCCTCAGAAATTACCAAGCATAAGTGCCCACAAACTTATTCTCAATCTTGGCAGTTCAAAAGATCGACAAAGCCACATTATCTTTAGAAAATACCTAGCATAAGTGACCGACAACTCATTCTTGGTCTTGACAATTTGGAAGACTGATAAAGCCACGTCATTCTCAAAAATTACATAGCACAAGGGATCGACAACTCATTCTCGGTCTTGATGCGTGGCAATACCACCATCACCACACAGATTTGACCAACAATGACTACTCGGCTTGAAGGCCCAAAATCATCTCGATGACCATGTAGATTTGACCAATAATCACTACTTGGCTTGGCTACATAGAATTATCTCCATGACCGCGCAAATTTAACTGACAATGACTACTCGACCTGAAGGCAAGGAATTATCTCCATGACCGCGCAGATTTGACCGATAATGACTACTTAGCTTGAAGGCATGGAATTATCTCCATGACCACACAGATTTGACTAACAATGACTACTCGGCTTAGTTGCATGGAATTATCTCCATGACAGATTTGGCCAACAATGACTACTCAGCATGAAGGCACGGAATTATCTACATCACCGTGCATATTTAACTGACAATGAGTACTCAGCTTAGCTACGTGAAATTATCCCCATGACTGCGCAGAATTGACAAAGAAGACACCACGGCCTCATAACACAACACCACCTTCATGACCACCCCCTACTCAACTAACTAGCATATCCTCATCACCAGTATTCAATACCAGAAGTTTGTCCAGATCGTCCACCACAAATCAAGGGACCTAAAAGATCCCTCCTTATTGATCGAACTTATTTGCCCAGCTGAACCTTGCAGATTCAACAAAGCAAGGAGGCAATTGTCAAGTTTGAAATTTCTATCTTATTTTGTTCAACCGTACCCTGTAGATTCAACGAAGCAAAGAGCCAAGTGTCAACTTCAAAACTTCTATTTTACTTACTCAATTGAACCTTGCAAATCCAACAGAGCAAGGAGGCAAGTGTTAGGTAAATTTCCAATAGCGCCAATAAGATGACGATAGCTGAAAAGCTACAAATCCATGTCAGCACCCCTAAGAGGCCTTGAGGGAAATTTCTATAATTCTTATCGAATAACAAGGACAAAGACGTCTTTACATTAGTATCGAATGTTATTTTTGTCTATTCCCACCATAGGCAATGGTAAAGTGACCTTACGTAAGATCAATATTCCCTATAAATAGTTTACGAATCCTAAGATTTCAGGTATATCTAATACACTAATACTTTTTCCTAGGGATTATCGCTCTGACACCTTGGACTGAGAATCCCTCACTTACCATGTAAAACCCACACCCAGAAAATCCGTCCTAACTCAGATTTTCTTGTCGTGCCAAGGTTTTTCATCGCTGACAAACCCGACCCCATGTCGACTTGAGGACTAACTTGAACCAGGTACGAACCATCTTCGTAATATTTTAAAATTTTAAACTAATTGTTCTTAACCATGAACCAGTCTAGACAACCGATCCCAAACAATCGCAGCCATATGGTCGCAAATGGCAAGGCCAGAATAGTCTGCCCGCAAATGCCAATTTCAAAACTACATTTTGGAGTAGTGTGGGAATATTTCCTAGACCTAGGGACAACCCCAATGGGTCCCACTTCACACCTAACTGAATTAGAGTTAATGGAGGAAGTAGAGAACCTAAGGGACTCCTCAAAATGCCAAATGGCAGTCCCTTACAATCTCCCCTTCCTTAAGGAGTTCTACCCCAACAAGGAAACTCCATAATCATAAAAGCCTCTCCAAAACCCTCTCTCCCTCTCAAAGTACCATTCTTAAACCTAAAGTTCTAACATATTCTCAAAGAAAGGAGAGAGTTGAAGGAGGCTAGGAGGAAGAAATACCTTGGAGATCATTGGCGAGCTTTGATATCATCGACAGTTAGTTCAAAACCGTTGTAAGTAAACCCTATTTGCTCTGTAATGGATCTTGACATAGGAATGATGGATGAAACCTTGGATCAACAACCATTAATGGAGCCACAGTCCATTGATGGCTGAGTATCAAAGAAGGTTCTATCGATTTTGACCCCAATAGGTACCTTATAGAAACTCAAATAAGAAAAACCTAGCGTAATTATTATATAGGTTAACGACTTTGCAAAGCTTAGAATAGGATTGATAATCCCACAACTAATGTCAAGCCTTGGGATCAACAATGGAGTTCCATCACAAGAAATATATTGTTGGAATCCTAGATGAATAAAAAACCAGACCAACTCTTTGGAGAACGTCCTGTTGCCACTACCGGTTGTGATGTACACAACCGGATGCGCAACCGAAAACTTCCAAAATGTAAGTAAAATTGGCTAGTGTTGGAACCCGATTTTGGAATAAATGTTTGACCAACCTAAGCATGGAATTTTGACCTGAAAATTGGATATGTGATTCTCTTATGAGTGTTGTTGATAATTCAAAAATAATAAGGTCATTTGGACTTGGGCTGAGGAAGATATAGTCTCTGCAAGATGCTGTGCACAGACTGAATCCGATTCTATAAGTCCAACTTGGAAGACCTAGATCATAGGGTTACGCTTGTTGGAATGACCTGAAATTTAGAAGAGACATTATATTTTACATCTAGTTTCATGGGAAAGAAACTTGAGGTGATTTGGATCCGGGATCGTGGACTTATGGCCTTTGGTAGAACAAAAGGTCAGATTCTGATAGAATTCGGGAGCTGTCCGAAGGTGACACTGATCTTAACCTGTCGCAACTAGATGATCACAACTGAATACTTCCAGAATGGTCCCTAGTAAGTACCAATCCTTTGGGGATGGTCCGCTTGTTACTATCATTCGCAAAATATGCAACTGGATAAGTGACCGAATGCATTCGGGAAGCACCTAAAAAGTTACCGGTCTCGACATCCGGTAGCGACATCTATGACAGGACTCGTGACCGGTGGGGACCAGAAGGGTCCGAGAGAAACTGGTCTTGACCACCAATCCCAACTAATCGTAACCAGATGATCCCAACCAGTTGATCCTAGGAATCCCTGTATCAGACTAACTTAAATACACATTGTATCTAATGATCTACTTACACGCTAAGCATCACGTGCGTGAACAACATCGACTCAATTGGTACGAATAGTAAGGATAACAAGAACTCAGGTGAGGGAACAGAACCCCTGTCCTATTTATGGAATGCTTTCTATTTTAATTGTGCTTGTGAATTCATTGATTTGATTGTGATAACATGTCATCCATTATCTACACTTTCCATGCATTGCTTCTATATATGAATCTTGTGATTGTGTGTTGATTGATGCTATCTTGTGATTGTGTGGTGATTAATAGTATCTTTTAATTATTTAATGAGTGATGTTTGCATGGGAAGTGTTAAAATGGTGGAGGACCACAGGATCTGACCCATCAAGCAAAACTTACCATGGTATGCCTTGGACCCTAGTAAGATGACAGTGTTTGGGAGGGCAAAATGGATGGTCTGGAATTCCATTAGGGTACCGAGGGGGTACATTGGATGACACATGTATTGTTCCTACACCCTAATGGGATGACAGCGACTAGGGGTTGTGGTCAGACGGACTGGGATTTCTACTGGGACTGGGATTTCTACTGGGACTGTGGGAAAAGTACATATGATTGACATGTAGGATTGGTTAGTTGCATTACCCATATATGTAACCCTGGCCAACAGGGGATTAAGTGTTGGTAGGATAGAGTGATGAGGGGGAAGGGTGGGCAGTGTTTGTTAGAGCATCACTGGCCACACTTGCTGCCCGATCACCATTCTAATTGCGATGTCGTGTGGCTTTACCAGGGCTAATGGTGTAGACTGGTAAGTGTCCATTCACTCCTGTGCATGGAGGTTGTGTAATCAACTATGGTGAGTGTGGCTAGGCCTTCCCATAACATTTTAGCATACATTATAACTGACCTTGCTTGTGAATAATCAAATCATATATTATTATTTGCTTGCTTGTATCCCAATGTGATCTAGACGATCGAAATGGGATGGCCATCTTGGTCTTGGGATACGGCTATTTTTAGGATTGGTTAGTTACATAAACCCCATGTTTGTGACCCTAACCAGTAGGGGGTGAAGTACTGGTATGGTGATTGTAGATGAGGGAGGTGACTTAGTGGTGGTCATTGTAGCATCTCCAACTAGGGCCAACCTGTACCCAACCCATGATTGGAACAATGTGTGGCTTCCCTAGGGCTATTGGAGTAGGCTGGGTGAGTGTCAATTCTTTCTCGTGCATAGAGGTTATGCCTTTCCATAGCACATGACAAACATTACTAGACCAATACCATTGCCTAGGAATAATAATCTGATCATGCATATTGCCTATTGCATGTCTATTTTCTCATTGAGCTCAAGTTGGCGAGGTCACCCTTGTGTATACATCTTTTTTCTAGCTTTTGTTGTAGGTTTACTATGTCGAATTCATGAAGCATTCTTATGTTACGGGTGTCTTCAGCGATAAGTGGACGACGCTCGCAACCTGGATTACTTGTTGTACTTATGTCTTCAGAGGCCAAGTTGGAGTTGATAAAGAACTGAATTAGTTTTAGTACTTTTGATCGGACATGTTGTCTAATACTTATGTGTTTCACTATTTTATTTGAGGTATTAAGTTATGTCTTGAGTTTTGTTGAAACAAAATAACACATGTTACTATTGTATAAATATCGTTTAGAATCCATCAATGTTGATACGCGGATATTTATATAAGTCTTTTGCTATATTTACAATTTATTTTGATTATGTGGTGGTTAGTGTGTGTATGGGATGAGGTGGTGTGATGTGTGCCCTGCGTCATGATCCTGACAGTTAATAGGACGGTAATAAGCGTTCTATTCAAATCCCGATGTGTGCCAAAAGAAGAAAAAGGGTGTGACATACCCCATAAATATTTAAGTGGGACTATTCACAGATCCCTAACTTAGGCATCGGAGTGGACCCAGGGCCATAGGTCCGCCTCCCCTTTGCCTTTATTTTATCATGCAAGTCTACTCAGCATTGTAGGCTGTAGATAGGGAATCTGGACAAAATAGGTCTCTTTGGTATCATTTTTCTAATAGGTTTTGGTTTTTACAAGTGTTTGGTGTAATTTTTACACCCTATTTTCATATAAAAATAAAAAATAAAATAATACAAAAACCATAATAAGCCATGACCCTCTTTCTGTTTTTTGCCAAAAATGTGTTTCGATCATTTATGCACAAATCATTAATGAATACATGTTCTAATAGCTAAAGAACAAGGTAAAAGGTTAACTTACTCTCTTTTTTATAAAATGTCGATTTCAACTCCTCTATGCTTTCTCATTAATGCCTCTCGTTGGGAGTGAGGGTGAAGAGGGAAATCAAATCCCATAATTAATCAAATAGAGAAGAGAGGCGAGGAAACCCGAGTCAGGATCAGCTGCACGTACTAGAAGAGTAACAACTCTTCTAGTACACTCTTTGGCTGACAAGTGTCCTATGGAGTTAGCAGTGCTAACTTCCGTTACTTAATTAAAAATCATATTTGAATTGATAGATAATCTCTCACAATTTTTTGGGTTGTTTCTTCTTTTCTTTTTTTAATTTTTATTTTTTTTATCAATTCAAACCAGGAAAAATAAATTATGATAACAAATCAGGCCGGATCAGCTACAAGTGCAAATACTAAATTAAAGGAGATTGGGAGATTTCAAAATCATAAAATCTAAGAATTAATAGGAGCGTCTTCCCAATCAACTGCAAGTCTTCTTCCTCAAATTCCCCTTTCATTTTGATTTCGTTTTCTAATACTAAAACCTTGGAGGAAGTTGTGAACCTGTTGGGGAAATCAAGACAAAGAGAAAGAACATCATCTTCTTCATCGTGAACCTTGGATTGATGCTCCTTCCCCTTTCATTTTGATTTCATTTTCTTATACTAAAATCTAGGAGGAAGTTGCTAATCTGCCGGAGAAATCATGACAAAGATAAGGAACATCATCTTCTTCATCATGAACCTTAGATTGATGTTCCTTTCCTAATGGTTTCACAACATTAGATAATCAAGAAGTTTTCTTGATATTCAAATATGATTTTTGATTAAGAAAGATTTATTTTTCAAATAAAAAATAACTAATTTAGTTTACTCACCATTAAAATAGGAAGTAATGGATAAAAGAAAATAGAAGTTAAAAAAACAAATCAAAAAATTGTAAAGAGTTTTATCAAATCGTGAGTAGTTTTATTTCTAATTGATTTACATACTATAAAATCATTACAGTTTTATTTCTAATAGATTAACTTACCTTAAAAATCGTGATTGCTAATTCACCTAATCAATTACCTAAAAAAATGAATTAAAAAATAGAATTTATTTAGTTAATGGAAGTTATCACCATTAACTCCAATGGACACTTGTCATATGTGTAGCTGATCCAGACTCAAGAAGCCCACCTCCCCTTTGGAGTTTTGGTATGCTTAAAGATATTGGGGAGTTTTATTACAAGGGAAAATAGAGGGGAATAAGAAATGCAGAGCTAATGGTTTCCCCCTCTGTAAGATCTGTACTTTCAAATTTCGAGGATGAAATTTCTTTTAAGGGTGGTGGAGTTGTAAGACCCGCACGCCACGAACCCGGCCTAACCTTACATTTCGTGTCGGGACCCGTCTACATATCATGGTCGAGCCATGTGGACTAAGTGTGTGAAGAAACCCAAGACCCAATATGAAAATTTACCCAAAAACAGTCAAAATGAGGGTAGGGTCGCAGGTTTTAACAGACAGGTCCGACCCTCTCATCGACCCTCACCATCGACCCTCTGTACTCGGGAAAAACAGCACGAACCGAAAATTAGGAAACCTTCCTAATTTCGATTGGAACCTTTCCTAAACTCAATGGGACTTATTTTGGGAGGTTTTACTCTATAAATAGGACGTCCCTAAGCCTCTTTCACACCTTTTACAACCCTAATTGGATTGAGAGAAAGAGAAGAGAAAGAAGAGAAGAAGAGAAGGAAAACTTAAAGAAAAGGCTAAGGAAGAAGAGGAAATTCAGAGAAACTCTGAATCTCAGCAAAACTAAGGTATGAATACATTCCCCATGATTTATTTAAGACTTTAGAATGGTTTATGAAGAGGATATGACTTAGGAGAAACCCAAATCATCCATTCATGGTTAGATTTTCATGGAAAACCATGGAGGAATTCATTGAAACCATGTAGGTGAATAAAGTATAGTTCTAAACCATAGAACATGTATAGAATGAATGGTGGAAGCAAGCCATAGGACCCCAAACATGAAGAATGAATTAAAAATTGGAAATTGGACCAGAGTGCACCAAGGGTCACACATAGGGTCGATAGACCCATCGACCCTATGCATTCTGACCATCGACCCTCAGCATTTGGGAAGTTCAGACAGAGGGTAGGGTCGATAGACCCATCGACCCTATGCATTCTGAGCATCGACCCTCTGATCGACCCTCAATTAACAGCATGGTTTTTAAATTGAAAATTAATTCTAATTAAATTCTATCGACTTTGTTAGGTTTGCTAGCAATATAATAACAATATAAAGGTGATTCTAAAGCTTGGAAGAAGATTTAATAACAAGCAAAGGTGAGGAACCTTAACTCCAAACTAAATTGGTTAATAATAAACTGTTTTCTATTTTTGAGTCCTATGCTATGCTTGATTCTATGCGAATATGTTTGTAATGTGCATACAGCATGCCATCCAATATTTCTATTACTTGTTCATGCATATTTACTTTATTGTTTATAACATGATGATGATGATGATGATAGGAATAGGCATGTGCTTGTATGTGTGTGGTTGATGTGCTTGATGCGAGCGAGTATCAGGGGAGGTGTGATGAGAACATCAATAAACGTTAACCTTTGGCGGGTCTCAGCACTTTAGCTCTATCTCCAACTCAAGTCTTGTGCATTGGCATCGTCGTATCGCCATTACTTTAGCGGGAACTATTATGTCGTAGAGTATCAGGGGAGGTGGTCTCGGTCCTTGTAGTCTCTGACTCTACCGGGGGGCCTTAGCTCTATCTCTATGGACATTCTGAGGGATGCTGGGGTGAGGCCTTGGATACACTGTTTGGCATTAGGATTGGTTAGTTGCGAGCCCAGTTTACAGCCCTCGCCAACAGGGGCTTACTTGTTGGTATGGCACTATATAGCAATAAACGTAACCTTTGTTATATAATGTTCATGGTTGGGTGCATGTGAGTTGACGATAAACGTGATCTTCGGGTAACGTCACACACTCGTGTGTAGAGGCGGAGTCAATAAACGCGACCTTTGGCTACCTCAACCTTTCTATTGCATATTGCAAACTTCAAACCAGACCAAAGATATAAATTGATGTGCATGCATATGTAGTGTTGCATTGTTTTGGCTACACACTGAGCCGTGTTGTGTGGTCATCCCTCGACGTCGAATATTTTTAGTTGATGATGCAGGTTACACAGTTGAATATTATATGAACGCGTCTGCGTACGGGAATATAGCAGCAATGGACGCTGGAGCTGAAGATGATACACACGACTCCTCTTGCGAGTGCAACTCGTGTGTATTTGATTAGATATTTTTATAGGTTTCTTTCATTGGATTTATAAAGACATGTATTTGGTATTTAAATATTTATGTCTCAGTTGAAAACAGAATAATTTGCTATTAAATTAATGATATCATCTTAGTTGCTCAGTTCATTTTATTATAAATTTTCCGCTAGTGTGTATTACTCTGATTATGATTATGGATGTGTGAAAGTTTAGATAACGCGGGGATAGCCTATTAGAGATCCTGGTTGAACCGTTGGTTTGTTAGCGGTTCATCACACCATTCTGGTTAGACCAAAATTGGGGTGTGACAACTTGGTATCAGAGCAAGGGAGTGCCCAAATCCCAAGAAGCAGTTACATCAGGGACGGGTATATGCTGTTACATCCGAGGATGCGGCCGCATCACCCGATGTGGTCACAGGTATGACTGAAACTTTTAAAGTTATAATTACATTGAATGAGCATGTAGACTAAGTAAAGATAAATCACAGGTATTGTACCTATAAATGGCGTACCCGCCAGAGTACTCTTCCATTCCGGAGCTACTCATTCATTTATACCTGTGTCATTTGGAAAGAAGACAAAATTACCCATCAAAACATTAGACTACAAATTACTTGTACGGTCACCGATGGGGTTAGAAGTGAAACTAGAAAAGGGTTATGGACCATGTCCAGTTCTCATTGGAGAGCAGACCTTAGATGCAACCTTGATACAACTTGAGATGGCAGACTTTGATGTCATCTTGGGAATGGACTGGTTAGCTCGGCATTCTACAAATTTGTTATGCGCCGAAAAGAAGCTAACATTCAAAGACAAAGAAGGGGCAGAATTCAGTTTCTCGGGAACCAAACTTCCCCGGAGACGCAAGCTCATACTTTCAGCACCAAAGGCTAAGAAGTGTCTTGAGAAGGGAGCAGTCGGGTATCTAGTATCAGTGGTCGACCTAGCCAAGGAAGTACCACGAATGGAAGACATTGACATTGTTCGTGAAGGAATTAAAATTACAACTACAAGAACTGCTAGACAAGGGTTATATTCGACCCAGTATATCTCCATGGGGGGCACCGGTACTGTTCGTGAAAAAGAAGGATGGTAGCGTTCGATTGTGTATCGACTATCGGGAGTTGAACAAACTGACAATCAAGAATCGATATCCACTACCCAGGATCGATGACTTGTTCGATCAGTTACAAGGAGCAAAAGTATTTTCTAAGATCGATCTTCGATTGGGCTATCATCAGCTGAAGATTAAAGAAGGTGATATTCTGAAGACCGCATTCAGGACCAGATATGGACATTATGAATTTTTGGTTATGTCATTCGGATTAACTAATGCACCGGCAACGTTCATGGAACTTATGAACCAAGTTTTTCACGATATGTTGGATATGTCGGTTATAGTATTTATTGACGACATATTGGTATATTCCAAGGATAAGGAAACCCATATCAAAAACCTAAACGCAGCCCTACAGCGTTTAAGGAAAGAGAAGCTATATGCCAAATTTTCTAAGTGTGAGTTTTGGCTAAGTGAAGTCACATTCCTAGGCCACGTGGTATCCGCAGAAGGAATCAAAGTGGACCCCAGCAAAATCGAGGCTATTGTGAAGTGGGAAGCACCAAAGAGCGTTTCAAAAATTAGAAGTTTTTTGGGTCTAGCTGGTTATTATCGGAGATTCGTAGAAGACTATTCTCGGATTGCCGTACCTCTCACCAGCTTGACTAAGAAAGGCAAGAATTTTGTGTGGACCGACAAATGTGAGAAGAGACACCAAGACCTTGAGTTCGCTATAAGGGACAAGGTGTTTTTGAAGATATCACTTATGCATAGTTTGAAATGATTAGACAAGAAGGGAAAGTCATATTTTATATATGTGTTGGATCTTATAAACTTTGGAGAGACGTGGAAAAGTTACATATCCATTAGCATTACCGCTATCCATGTCTAGTGTGCATGATGTATTTCGTATGTCTCTATTGAAGAAGTACATTGAAGATCCATATCAAAAGTATTGACCACGGAATCACTGGATTAGATAGAATGTTTAACTATTGAAGTGGTACCAGCCTAGTTTACTATTGGGAAGGTACAATGTTTCCAAAGCCGGGATAATTATTATGTGAAGGTAACCTGGCAAAGACAAAACGTGGAGAAGAGTGCATAGGAGGAAGTAGATAAGATGCGGAAATAGAATTCCACCTATTGACTACGAAGTAAATTCAAAATTTTGAGGACAAAATTTATTTTATGGATGGGGGAGTTGTAAGATTCATACGTTCAAATTTTGAGGACAAAATTCATTTAAGGATGGGGGAGTTGTAAGATCTGTACTTTCAAATTTCGAGGACGGAATTTCTTTTAAGGGTGGTGGAGTTGTAAGACCCGCACGCCACGAACCCGGCCTAACCTTACATTTCGTGTCGGGACCCGTGTACATATCATGGTCGAGCCATGTGGACCAAGTGTGTGAAGAAACCCAAGACCCAATATGAAAATTTACCCAAAAACAATCAAAATGAGGGTAGGGTCGCAGGTTTTAACAGACAGGTCCGACCCTCTCATCGACCCTCACCATCGACCCTCTGTACTCGGGAAAAACAGCACGAACCGAAAATTAGGAAACCTTCCAAATTTCAATTGGAACCTTTCCTAAACTCAATGGGACTTATTTTGGGAGGTTTTACTCTATAAATAGGACGTCCCTAAGCCTCTTTCACCCCTTTTACAACCCTAATTGGATTGAGAGAAAGAGAAGAGAAAGAAGAGAAGAAGAGAAGGAAAACTTAAAGAAAAGGCTAAGGAAGAAGAGGAAATTCAGAGAAACTCTGAATCTCAGCAAAACTAAGGTATGAATACATTCCCCATGATTTATTTAAGACTTTAGAATGGTTTATGTAGAAGATATGACTTAGGAGAAACCCAAATCATCCATTCATGGTTAGGTTTTCATGGAAAACCATGGAGGAATTCATTGAAACCATGTAGGTGAATAAAGTATAGTTCTAAACCATAGAACATGTATAGAATGAATGGTGGAAGCAAGCCATAGGACCCCAAACATGAAGAATGAATTAAAAATTGGAAATTGGACCAGAGTGCACCGAGGGTCGCACACAGGGTCGATAGACCCATCGACCCTATGCATTCTGACCATCGACCCTCAGCATTCGGGAAGTTCAGACAGAGGGTAGGGTCGATAGACCCATCGACCCTATGCATTCTGAGCATCGACCCTCTGATCGACCCTCAGTTAACAGCATGGTTTTTAAATTGAAAATTAATTCTAATTAAATTCTATCGACTTTGTTAGGTTTGCTAGCAATATAATAACAATATAAAGGTGATTCTAAAGCTTGGAAGAGGATCTAATAACAAGCAAAGGTGAGGAACCTTAACTCCAAACTAAATTGGTTAATAATAAACTGTTTTCTATTTTTGAGTCCTATGCTATGCTTGATTCTATGCGAATATGTTTGTAATGTGCATACAGCATGCCATCCAATATTTTTATTACTTGTTCATGCATATTTACTTTATTGTTTATAACATGATGATGATGATGATGATAGGAATAGGCATGTGCTTGTATGTGTGTGGTTGATGTGCTTGATGCGAGCGAGTATCAGGGGAGGTGTGATGAGAACGTCAATAAACGTTAACCTTTGGCGGGTCTCAGCACTTTAGCTCTATCTCCAACTCAAGTCTTGTGCATTGGCATCGTCGTATCACCATTACTTTAGCAGAACTATTATGTCGTAGAGTATCAGGGGAGGTGGTCTCGGTCCTTGTAGTCTTTGACTTTACCGGGGGGCCTTAGCTCTATCTCTATGGACATTCTGAGGGATGCTGGGGTGAGGCCTTGGATAAACTATTTGGCATTAGGATTGGTTAGTTGCGAGCCCAGTTTGCAGCCCTCGCCAACAGGGGCTTACGTGTTGGTATGGCACTATATAGCAATAAACGTAACCTTTGTTATATAATGTTCATGGTTAGGTGCATGTGAGTTGACGATAAACGTGATCTTCGGGTAACGTTACACACTCATGTATAGAGGCGGAGTCAATAAACGCGACCTTTGGCTACCTCAACCTTTCTATTGCATATTGTAAACTTCAAACCAGACCAAAGATATAAATTGATGTGCATGGATATGTAGTGTTGCATTGTTTTGGCTACTCACTGAGCCGTGTTGTGTGCTCACCCCTCGACGTCGAATATTTTTAGTTGATGATGCAGGTTACACAGTTGAAGATTATATGAACACGTCTGCGTATGGGAATATAGCAGCAATGGACGCTGGAGCTTAAGATGATACACACGACTCCTCTTGCGAGTGCAACTCGTGTGTATTTGATTAGATATTTTTATAGGTTTCTTTCATTGGATTTATAAAGACATGTATTTGGTATTTAAATATTTATGTCTTAGTTGAAAACAGAATAATTTGCTATTAAATTAATGATATCATCTTAGTTGCTCTGTTCATCTTATTATAAATTTTCCGCTAGTGTGTATTACTCTGATTATGATTATGGATGTGCGAAAGTTTGGATAACGCGGGGATAGCCTATTAGAGATCCTGGTTGAACCGTTGGTTTGTTAGCGGTTCATCACACCATTCTGGTTAGAACAAAATTGGGGTGTGACACCCTCATTGCATCTCTCTGGCTTATTCAGGATTCAATTTCCGTTATGGATGATGCGGTCGATGACATCATTTTCTTTTCCAATGACTTTTCTTCATTGTTGATTGAGTGGAAGAACTCATGGAAACAAGTTGCCCAAGTAGTACCTAATCGAACATTTTTTCTTCATCTCCACTTTATGTGTGACATATTTCTACTTCTTGCATGTTCTATGGTATTCTGTTTGCCAGGTATTTAGATCGTCTCCAGTTTGTCATAGAATTGGATAACATCAAGCTACTGCTCGATTAGCGATAGCTAAGTGGTCTTACATCCTACAGTTACAAAGGGGTCGGGTGTAAATAGTCTTGGTTGTGCCAAAACGCACCAAATCTTCTGTTAGAAAAACCTAAATCTGCAATCGAAAGGGAAGGGAAGGCCGGTTCGAAACCATCTCACCCTCTCAAAAAAATCCCAGTGTCATTTCCTCATCCCCATGCTTCAACCACCTCCTTTTCTTCTTCTCTATCCCCATAATACCACGATGACGGTGACAATCGGAGGCATGAATTTCAGAGAGGAAGAAATGGGGGAAAAAAGAAAAAGAGAAATGAAGAGATACCTCCCCATAAAGAGGAAGAAGAAGAACGGTTTTAGAGTAAGGGCGAAGCAGAGAATCTTCAGGGGTTTAGTGTGTTGAACGTAAATTGTCTGCTCTACTATTGGGGTTATTTTAATCATAATAGGTAATTATATATAAATTATAAAGGTGAGTAGTAGACTGAGGAGAATCTGTTCTCAGATTAGATTATGTAATATTAGGTTACGTGTTAGTGTAAAACATGCACTCCACTAACCCGGTCTAACAGTGTCATGCCAGGTCTTTCGATCATAGCTAGATCAAGTGGATCGACCGTGTGAAGAAGGACCACAAGACCAGTATGAAAATTGACCCAAAAAATTGAAAATCAAGTGTATGGTCGACTACCTGGGTAGGTATGGTCGACCATATAGTAGGAAATGAAGACCACTGATTAATAGCCTTATGGTCAATGTTTTCATCCGTATGGTCAATAGATTTTACGACCGTACATCCAACCGTATGATCCCAAACCAGACTCCAAGTTTGGAAAGTTTTTAAATAAAAGGAGATCCCTTTCCTATTGTTAGATAGCCTTATATGGAGAGTTTCTTTCTATATAAAGGACGTTCCTCCACCCTTTTTCACTCTTTTGAAACATTATCAAACCCTAAAGGAAGAGAAGGAAGAGAAGGAGAAGGAGAGAAGACTAAGGAGAAGGCTAAGAGAAGAGTTCTACAGACTCTCTGCAACAAGTAAGGTATGAACCTTGTCTCTGTAGCCTTAGAACATTAAGAGTCAGAATTTCTAGTGTAAATTGCAATACCAAACCCAATGTAAGGATTCAACTGTGGGATTCTCTAAGAAAATCTCAAGAAGGGACCATGGAGAATGGGTTAGAGTAATTAGTTGGTAAAACTAAAAAATTTGGCCTTAGAATGATCATTAGGAAGGACCTTATTGAAGAGCCAAGAGGAAGAATTCGGATTGAAAGTAGAATTTGGTCAGAAAATCATATGGTCACACCTACAGTCGACCATAGCATGGCCAGAGCATCGACCATAACCATTCGGGAAAAATTCAGGAACCGTATGGTCGCAGGTGTATGGATACATATAGTGCAACTGTAGGGTATCGACCGTACGTGGTAAGGTCGACACAACATGAGACCATAGGATCAATCAGACACCTATCAGTGATCTGTTTTGATTTTTGACTACTATAACATGTTAAACATGAAGTCTAACTTAAATTCATGTAACTTCTAGGTTACTAAATTGAGTCAAAGAGAGTATAAGGTGTGGAAGGAGATCTAGTACTGTTAACAAGTGAGGGAACAAGACCTAAACTAATTGAATAATAATAAACTATTTATTTTACTGAGTCTAATGCCATGATTAATTATATGCTTGTATGCATGTAATGTGCATCTCATAGGTCATCTAATATTACTGTTATTACTGCTCATGCATATTTATTTTTTGTCTATTTATAACATGATGAGGATGATGCTAGGAATATGCATGTAAATGTGTGTGTGTAGTTAGTGTGCTTAGTGCGAGTGGAGCATCAGGGGGAGGACGTGGCATTGTGGTCTCTGACCTGGTCACCAGACTCTAGCTCTATCTCTACTCAAGTCATGTCTACTAACATCATCGTGTCCCCATTACCTTAGTATAACTATTATGTCGTAGGGCATCAGGGGAGGTGGTCTCGGACCATGTAATCTTTGACTCTGCCGGGGGGCCTTAGCTCTATCTCTATGAACGTATTGAGGGATACTGGGGTGAGGCCTTGGATACACTGGATGACAATTAGGATTAGTTAGTTGCGAGCCCAGTTTACAAGCCTTGCCAATAGGGACTTACTTGTTGGTATGGGTAGGGCATCAAGGGAAGTGTTGGCGGTGTGTGATCCGGATACTTTAGCTCTATCTCTATTCCATGGTAGGGTGGATGTGGACGACAATGATGTTTGATCCATTGGGTGGTCTTACACACCAGTGTATATAGGTGCGGTGGCCTCTAAACCTTTCTATAGCACATTACAAACTTAAAAATCAGACCAAAGATATGAATTGAATGCATGCATATGTTTGTTGTATTATTTTGTTTTTCTCACTGAGCCTTGATGTGTGCTCACCCTTTCGACATCGAGTATCTTTAGTTGATGATGCAGGTCCTACTGTAGAATAGTACGTGAATGTGCCGTCGTATGGACACATGGCGGCTGTGGACGTAGAAGCTGTTGAAGATTTGCATGATCCTTCATGCGAATGCAATCAATGTGTCTTTGATTAGTTTAGTTATATTTTGATTAATGGACATGTAATCGATTATTTTATTTTATGTTTTGAGTTACTTGGAGATAACTGGATTAAATATTTATTTATCACTATTAGATACTCAGTTCATTAATTATAAAGACTTCCGCTTATTTGTTTATTATCTTTGATTATTACCGTGAAATGTGTGTGTGGTTTGATATGGTGGGTACTACCTAGACGAGATCCTGATTGAACCGTTGGTTTATTGACGGTTCATCACACTATTCTAGTTAGTCCAGAATTGGGGTGTGACAGTTAGATTTTGTAATCTTTTATTGTGATATTTGGAAAGAGGTAAAGATGTAGATAAAGCTCAGCTCTTTTGGAAGATGTTTTAGATTTAAGAGTTTGTAATAGTGTAGGTTGTAATAAAACTTCAGATTGTACCAATGGCTATCAAGACTCGTAAATGCTTTTCTTCTGATATATACATCTTCATTTTTTTTTAATTCCTTTTGTGGGCATTGCAGATGATGAATTTTCATTTTTTTTGCTCTGCACCTCTATGATTTGAAAGTGATCAAATGAAATTTCACCCATGGATTTCCCTTTGTCTCTAGTTCAAGTTCCAACAAACACGCAACTAGATTTGTCACAATAGCGATGGGTAGATGATGGGATTCTGATACACAGTCCACAAAAGAGTAGACCTCCTTCTTCTTCTTCTTCTTCTTCTTACAGACCTTCTGTTCACTTCTTGCCCCGGCGAGCTTGAGAGCTTTATTGTTTTGAAATAAGTTTTTGCTGATTTAGATTTTTGAGAAAGATGGAAGATTCAGTGTGTTTCAACATATTCAAAACTATTTACACCTGACTCCTTTGTAACCATAGGATGTAAGACCATCTAGCTGTCGTTCATCAAGCGGTAGCTGATGGTATCCAGTTATGACGAGCTGGAGACTATCCAAATCCATCCTCTTCTTGGTTTCCCTTCAGTCTATGAATGAACAACTACCGTTCGCTCCCAGATATCGAGCTAGACCGGCTTTTGAGCTAGGAATCAGAAATGCTAGTGAGAGGGAATTATGTAAGACCCGTGTCAATCTAAACCGGTCTTACCACCTTGAACCAGGTTTACCCATTATGGTCGAGTTAAATCGACCAAGGGCGTGAAGGAGATCGAGATCCCAGGTATCAAATCGACCCAAAAACACTAATTTTGAGGGGAGGGTCGCATGCCCAGCTAAGCAGGGTCGGACCTCCCAAAGCAGAAAGTCAGACCCTCAATTTTGAAGGGAGGGTTGGACATCTTAAGCCCTAGGGTCGACGGGATCATCGACCCTCGGATTCTGCCAAAATAGAAATTAGGAAATTTCTTAATTTTCGATTGGGATTCTTTCCTAATCTCAGAGGGACTTATTTTAGGATGTTCCTACTCTATTTAAAGGACGTCCCTAAGCCACTTTCACTCCTTTCACAACCCTAATCGAATTGAGAGAAAGAGAGGAGAAGGAAAAGAGGAAGAAGAAAGGCAAGGAAGAGAACTTAGCAAAAAGGAGAAGAATTTCAGAGAAAAAGTAATCTTCTCAGGTATGGATACTAATTCCATGAGTTTCTATAGACCTTAGGTTAGTTAATGTTGAGAGTGTGATCTCGGAGAAACCCAAACCGTCAAGCTATGGTTAGGTTTTCATGGAAAACCATAAGAAAAGTGCATGAAAGCTATCTAGGTGGGTTATACATGGTTTCAGACCATGGAATGAATGTAGAATGGAATGTAGGAGCAAGCCATAGGATTTCAAGCAAGAAGAATGGATTAAAAGAGGGAACTGGACCAAAGTGCACCGAGGGTCGCACCGAGGGTCGATGACCATTCGACCCTAGGTGTTCCTGACCATCGACCCTCAGTGTTCGGGAAGTTCAGAGTTAAGGGAGGGTCGCACCCAGGGTTGATCCTGACTCCGACCCTACCTCCGACCCTCAGTTAACAGCATGGTTTTTAAATCTGGAATTAATTCTAATTAAATTCTATCGACATTGTTAGGTCTTCTAGCAATACAATAACAATATAAAGGTGATTCTAAAGCTTGGAAAAGTATCTATTAGCAGCTAAGGTGAGGAACCAGAACTCCAAACTAAATTGGTTAATAACAAAAATAGTTTTCTATTTCTTGAGTCCTATGCCATGCTTGATTCTATGCGAATATGTTTGTAATGTGCATACAACATGCCATCCAATATTTCTATTACTTGTTCATGCATATTTACTTTATTGTTTATAACATGATGATGATGATGATGATAGGAACAGGCATGTGCTTGTATGTGTGTGGTTGATGTACTTGATGCGAGCGAGTATCAAGGGAGGTGTGGTGAGAACGTCAATAAACGTTAACCTTTGGCGGGTCTCAGCACTTTAGCTCTATCTTTAACTCAAGTCTTGTGCATTAGCATTGTCATATTGCCATTACTTTAGCAGAACTATTATGTCGTAGAGTATCAGGGGAGGTGGTCTCGGTCCTTGTAGTCTCTGACTCTACCAGGGGGCCTTAGCTCTATCTCTACGGACATTCTGAGGGATGCTGGGGTGAGGCCTTGGATACACTATTTGGCATTTGGATTGGTTAGTTGCGAGCCCAGTTTGCTGCCCTCGCCAACAGGGACTTACGTGTTGGTATGGCACTATATAGCAATAAACGTAACCTTTGTTATATAATGTTCATGATTGGGTGCATGTGAGTTGACGATAAACGTGATCTTCAGGTAACGTCACACACTCGTGTATAGAGGCGGGGTCAATAAACGCGACCTTTGGCTACCTAAACCTTTCTATTGCATACTGTAAACTTTAAACCGGACCAAAGATATAAATTGATTTGCATGCATATGTATTGTTGCATTGTTTTGGCTACTCACTGAGCCGTGATGTGTGCTCACCCCTCGACGTCGAATATTTTTAGTTGATGATGCAGGTTATACCATTGAAGACTATGTGAATGCGTCTGCGTACGGGAACGTGGCAGCGATGGAAGCTGAAGCTGAAGAGAATACACACGACTCCTCTTGCGAGTGTAACTCGTGTGTATTTGATTAGATATTTTATAGGTTTCTTTATTAGATTTATTAAGACATATATTTGGTATTTAAATATTTATGTCTCAGTTGAAAACAGAATAATTTGTTATTAAATTAATGATATCATCTTAGTTTCTCAGTTCATGTTATTATAAGACTTCCGCTATTGTGTATTTACTCTGATTATGATTACGGATGTGTGTAAGTTTAGATAACACGGGAATAGCCTATTTGAGATCTTGGTTGAACCGTTGGTTTGCTAGCGGTTCATCACACCATTCGAACAAGTGTGCATTGGGGTGTGACAACTTGGTATCAGAGCATCTCAGGCCTTGTCCACTGAACTAGCATACATTCAAGACAATAGTGAACTGAGATAAGATAAATTAAAAGCTTTAATATAAACACACTGTAAGCACAAGTGATGATTGAGACCAAATTTAAAAAGAGAATAATGCATCTATAAAATGGGAAACAAGTTACATACAATGAGAAAGTGAAACAAAACGTATATACATAACTAAAGCAGAGTACAGTCCACAACCCGGACAGTTACTCTGTAGTACAATAAAATAAATACAATCATGAAGCTGGAGGTGAAGGAGGAGGCGGTGCCTCACGATCTCGGTCATAGTCCTCAGCATAGACCCTAGTCAACCAAGCCACCTGGGTCTGGGTCGTTCGAAGACTAGCTGCAAGATCGGCTACTCTCCTATCAATCGCCCGCTGGACCGATAACAGCTCATCCACCCTCATACGCTGGGCATCTAGCAACTCCTCCATCCTCAGATCAGATCTGTGCTGAGCCTCCGTGATCTCCTGCAGCATCTCCATTATGTCAGAAGGTGGGAGTAAAGGACCTGCCGCATGAGAAGGACCAGCCTCAGGTACAGGATCCGTCGCATAAGAAGTACCAACACCAGCCGCATGTGTGGGTGAAGGCGGTGGTATCGAGTTGACATCCATATACATACGGTCATCATCGTCGACAGGATCCACGTGAGCTCTAGCAGCGACAGCAACAGCGACAGTAGCAGCCTTGGCATCAGCCATCTCGGTACGAGTGTGAGGGCGCACCATCGCGTTCCTCTCCTCATCACTAACCTGGGCATCCCCCATACCCATCTTGCAGATTGCCTCCCAATCTAGAGGAGACGAGAAGGTCTTCTCCTGAATCTTCTCATCTACCAGGTCAACCCCCAGACGGGTCAGCAAGACTGTAATCATGCGTCCATAGGGTAGATTACCCCTATGACCGGATAATGTGGCACTAATCATAGTCCGCATGATGATGTATGGAAGGCAGACGGGCTGGCGAGTGCAGATACTATAAATCAGGAACTGGGTCAGCTGAAAAACCCTCTCATAGTGCCCACTTTGCGGAATCAGATTATGCTGGATAATCTTGCAGAAGACCCGTGGAGCTGGACGCAGATAACAAGCTCTCATCTGCCAACGATCAAGACGGAGCAACTGATTGTCGATCTTTGCCCTCATCTCCATCTCAACGAACTGTGGCTCTCCAGGCGCACAGTATACCATGGGGCCATCGTAAGGTATGCCCAACAGATCGGCCAGTTGCCGATAATCAAAAGAAATGTGCACCCCCTTGATGTAACTGGTGATGCGCAACTCCTGACCATGCTCAACGTCATTGTAATTCCCCACCACCTGGAGATTACAATAGAACTAACGCACCAAATCCGGGCATGTGCATGCATCGTATGTAATGACAGGAAGCCACCCCATGTCACCAAAGGCTCCCTCTATGTTGAACACGGCTAACTCAGCCAAGTTCACCATACGACCACCCTCAACCTTCTTACGTGCATAGTCAGCATACCGTGCCTCGGCTTCAATGGAACGGAAGCGAAGGGGATCACGAACTCTGGGTACCTTGGTACGAGCCATGGTATCTGCAAAATAAGAAAGAAAAGGAAAACAAGAAGTTAATAGGATAAAAATCCGAAACTTGATTTAATAACGACGTAAGTTGGCCATAAAGCCCCAATTCTCACCATACAAGTGGGCATGAGAACTTACATAGGTTAAAATACATCCTACAACCCACATACAGTAGGAAATTTTAACTGACGATGTCCAATTTGAAGAAATTCAAGAAAAATCGAAAATATCGACAAATTAAGGCAAAAAGAGAAAATTTCAAGTTTCTCGATAACCAACCGATGAAACTCAAAAATTTTTGAGGGCTTTCGTTCCTCGAGACACCAATAACAAAAGCCCCTAATAAAAATCAAATTTTTATGGTTGGAAAAAATTTAATTTGGAAAATACAAGTTAAAGGTGCAAAAACCTAGAAATGGAAACCTAGAAACAGGTAAAAATGGGAAGACATACCTGTAGTGTTGACATGGACGTCGAAACCCGGAGTCAAACCTATCAAAAACGGTAGAGTAGCACTGTAGAAACTCAGAGAGGAGAGACGAGTCGAAACGGAGGAGGAATAGTGAGAAATGACCCAAAATCGGATCTTAAAAATCTGATTTTTGGTCCGAGGGTCGGACAATTCGACTAGCACAATCGACCCTCGAATCGACCCTCCCATCGACCCTCGGCTCTCGGGAATCGACAGAAAATCAAGGGTCGGAACTGAGGGTTGGACACCCATCGACCCTCGCATCGACCCTCAGCTCTCGGGAAGAACAGGTTATTCCCAGGGTCGAATACCAAGGGTCGGACATACCATCGACCCTGAATAGAAAAGACAGTATTTTTTTATATAATGAGCTAGAATTGGAATTAATTATCGGTTAGCATGCCTACCTGAAATATGAATGACTTCTCACCTATTTTGACAATTTTCAGGCACCACCAATCACCGAAAGGAATCATGTCTGGACGTAGAGTAACACGACAGACCCAAAATGTAGTCCCACCACCACCACCCATGGAGGAGACTAGTCAAGAAAATAACTATGCACCGGGTAATCCAGAACCGGCAAACCCTACAAATTTGCCACCTCCACCACCAGAGCTAACAACCGTGGTGATGAACTTGGCACAAAGAACTGCAGCAGATGCAACACACGCAGACTCGGATGCAAGTTGCCATGGGAATTATGTTTCAAGCCACTCGGGCTGCACCCATGCACACGGGACAAGCCGGTGCAGCACCAGTGGGTAACCACCCAGCTCATCGGACACCTCCACAACTTGCTGCACGGATTCCAATGCAGGTTCCGAAGCAGCTCGGGGTGATTACCAGTATCCACACCATATGTTTGGGGCAAACCCCCAAAACCGGTTGGACCACTCCCGACTAGTGGAGAGATTTTTGAAGATGAAACCCAAAGAATTCAACGGCAAACCGTATGATCCGTTGTGGCCAGCCCACTGGATAGACGAGATGGAGAGAAATTTCCTCATGATGACTATCACAGAGGAAGAGAAAGTACTATGCGCCACCTTCATGCTCAAGGGCGACGCACATCATTGGTGGAAATCCACGAAGACATATCTATCGACCAAGCACGCCCTACCGACATGGGCTATATATAAAGAAGCCTTCTTTGAGAAATATTTTCCACGGAGCTTCGAGATTCGATGGAGAAGGAGTTCCTGAGCCTATATCGGGGACGGATGATCGTAGACTCATATCAACAGCGCTACGAAGAGCTGTTTTTTTCTTTGTGGCTAGCATGCAAGAAGAAGATACCAAAACCCGTAGGTTCGTCACGGGACCGAGAGGAAGCATCAGGGAACATGTTCTGGGCATAGAGAAGAAAATCTATAATGAAGCTATCCAGATTGCTCGAGTGATTGAATCGAGCCAGAAGGAGAGTTACTTTACTCATAACAGAGGCATCAAAAGGCCAGCCGGAAATTCTTACAACGGAGGCAATAACAAGACATATAAGCCTTTTCGTCCTCAGAATTTTACTGCTGCAACCAAGACTACTCCAGCAGCTCAACCTCAGCCAAAGCCAAATTCTGAAGTCCTGAAGTGTTTTAATCGCAACCAGCCGGGACATATGGCAAGGGAGTACCCTAAGCCCAAGAAGCAATTCCATCAGGGGACGCGTATATGTTGTTACGTCCGAGGATGCAGCCGCATCACCCGATGTGGTCACGGGTATGACTGAAACTTTTAAAGTTATAATTACATTGAATGAGCATGTAGACTAAGTAAAGATAAATCACGGGTATTGTACCTATAAATGGCGTACCCGCCGAGTACTCTTCGATTCGGAGCTACTCATTCATTTATATCTATGTCATTTGGAAAGAAGACGAAATTACCCATCAAAACATTAGACTACAAATTACTTGTACGATCACCGATGGGGTTAGAAGTGGAACTAGAGAAAGGTTATGGACCATGTCCAGTTCTCATTGGAGAGAAGAATTTAGATGCAACCTTGATACAACTTGAGATGGCAGACTTTGATGTCATCTTGGGAATGGACTGGTTAGCTCGGCATTCTGCAAATCAATTATGCACCGAAAAGAAGCTAACGTTCAAAGACAAAGAAGGAGCAGAATTAAGTTTTTCGGGAACCAAAATTCCCCGGAGACAAGCTCATACTTTTGGCACTAAAGGCTAAGAAGTGCTTCGAGAAGGGGGCAATCGGGTATCTAGTATCCGTGGTTGACCTAACCAAGGACGCGCCACGAATGGAAGATATTGACGTTGTGCGGGACTATCCTGACATATTTTCGGAGGAACTACCCGGATTACCACCCGACCGAGCCACAGAGTTTGTGATAGACCTTGTACCTGGAGCCGCACCCGTATCAAAAACACCCTATAGAATGGCTCCTACGGAACTGAAGGAACTGAAGGTGAAACTACAAGAACTACTGGACAAGGGTTATATTCGACCCAGTATATCTCCATGGGGGGCACCGGTGTTGTTTGTAAAGAAGAAGGATGGTAGCATTCGATTATGCATCGACTATCGGGAGTTGAATAAACTGACAATCAAGAATCGATATCTACTACCTCGGATCGATGATGTAAGACCCGTGTCAATCTAACCCGGTCTTACCACCTTGAACCAGGTTTACCCATCATGGTCGAGTCAAATGGACCAAGGGCATGAAGGAGATCGAGATCCCAGGTATAAAATCGACCCAAAAACACTTAATTTTAGGGGAGGGTCGCACACCCAGCTAAGCAGGGTCGGACCTCCCAAACCAGAAAAATTGACCCTCAGTTTTTGAGGGAGGGTCGGACAGCTTAAGACCCTAGGGTCGATGGGATCATCGACCCTCCCATCGACCCTCAGTTTCTGACGAAAACTGAAATTAGGAAATTTCCTAATTTTCGGTTGGGATTCTTTCCAAATCTCAATGGGATTATTATAGGACATTCCTAGTCTATTTAAAGGACGTTCCTAAGCCACTTTCACTCCTTTCACAACCCTAATTGAATTGAGAGAAAGAGAGGAGAAGGAAAAGAGGAAGAAGAGAGGTTAAGAAGAAGGTTTAGCAAAAAGGAGAAGAAATTGCAGAGGAAAGTAATCTTCTCAGGTATGGATACTAATTCCATGAGTTTCTACAGACCTTAGGTTAGATATGATTGAGTGTAGGATTTTGGAGAAACCCAAACCATCCATCCATGGTTAGGTTTTCATGGAAAACCATAGGAGGATGCACGAAAGCTATCTAGATGGATTATACATGGTTCTAGACCATGGAATGACTATTGAAGGAATGTAGGAAGCAAGCCATAGGACCCCAAATACGAAGAATGGATTAAAAGTGGAAATTGGACCAGAGTGCACCAAGGGTCACACCGAGGGTCGATAGACCATCCGACCCTAGGTGTTTCTGACCATCGACCCTCACTGGGAGGGTCGATAGACCCATCGACCCTAGCATCGACCCTAGCATCAACCCTCAGTTGACAGAATGGTTTTTAAATTCTGAATTAATTCTAATTAAATTCTATCGACTTTGTTAGGTTTGCTAGTAATATAATAACATTATAAAGGTGATTTTAAAGCTTGGAAAAGTATCTATTAGCAAGCTAAGGTGAGGAACCTTAACTCCAAACTAAATTGGTTAATAATAAACTATTTTCTATTTCTTGAGTCCTATGCCATGTTTGATTCTATGCGAATATGATTGTAATGTGCATACAGCATGCCATCCAATATTTCTATTACTTGTTCATGCATATTTACTTTATTGTTTATAACATGATGATGATGATGATGATAGGAATAGGCATTGCTTGTATGTGTGTGGTTGATGTGCTTGATGCGAGCGAGTATCGGTGGAGGTGTGATGAGAACGTCAATAAACGTTAACCTTTGGCGGGTCTCGGCACTTTAGCTCTATCTCTAACTCAAGTCTTGTGCATTGGCATCGTCGTATCGCCATTACCTTAGCGGAACTATTATGTCGTAGGAGTATCGGGGAGGTGGTCTCGGTCCTTGTAGTCTCGACTCTACCGGGGGGGCCTTAGCTCTATCTCTATGGGCATTCCGAGGGATCTTTGGGGTGAGGCCTTGGAAACACTGTTTGGCATTAGGATTGGTTAGCGTGAGCCCGGTTTGTAAGCCCTCGCTAACGGGGGCTTACGTGTTGGTATAGCATTATATAGCAATAAACGTTAACCTTTGTTGTATAATGTTATGGTAGGGTGGATGGGGACGACGATAAACGTTAACCTTCAGGCGGGCTTCCACACCCTGTGTATAGAGGCGGTGTCAATAAACGTTAACCTTTGACCACCCAACCTTTCTATTGCAAATTGCAAACTATAAACCAAGACCAAAGATATGAATTGACTTTTGCATGCATATGTATTGTTGCATTGTTTTGGCTACTCACGAGCCGTGTTGTGTGCTCACCCTCGACGTCGAATATTTTTAGTTGATGATGCGGGATATCTTGTTGAAGATTATATGAACCATGTCCGTATGGAACTGTAGCAGCTATGGAAGTTGGAGCTGAAGACGATACACACGACTCCTCTTGCGAGTGCAACTCGTGTGTATTCGATTAGATTTTTTTTTTGTAGGTTTCTTTATTGGATTTATAAGACATGTATTTGGTATTTAAATATTTATGTCTCGGTTAATCACAGAATAATTTTCTATTATTTATGGATATCATCTTAGTTCTCAGTTCATATTTATTTATAAATTTTCCGCTATTGTGTTTTACTTTGATTAAATTTGTGGTTGCGTTTTTTTTTTTGATTTGGTGGGGGGTTTATAGTTAATTTGGGTCGTTGGGTTTTTGGTTGTTGTTTGGCACCACCCCGCCCGGGGGGGGGGGGTGGGGTGGGTGATCGATGACTTGTTCGATCAGTTACAAGGAGCAAGAGTATTTTCTAAGATCGATCTTCGATCAGGCTATCATCAGCTGAAGATTAAAGAAGGAGATATTCCAAAAACAGCATTCAGGACCAGATATGGACATTATGAATTTTTGGTTATGTCTTTCGGATTAACTAATGCACCGACAACGTTCATGGAACTTATGAACCGAGTTTTCCATGATATGTTGGATATGTCGGTTATAGTATTTATTGATGACATATTGGTATATTCCAAGGACAAGGAAACTCATATCAAGAACCTAAACGCAGCCCTACAGCGTTTAAGGAAAGAGAAGCTATATGCCAAATTTTTAAAGTTTGAGTTTTGGCTAAGTGAAGTTGCCTTCTTAGGCCATGTAGTATCCGCTGAAGGAATCAAAGTGGACCCCAGCAAGATCGAGGCTATTGTAAAGTGGGAAGCACCAAAGAGCGTTTCAAAAATCAAAAGTTTTCTAGGTCTAGCTGGTTATTATCGGAGATTCATAGAACACTATTCTCGGATTGCCGTTCCTCTCACCAGTTTGACTAAGAAAGGTGAAAAGTTTGTGTGGACCGATAAATGTGAGAAGAGTTTCCAAACGCTGAAGTCCAGATTGATATCCGCCCCGATTTTGACTATTCTTATTCCAGGACAGACGTTTACCATATACACTGATGCGTCGGGATTGGGATTAGGATGTGTGCTTATGCAAGGGGAGCAAGTAATTGCTTATGCTTCAAGACAGTTGAAGGTACATGAGAAAAACTACCCCACTCATGATTTGGAGTTAGCGGCAGTAGTACATGCGGTCAAGATATGGAGACATTACCTATACGGGGAGAAATTCCAGATTAAGTCGGACCATAAAAGTTTTACTTATTTATTTAATCAGAAGGAGTTGAATATGAGACAAAAAAGATGGCTGGAACTATTGAAAGACTATGATTGTGATATCCAGTATCATCCGGGAAAAGCGAACGTAGTTGCGGATGCATTAAGCAGAAAGGCAATGATAAAATCGCAAGGAGAAGTTAGCACAACTGCAGCAATGTGTACTACCGGAAGGGTATTCAATCACGGCAACGAGCAGTATGTGATAGATACAACGGATGGATCAGCCAACCAATGGTTTATTCATCGGTTTTCGAATATGTTCGCGGCATTGAAGATTATACGGGATATAGTGGATGAAGTGAAGACTGTTATTCAAGCAGATCCTTATCTGAGAACGGTACAAGAAGATATTGAGAAAGGTAGGACTAACCCTGAGTTCACCTTGGATGACGAGAAAGTACTGAAATACAAAGGAAGAATATGTGTACCTAAAACAGAAAGTATAGATATTAGACACCGATTGATGAAAGAAGCCCATACTACCATCTATTCGATACATCCTGGAAGTACAAAAATGTATCATGATCTGAAGAAACTATATTGGTGGAGGCGAATGAAAGCAGATGTAGCCAAGTTCGTGTCTCAATGCCTAAATTGTCAGAAAGTAAAGGCTGAACGACAAAGACCCGCAGGACTGTTGCAGCCACTACCGGAACCAGCATGGAAATGGGACTATATCACTATGGACTTCGTCACGGGACTACCATTGACTCCTCGAGTAGTTGACGCAGTTTGGGTGATTGTGGACCGTCTGACTAAAACAGCTCGCTTCATACCTATACGACCTCAGTATACACTGGAAAGGTTAGCGAAGTTGTATATGGATGATATTGTTCGATTACATGGTGTTCCAGAAAGCATTGTGTCGGATAGAGATCCACGATTTACTTCCAAGTTTTTTGGGAAGGATTGCAAAAGGCTATGGGTACAACGTTGAAGTTCAGTAGTGCATTCCACCCACAGACAGATGGACAGTCGGAGCGTACAATCTAGATTCTAGAAGATATGCTACGAGCATGTGTGATTGATTTTAAAGGATCATGGGATGAAAAGTTACCATTGATCGAGTTCGCTTATAACAATAGCTATCAGGCCACTATACAGATGTCACCTTATGAAGCACTGTCTGGCAGGAAGTGTAGAACTCCCTTGTTTTGGAATGAAGTTGGAGAACGTAGTATTGTTGGACCGAAATTTATGGAAGAGACTTGCCGAGTGGTCAACATCATCAAGGAAAGAGTGAGAACAGCTCAGAACCGTCAGAAACAATATGCAAACACTCGACAAAGAGATCTGGAGTTCGCCGTAGGTGATAAAGTATTTCTGAAGGTATCGCCTATGCGAGGATTGAAGAGGTTCGGACAGAAAGGGAAACTAAGTCCAAGATATGTCGGGCCATATGAAATTCTAGCTAAGCGTGGAAAAGTAGCTTATCAGTTAGCACTACCACCATCTATGTCAAGTGTGCATGATGTATTTCACATTTCCTTATTGAAGAAGTATGTCAAGGATCCAACGCATGTTTTGACAGTAGATTTGCCAGAATTGACTGATGATTTGACATTTGAAGTAACACCAATAGAAATCACTAGTCGAAAGGTTCAATGTCTACGCAACAAAGATATCTACTATGTTAAGGTCACATGGAAAAGTAGAGACATGGAAGAAATTACATGGGAAGAAGACAATGCTATGAGAAAGCAATACCCTTATTTATTTAATTCAGAAGGTACGTACAATTTCGAGGACAAAATTTTTATAAGTTGGGGGGAGTTGTAAGACCCGTGTCAATCTAACCCGGTCTTACCACCTCGAACCAGGTTTACCCATTATGGTCGAGTCAAATGGACCAAGGGCGTGAAGGAGATCGAGATCCCAGGTATCAAATCGACCCAAAAACACTAATTTTGAGGGGAGGGTCGGACATCTTAAGCCCTAGGGTTGCCGGGATCATCGACCCTCCCATCGACCCTCGGATTTTGCCGAAATAGAAATTAAGAAATTTCCTAATTTTCGATTGGGATTCTTTCCTAATCTCAGAGGGACTTATTTTTGGATGTTCCTACTCTATTTAAAGGACGTCCCTAAGCCACTTTCACTCCTTTCACAACCCTAATCGAATTGAGAGAAAGAGAGGAGAAGGAAGAGAGGAAGAAGAAAGGCAAGGAAGAGAACTTAGCAAAAAGGAGAAGAATCTCAGAGAAAAAGTAATCTTCTCAGGTATGGATACTAATTCCATGAGTTTCTACAGACCTTAGGTTAGTTAATGTTGAGAGTGTGATCTCAGAGAAATCCAAACCGTCAAGCTATGGTTAGGTTTTCATGGAAAACCATAGGAAAGTGCGTGAAAGCTATCTAGGTGGGTTATACATGGTTTCAGACCATGGAATGAATGTAGAATGGAATGTAGGAGCAAGCCATAGGATTCCAAGCACGAAGAATGGATTAAAAGAGGGAACTGGACCAAAGTGCACCGAGGGTCGCACCAAGGGTCGATGACCATTCGACCCTAGTGTTCCTGACCATCGACCCTCAGTGTTCGGCAAGTTCAGAGTTAAGGGAGGGTCGCACCCAGGGTCGATCCTGACTCCGACCCTACCTCCGACCCTCGCTTCAAAGATGGTTTTTAAATCTGGAATTAATTCTAATTAAATTCTATCGACTTTGTTAGGTCTTCTAGTAATACAATAACAATATAAAGGTGATTCTAAAGCTTGGAAAAGTATCTATTAGCAAGCTAAGGTGAGGAACTAGAACTCCAAACTAAATTGGTTAATAACAAAAAAATTTTTCTATTTCTTGAGTCCTATGCCATGCTTGATTCTATGCGAATATATTTGTAATGTGCATACAGCATGCCATCCAATATTTCTTTTACTTGTTCATGCATATTTACTTTATTGTTTATAACATGATGATGATGATGATGATAGGAATAGGCATGTGCTTGTATGTGTGTGGTTGATGTACTTGATGCGAGCGAGTATCAGGGGAGGTACGGTGAGAACGTCAATAAATGTTAACCTTTGGCGGGTCTCAGCACTTTAGCTCCATCTCTAACTCAAGTCTTGTGCATTAGCATCGTTGTATCGCCATTACTTTAGCAGAACTATTATGTCGTAGAGTATCAGGGGAGGTGGTCTCGGTCCTTGTAGTCTCGACTCTACCGGGGGCCTTAGCTCTATCTCTATGGACATTCTGAGGGATGCTGGGGTGAGGCCTTGGATACACTGTTTGGCATTAGGATTGGTTAGTTGCGAGCCCAGTTTGCAGCCCTCGCCAACAGTGGCTTACGTGTTGGTATGGCACTATATAGCAATAAACGTAACCTTTGTTATATAATGTTCATGATTGGGTGCATGTGAGTTGACGATAAACGTGATCTTCGAGTAACGTCACACACTCGTGTATAGAGGCGGGGTCAATAAACGTGACCTTTGGCTACCTAAACCTTTCTATTGCATACTGCAAACTTTAAACCGGACCAAAGATATAAATTGATTTGCATGCATATGTATTGTTGCATTGTTTTGGCTACTCACTGAGCCGTGATGTGTGCTCACCCCTCGACGTTGAATATTTTTAGTTGATGATGCAGGTTATACCGTTGAAGACTATGTGAATGCATCTGCGTACGGGAACGTGGCAGCGATGGAAGCTGAAGCTGAAGAGGATACACACGACTCCTCTTGCGAGTGCAACTCGTGTGTATTTGATTAGATATTTTATAGGTTTCTTTATTGGATTTATTAAGACATGTATTTGGTATTTAAATATTTATGTCTCAGTTGAAAACAGAATAATTTGCTATTAAATTAATGATATCATCTTAGTTTCTCAGTTCATGTTATTATAAGACTTCCGCTATTGTGTATTTACTCTGATTATGATTACGGATGTGTGTAAGTTTAGATAATGCGGGGATAGCCTATTTGAGATCCTGGTTGAACCATTGGTTTGCTAGCGGTTCATCACACCATTCTGAACAGTGTGGAATTGGGGTGTGACAAATTATGTTATCGTACAGTCCATTCCCTCCACAATCTTGTTTAATTCACCGAGTCAACACCCTTTACCTCCATTGCCAAGTCTGCCACTACTGAGGCCGAATCAGTACCCTCAAAATCAATCTAGCTCTCCTCTTTCTTCATATCCACCAACGGAGAAGCAAACTTACCCCAATTTGAGCTTCCGTCATGGTGGATACATGTTTTCTAAATGGCATTTTGGCCTTCCAAGCGGTCAAGTGGGTTGGCCTTGTGTGAAGATTTTTCTCAGGTCAAGATTTTGTTGAACTTGAGGAATTCTTGATCACTTGATCTTTCCCCTTTCTAGAGATCGAAAACGAACTCAAGAACAAGGTAAAGAGTAATTTAATCTGCGTAGGCACACCAACCCTATGTCTCATTCTACAATCTATTATGCATAATAGTTACCAAATAAAATTTTATTTTTTTTATGAAAAATGATTTTCATAAATGTTTTTTTATAAATAAATCCAAAAAAAAAATAAATGATACCAAAGTGACTCAAAGGTAGACATGATTTTCCCTCAAGAATTTTTTATTGGGTTTTTCTTCATTGAAAAACTACCAGATTCTTGGAATGATTTCAAACTTATTATGAAACATAAGAGAAATGAATAGACTCTCGATCAAATTATAGACCAAGTGAAGATTAAGATAAAAGGCACCCTAGTGTGGGGGGATTCGAGTTTGAATCCAATCCTTAAACCACCTAGAGAGGTGCAAGCCTACTGAACAACGATTATGTTGTCCCGAAAGAATTTGAGTTAATATAGCCAAAGTACAAAGGAGTGATAAAATTCCTATAAATTTTCACCAATGCAATAGAAAATCCCCAAGAACCCTCCTTCCATAGGCCATTTTCTCTTTTGATTTTCAGAGGATTAGGATCTATATAAAATGGTCAATCCAGATCCTCATGTTAGAATATTATGTGTTTAGGGTTTCAATGAAACCCTATTCTAATCCCATACAGTTGCCATAGAACACAATAGAGAAGCCATAAACAATGAACATAAAGACATACCTATCTATGAAGAGATCGATTCCCATACACTCCAAGTCACTCCAAGCTTTGATCAAAATCCCTCGGTCACAGTCTTCCACAGCCTCCAGAGGATATCCTGACGTCTCTTGCTAATGGGTGTAGAGAGAACTTATTAATTGTGGCTGTGGGGAGTCTAACCTAGTATTTAAAGAATACTGTTGTAACCCTTAAACCCTTCCCACAATAGAATTAGGTTTACTAAACCTATCTCATACCATGTGACAAACCAAACCAAACCGGTTCTATCGTGTTCATTGGACTCCCACTGAATTGACTAGTTTAGGTAATTAATTAAGTCCACATAAATCTAACAATCTCCCACTTGGGCTATATTAATTATAAAACCACCATCAACTAGTGTGGCCATGGAATCCAATACACTAAAATGTCACTAACTTTGAAATGTCCATCAAGCTTCTCAATGTAAGCAACAACGAATAATACACCTCAACATATGGTGTACAAACTTCTGTCAGCCACAACAAAGGTCTACTCAATACATGACTCGCCTGAGATAATGCATGAAAGTAAACTCCCATGTGAGTCCAAACTTGATTAAAGAACCTTAATCAAAGTCCCCCAAAACCTTTATGGGCAACTAAAATATGGTATTTAAAAAATCTAAAAATATAATACCATACTTTGGCTAGACATCGCCTTTATTCTTTGATATTATCCTCTTTATGGTAAACCGCCTCTAGCTTGGATTAATACCGTACTTTGACTTACCGTCATTATTTGTATGACTGAACGCCTCTTATCTTGGCTAAATACTGCATTATATATTTGACTAAATACTACCTTGTTCGTCCTTGACTAAATACTGCCTGGTGTTTGACTAAATACTACCTGATTTATCTTTGGCTAAATACAGCCTGGTTTATCTTTGACATGTCAAACACATAACTATGTATGCAAAATAGCAATAGCGCAAATACTAATGTAAACAAAATCATAGTTACAAAAACTGTACCCATCAAACCATGAGCAATACAATCAAACACAGTAAGCAATGTGAAAATACAAGTATAAACATAAAGAGTCTCCCATTTATTAAGCATATCTAGAAACTCTCACTGATTCCGAGATCTTTGGCCACTTAAGCCTCTAATAAAATTAATTATTTTCAACCATTCTTATATTGGACGTACCGTCCCTTAAAGACTCTCACTGATAAAACCTTCGTCCGAGAATCTACAACGATATAAAATCTTTTGACATTTTTCTTATTTGAAGAGACTCGATCTCTATTATGCTGTGAAATACTATATTTCTTATTATTCTTTGAGAAGAACATAGTTAAGCCACTGTCACAACATATCTCAATAGTCTAGAAGTAGAGTATACAACCTCCAATTATAAAAGAAACTCTTACACCAGATACCTTATTTGTTATTTTCACATAGAGTTACAAAACCCTACCACCATAACATTAAACCTTGAGGTTGATTTTCTATCATCAATGCAAACATTAAAATTGCATCAAAATAGCCTAGAGTGTCACTATTTTCATAAATGAACATGTAATTTTTGGTCCTCTGCATATACCGCATGACCTTCCTTTTCCCCATTGTCCAATAAGCTATACCAACATCCAACTGAAAATATCCCATAGCACTAAATGAAAATGCTATATGAAATGATTACAATCTTAAGCATATATCAAGCTCTCTACTGCATTGTAGATGCTAACACTCAGTATCATTCTTTGTCTATAATTCTGTCAATTTATCACTTTTACTGATTTTAGCATCCGCAACTTACTAGTTATACATGCTACTGAACACGAACAGTATTTATACTATGAGATAAATCCAGATTTTATTTTTTCTATCACGAGCAAACTCAATACTAGGTACAAAGGTACTTGCTCATACAGTTTTACACGTCGAAGTTATTAGATAGAAAAACATTTAGGTCAATGAAAACCATCAACACACATGACAAGGAAGTGAATCCACTCCCACTAATCTATAGATATATACAATGGTCAATGACAATCTCAACAAGATTGAAAGAAGATACAATCCTGTCAAACTTCAAATACTATTATCCAGTGCAACTTTACAACAAAATACGCAACTAAGACCTCAAAAATTTAAAGTTCTCTTTCTCTTATCTTTGTGTGATTTCACTTTGTAGCAATCAATTCTCCCAATGGAATCACACATTTTATTTGTATACCCATTTTTAGCCTATGAGTATACCACTCATTGATAAAAGTATAAAATCTCAAGTCTCGTTATTATTCGTAGACAATAACACATCCTTTATGATCATTAAACATTCAAAAACAATTTCATTACTAACAACTTCCTAAAAATCATTGCGATCATCATTTTTGTCCATCACCAAAAACATCTATTTTGAAGTATAACATGTGATTGGATGACATCACAGATCTACATGGTCCAGTATATCTCTTCATTGCCTCATCTGGCTCTGCTACTATGGCTGAAGCATCGATCTTAATAAATATTTCTATAATCATTTCATTACACTCTAGTAACATTTCTGGTATCTTAACTTGTTGCTTCACACCCATTTTCTGGTGGTTTCATCAAACTTTAAGTTTCTTGGGTCTATTTTGACATCCCATAATATGACAACTCAATGTCCTAAAGTAATCACTCTCCCACGAGTATTATGAAATCATGTCAGTTCTATAGTCTCAAACAAAAAGATAACTTAAACTAAAACTGAAATTGAAACTGACTAAGCACTTTATTAACAATATAGGCTACAATATTAATTCTTTCCTTACAGGATCAAATACATTCTTAGGCTATTGCAAATACTTGCATAAATTTACCAAGGAATAGAACAGTATCACATGGTCTCTCAAAACTCTCTCATTCAGATCCAATAGTTTTAATTCTTTTAATAAAAGTTTTTCCATCTTAATTTTTATTATTTAAAAAAACTCCCATAGACTAAATTGTGACAAGAAGTCCTAGATGAAATCTCGATGTCCATCAAGTCCAATAAATCATTGTTGTGAATAACCTTTACTTACTTTAATCTTGTCATCTTCTCTTTTAATTAATTCTCACATATATACATGTAATAAACCTTGGAAGGAGAATTTAAGAATATTATTCTTTCTAATCTTTCTTTGGTCAACAGTCCTAAACCCTTATGACCAGGGTGGAAGATTACAATATACAGTTTAATTTTTAAAGATAGAATAAATTAAAGATTTTCATACTTCTATTGGTTCAGACTACGACTAATGCTTAAGTATCCAATATACTGCACCTTTTTGCTCAGAAGTTTCATAATCCTTATTCTTTTTTCACTTAAGTTGTCCAGCTATATAAATTTTTCTTTACATGTCCCTTCTGAGTCACTCTACAAGAATTTTATTCTACTTAGATCCATTTTATCTTGTAGTTTCTTAATGTCTAATTCTTTGTCATAAAGTTTCTGACTATTCCATGAAAAAATATTTTTCTTTCTATGGGTTTCTCTACCCCTTTTACAACATGCCTTTGTCTGGGTATATATTATGCACCATGACATTGGCATTCATATTTTTCTCTTTTCTTTGAACTTTTATCCTTAGTTCTTTCACTTTGGGGTTCACTGTATTTTTTTTAAGTACTATAGGTCACCAGGATCTGACTATACAGTTTTTGTGAGGAAGTGAAAAGTCTAAAATGTCACCTACATAGGTTTTAATGAACCTACAAATATTCACTTATCCTTGAGATTATCATTAATAGTTAACAGCTCTACCTTATATTTCCTCACATTCCTAATACCATCTATTATCATCAAAAACTGGTACTGATGGATTTGAGTAATAAAACATCTCTCCATCTCTTCTTGAAATATCAAATATTTCTTTAGATTTCATAGGGAATATCCTTTTCTAATGTTCCTCATCTGATCATTGTCTTACTTCATCTTAGAGGCTGAACGTCCTAAGAGCCAAAATACAATTTTCTGTTGAGTACATCTAGGTTAAACAATCCTAGACTAATTTTTAATTTCTATGCCAATTCATAGAACTGGCTACCAAAGACAGACAGCTTAAGGTATTTAATCATTACATGTTCACAACTATATTACAATGTAAATAATTGAAAGTCTACGATTAATATCAAATAAAATTAGCTAGCAAGAATATATATACATAACATGTGCAAGCTAATTAATATCTTTGAAAAGTCAACCGAACTACACACACATCCTTTGGGACAATATGTGCACTGATCCTCTCAATACCTATGCAATAACTGTGAGAAAATAATGACTCTCGAAGATTTCACCACCTTTGGGTGGATGAAATCCCCTAAAGCTAAGATCCTTCAACCATGTGCATGAGTTCTTTATTTTCTTTGACAATGCCACCTTTGGGTGGACAGTGTCGTTCTTTATAATCTTATACAACGCCACCTTTGGGTGGACAATGTCGTTCTTAGCTGCATCCATAAAAGTGAGAGTTTATGTCAGTGTCACTTTTGGGTGAACACTATACTTCCTTTACTATAGTTTGTAAATGAATAAATACTAGATTTGAGCATATTATGATAGAACCAAGGTTGCCACTTTGGTGGTCACACCATAATCCTTACACAATAGCTATAAATCATAATTTGAATAAACTTGAACAATGTCACATTTAGGTGAACATTATCAAACTGAAGCATTTACAAACACAGACCTTTGAATTTGAACGCATCATAATCAAACAGATTGCCACTTTGGTGGTTACACCAAGTTCGACCATGATATGAACAAATCCCAACTTGCATCTCATATGGGACATCATGAATGTTTCATTAACACAACTAAACAGGTCTAAACATCCATATAAATATGCACAATAGCTCAATCAATATATTTTGTACAATAACTTTAAGAAAAATCAGCAAAAACATTGCAAATCGATTTCCTATAGGACATTTTTTCATAATAACATATTTTTTAATGCATCAAAATGTACCAAGATATATATCAGATTGAAGAGCATTAAAAATAGACTCCAACCAAACAAACCAAAGGTCAATCCGACCTTCTTAGCTCCCAGAATCACTGTTTAATGTCCTTTTGTTAAAAACAGAAACCAAACAGGCCCTTATAAGAAAATACTGCCTAGATCAGTTTGGTTCGGTTCGGTTCGCGTCAGCTTGGCCAGGTCCGATCTGACTTTAGCTCGGTTCTAACTGAACCGAGTATACCCTTTTTATTATTTATTTATTAATTATTACTTTGGTCCAAGCTGAACCACACGGCCTGGGGCAAACCGAACCACGGTCTGGTCCAACAGTTCAACCACCGGGTTACCTGGATAATCCATTCAGGTTTTCAGGTTAGAATTCTGGGTTTTTGGATCAATCACACGGGTTAATGGGTCGGGTCTACGGGTCGATCAACTCGGATTGTTGACCGGGTTATCGAACTCAAATACGGCTTGACCCATTTGGGTCCTCGGTTCGACCCACTTAGCCGCGGCTGGACTGGGTTGGCCCTAAACCTGGGCAGGGCTGGTTCTGGACTGGACCAGAGCTGGCCCTGGCTTGGCTAGCTCTGGTTGAGCCGGTCTGGGCTGGCTGGTCACGGCCCGGGTCAACCCTGCCAGAACCGGCCAGGGTTTACTATTCTGTGCCGAGTCGACCTAGCGATGACTCGGTCGACTCAACAGCACTCGGTCGACTCTGCGCCGCCAGAAAGATTCCCTTTTTTTTTAAATTCTCTCGCGAGGGAGTGCACTCGCGGATGCAGGCGCGTCAGAAGGCCGGCGCGAGTGAATTTTCTATCCCCGGCTCCGTCTTGTCGAGAGCTTTCCAATGGTATGTTCCTTGACCTATTTTGTCGGTCGAAAAAATTTTCGTCGATGAAAAACTCTGATAGATCTGATCGAGATTTTATCCAAAACTTGAGAAAAATTTCTCTTTCAATTAACCATTCATTATCTGTCTTTATAATCAATCTTCATTGATTCTAGGTCTGTATGGTTAGCTCTGATATCAACTGTTAGAATATTATGTGTTTAGGGTTTTAATCTCATACAGTTGTCATAGAACACAATAGAGAAGCCATAAACAATGAACATAAAAATATACGTGTCTATGAAGAGATCGATTCCCATACACTCCAAGTCGCTCTAAGCTTTGATCGAAATCCCTTGGTCACAGTCTTCCACAGCCTCCAGAGGATATCCTGACGTCTCTTGCTAATGGGTGCAGAGAGAACTTATTAATTGTGGCTGTGGAGACTCTAACCCAGTATTTATAGAATACTGCTATAACCCTAAAATCCTTCCCACAATAGAATTAGGGTTCCAAACCTATCTCATACCATATGACGAACCAAATCAAATCGGTTCTACCGTGTTCATTGGACTCCCACTGAATTGATCAGTTTAGGTAATTAATTAAGTCCACATAAATTTAATACCTCACTTTAAAGAAACAAAGTTCAGATCACCTGCACATAGATGTATTCTCCAGAGGATTCCATCGTAGTTGATGTGGTGATGAATCCACTGAATATGAACCATAATGAAATCTCATGAAAAATACAAATACAAGGATGTGAAGTATTCTTGAAGTAACAAGATTACTAGCAATATGGATTCAAATCTTCTCCGCCCAGTGATTCGGGAGGAGGGGGATGCCCCCGTTGAATAGCCGACACGTGGGATTCGGTGAATCCAAACGCTCCATTCAAGCCGACACCCCTCGTTGACTCAGCTTGTCCGCTTGGTGTTGATTAGGATAAAGAACTCGGATTTATCCAAGCCCCATGTGTCGACCATCCCACAAAGGCGTCCCCCCTCCTCCCGAACCCTGGAAGAAAAGGATGTGGATCCGCATAGAAATCGTCTCCTACAGTCCTGCCGCCTGCCAAGGGCCAGATTTCAGCCAGTCCACCCCCAATGTATTGACAGGCGGTCAGACTGATCCCCAAACCCTTGGATCAGTCGCAGGACCATCCTGCCGCAGGAGAGATCTCCTTCATGTGGATCCCTAGCGATATATCATGTTTCCATCAGCGCGGGTCGGTTTTTGTACCTACTTGTACAGTCTTATTCCGGGAAAAGTATGACTTGAGGTGCTTCTTGTAATTTCATAAACTCCACGTATATGCTTACGTATAAGTTATGTTCCAATCTCCATAATTTTTTTTTTTTTGAAGAAACTATATAAAACCATATCTATGGTAGAATGCGATAGAGGATATAATCAGCATGAGAAAAGGATAATTGGTGGATTTCTAGGGTCGCTATCTTTGCCACGTAAACTCAGTCCTTACGGAACGTGTCAAAGCGCGTCGCCTTTTAGTGGCGAACACGCCGTCGCGGACGTTAGTTTTGCCCCCTTCTCACCCTCTCCTCCTTTATATGAGTTCTCTCTAACCTACACTTCTCTCTCTCTCTCTCTCTCTCTCTCTCTGCCCTTTATGGCCTATGTTTACTCTCTCATTTTCTGTCTTCTTAACCTTCACCTTTCAAGCTCTGTTAACCTGTGCACACCCCCATTAACTGCCGATTGATGACAACGAAGCCAAGATCAGAACCAAGAAAGCGGAGGATAAGAAAGCGGAGGAAACATCGAGAAGAAGAAGAAGAAGAAGAAGAAGAAGAATAAGAGGTGGTGGTGAAGGGTTAGATGTCTCTGGTTTTGAGTAGCAGAGAGGTCTCTGCGGGGCCCACGGTTGGGTTTCAGAGTGATGCCGTCGTTCCTCCCTCGGCGTACGTTAGTAATCGGAAGGTAAACGCCGCCGATTTCTCTGCCGCTGCTTCTTATTGTTGTTTGGAGAAGAGAAAGGAAGAGAACGAGTTGTCGGTAACCGGTGACTCAGCGGATGGACGGAATGAGTCTGTTGAATCGGCGGAGCTTTCGTTGGAAAGCTCGTCGATCGGAGTTGCCGGTGAAAGCACTTCAACGACGGTAGACGGCGATGATGATGACGACGAGGGTGAGGAGGTTCAGAGTAAATTCAAAGGTGGTGCTGGAGTTGGTGCTTTGGGTTCTTTGGGTTCCCTAGAAGAATCTCTTCCCATCAAGTGTGTTCCTCTTCCTTCCTCAATTTCATAAAATTTTCCAATTTTCTTCTCAAATTTGGGGAAATTTTTTTTTTTAGATTTTTGTCTTCAGAATGGTTTCTCTTAAATGGGTTTTCTTGAGTTTTTTTTTTCCTCCAAAATCAAGATCTATGCAGAAGTTTCTGTCTGTTTAAATTTATTTTATTTTATTTTATTTTATTTTTTGCATATTTCGTTGAAAATCTGATTTTTTTTGCCCAGTCGAATTAATGGTTTGAGCTTGGATTTTGTTGTCTTAAAATAGAAGGTTTAAAACTTGGTTTTGTACTTGTAATGCAGAAGAGGATTGTCGAATCACTACTCGGGAAAGTCGAAATCATTTGCGAACTTATCAGATGTGAGCAGAGTGGAAGATCTTGGAAAATCAGAAAACCCTTTCAACAAGAGGAGGAGAATTCTCATGTCCTGCAAATGGACCAATAGATCTTTCTACAATCGATCTCTCAATCCAACAACCTCCATGCCTCTTCTTGCTGTCTTGGATGAAGACGAAGAAAGCCAAACAGAGGATCACAGACATCATCATCATCTTGACAAGAACTTAAACAAGAACATGGTGAAGGAAACTACAGAGGAAGACTCAGATGACGACTCTCCCCCATCATCTCCATTGCCAAGAAAGTTCAACAACTTCAAGTCTGGAAAATGTTTCTCTCTTACAGATCTACAAAACCCTTGATCCTCATTTGAAGTAGAAAAGAGTCATCAAATTACCCTTTGTAATTAATTTTTGGACAATGAAGATGCATGCTAACCTATAGTTATATACAGTATCTTTGATGATTTTCTTTCTCTATAACAGCTTATATATGGGAAGAAAAAAAAGAAGATTTGGAATCTTCATTTAATCGAAATTCTCTCCCGTTACTGTGGTAGTTTGTCATTCTTCTTTCTTTAATTCAGAAATTTAACTCAACTCAGTTCAGCTTCTGCCCTTATGCCAATTAAATTTGTCAGTTCCTTCAATTAGAGAGAGATGAGAGAAGTGGGTAAGAAATATCTCTGAAATGGGGTTTGTAGAGATGAGATTCTCCATTGGAAAAGGTATGAGACAGAGAGAGGATAAGGTGGATATGAGTTGTTTATCTTGTCTAGTTGCTTATAGAAAACGGGATAAGTATGGTTGGAAAATGTCGTGGAGGTCTTATCCTTTCAGTGATTGATTATTTAATTTTAGAAATGGAATATTCTATAGTAGAAAAAGGGTGGCGGGGCATTTTCGATTAGCCACCTTAGCCTATTTGGTTTTTAATAATAACAAGCACTATTATTATTTTATTGACTTTATCTATTCACTATCTCACCTTCTTTCACCACCCAACCCAAAGCATGACTCATGGGGGTTTGGTTGTTGGCCGTTGTTGATCTGGGTCGTACACGTGTCATTGATTGGTTCATGTTTATTTATTTATTTATTTTTTCAATAAGGTGCATGTATGTTTCTCACGGTGAAGAACATTGGATGCAAGTTGCAATTGTTTTTATCTTTGTTTGTTGATTTGTTTGTTGAGAACACGTGTTCTCCAGCACCGGGTAGAATAAACTTCTTTAGTCGTACACATGCATGTGCTCTGAACCGGAGAGGATCAATTGGTTTGGTTTGGAAAATCGGTTTTGATTTGACAAACCAGTACCACATTGGTGGAATCGGCTGAACCTGGAATACACTTCGGTCGGCCATCCGATTTGATATAGTTATAATGTCACAACTCAAAATATCGGTTTAAAATTTTCTTTTGGAATACAATTGACATAATCACTTACTTAGGATGTGATCCCACCAGGACCTCATAAGTGATGCACACATATACCAACCACCACGATCACAATGCCACAATTATAATCTAGAGTAATAAATACTGTAAGATAATAAATAACCATAAGCATACTAGTAATAATTATATCTAACATTAGCTTTGTTACCTCCCCCAAAAGAGGTTCATCATTAAACTCCATAATTCAAACTTAAAGTACAATACCTTATAAATTATGGGCTATCAAAACATGGTAAATAATCCAAAAGAAACTTAAACAAACTGTTTGTTGAGCAAGATATCCTCTCCCGAACAATTATTCATCAAACACGCACGCATCACACTCGCAATCTGCATCGTGTGTGCTTCATCTTTGTACTGTACTCCACCTAGTTGGGCCAGGTGAGTAATTGTTGGTGCATTCAAGTAGTCCGCAACGGTAGTACCTACAATACCATCTAAAAGATTGGCGTACACGAGGGTCAGCTCTCCAACATGAGCTCAGTGAGAAACAGATAGGCAAGCCATCAAATATGCATGATCAGTTTATTACACACACAAACGCAAAAGTCAAGTATCATGTCACACCCCAATTTCGCACTATTCAGAATGGTGTGATGAACCGCTAACAAACCAACGGTTCAACCAGGATCTCGAGTAGGCTATATCCGTGTTATCTAAACTCCATACATTCACATAAATAATCAGAGTAAATAAAACAAATAGCGGAAGTCTTATAATAAAATGAACTGAGAATCTATTGTGATATCAATAGTTAAATAACAAATTATTCTGTATCAACTAAGACATAAATAAATAAATATCAAATACATGTCTTTAATAATCCAAATAAATAAAACTAAAAATCTAATCGAATACACATGAGTTGCACTCGCAAAAGACGTCATGTGTATCCACTTCATCTTCAGCTACCATCGCTGCAACGTTCCTGTACTCTGGAGCATTTATATAGTCTTCAACGATTAAACCTGCATCATCAACTAAAAATATTCGACGTTGAAGGGTGAGCACACATCATGGCTCAGTGAGCAAACAAAACAATGCAACAATACATATGTATGCAATCAATTTATATCTTTGGTCCGATTTAAAGTTTGCACTGTGCTATAGAAAGAATAGGTGTCTGTTGCACCTCTATACACAAGTGTGTGGATATGCCCAATGACTCCTGCACTGTCGCCCACAACACCCAAAATGGTACAATATACACCCCATGAAAACGGCATGGCTGTACCGGTTGATACCATCCCTACCCTCACCATATACACTGGCCAAACACAAACATTCACATGCCTATTCCTATCATCATCATCATCATGTTATAAAGAGTAAAGTAAATATGCATGAACAATTAATAGAAATATTGGATGGCATGTTGAATGCACACACAAGCATACACTCATAGAATCAATATGGCATTGGACCCAAGAAGTAAAACAGTTTATTATTAACCATTTAGTTTAGGTCTTGTTCCCTTACCTTAGCTTGCTAATAGATACTCTTCCAAGCTTTAGAATCACCTTTATAATGTTATTATATTGCTAGAAGACCTAACAAAGCCGATAAAATTTATTTAGAATTTATTCAAAATTAAAAAACCATTCTGTTAACTGAGGGTCGGAGGTAGGATCGGAGTCATGATCGACCCTGGGTGCGACCCTCCCCAATCTGGACTTCCCGAACACTGAGGGTCGATCCTCAGGATGATATAGGGTCGGATAGTCATCGACCCTCTGTGCGACCCTCGGTGGATTTTGGTCAATTTCCCTCCTTTTAGTCCATCCTTCGTGTTTGGGGTCCTATGGCTTTCCCCTATAGTCCATTCAACATTCATTCCATGGTCTAGAACCATGAATCATCCATTTAGATAGCTTTCATGTAATCTCCCATAGTTTTCTATGAAAACCTAACCATGGGTTGATGGTTTGGGTTTCTCCGAGATCATACTCTCATCATTATCTAACCTAAGGTCTGTAAAAACTCATGAAGTTAGTATCCATACCTGAGAAGATTACTCCCTCTCTGCAACTCTTCTCCTTTTTGCTATCTTCTCTTCCTTGCTTCTCTTCTCTTCCTCTCAATTCAATTAGGGTTGTAAAAGGAGTGAAAGAGGCTTAGGGATGTCCTTTAAATAGAGTAGAAACATCCTAAAATAAGTTCCGTTGAGATTAGGAAAGAATCCAAATAAAAAATTAGGACATTTCCCAAATTTCAGTTTCGACGGCAACTGAGGGTCGATGGGAGAGTCGATGATCCCGTTGACCCTAGGGTTCCTAAGGTGTCCGACCCTCCCTATAAAACTGAGGGTCTGACTTTCTGTCTCGGGGGGGTCTGACCCTCCTTTGCGGGGTATGCGACCCTCCCCTTAAATGGAGTGTTTTAGGGTCGATTTGATACCTGGGATCATGATCTCCTTCACGCCCTTGGTCCATTTGACTCAACCATGATGGGTAAACCTGGTTCAAGGTGATAAGATCGGGTTAGTTTGATACGGGTCTTACAACTCCCCCCTACTTATAAAAATTTTGTCCTCGAAATTGTACGTACCTTCTAAATCAAATAAATGAGGGTATTACTTTCGCATAGCATTTTCTTCTTCCCATGTAATTTCTTCCATGTCTCTACTTTTCCATGTGATCTTAATATAATAGATATCTCGGTTGCGTAGACGTTGAACTTTTCGGCTGGTGATTTCAGTTGGTGTTACTTCAAATGTCAAATCATCAGTCAATTTCGGTAAATCTACTGTCAACATGTGCGTTGGATCCTTGACATACTTCTTCAATAGGGAAATATGAAATACGTCATGCACACTTGGCATAGATGGTGGTAGTGCTAACTGATAAGCCACTTTCCCACGCTTAGCTAAAATCTCATATGGTCCGATATATCTTGGACTTACTTTCCCTTTCTGTCCAAACCTTTTCAATCCTCGGATAGGCGATACCTTCAAGAATAATTTATCACCTACAGCGAACTCAAGATCTTTGTGTCGAGTATCTGCATATTGCTTCTGACGGTTCTGAGCTATTCTCACTCTTTCCTTGATAATGTCGACCACTCGACAAGTCTCTTCAATAAATTCTGGTCCAACAATACTACGTTCTCCCACTTCATTCCAAAACAAGGGAGTTCGACACTTTCTACCATACAGTGCTTCATAAGGTGACATCTGTATAGTAGCCTGATAGCTATTGTTATAAGCGAACTCAGTCAGTGGTAATCTTTCATCCCATGATCCCTTGAAGTCAATTACACATGCTCATAGCATATCTTTTAGAATCTAAATTGTACGCTCTGACTGTCCATCTGTGTGTGGGTGGAATGCGGTACTGAACTTCAATGTTGTACCCATAGCCTTTTGCAATCCCTCCCAAAACTTGGAAGTAAATCGTGGATCTCTATTGGACACAATGCTTTCTGGTACACCGTGTAATCGAACAATATTATCCACATACAGCTTTGCTAACCTTTCCAGTGTATACTGCGGTCGTATTGGTATGAATCGAGCTGTTTTAGTCAGACGATTTACAATCACCCAAACTGCGTCAACTACTCGAGGAGTCAGTGGTAATTCCGTGACGAAGTCCATAGTGATGCAGTCCCATTTCCATGCTGGTTCCTGTAACGGTTGTAACAGTCCTGCAGGTCGTTGTCGTTCAACTTTTACTTTCTGACAATTTAGGCATTGAGACACGAACTTAGCTACATCTGCTTTCATTCCTCTCCACCAATACAGTTTCTTTAAATCATGATACATTTTTGTACTTCCTGGATGTATTGAATAGATGGTGGTATGGGCTTCTTTAATCTGTCGGTGTCTAATGTCCACACTTTCTGTTTCAGGTACACATATTCGTCCTTTGTATTTCAATACTTTCTCTTCATCCAAGGTGAACTCAGGATTAGTCCTACCTTTCTCGATATCTTCTTGTACTGTTCTCAGATAAGGATCTGACTTGATAGCTGTCTTCAATTCATCCATTATATCCGATATAATTTTTAATGTAGCGAACATGTTTGAAAATCGATGAATAAACCCTTGGTTGGATCCATCCGTTGTATCTATCACATACTGCTCATTGCCGTGATTGAATACCATTCTGGTAGTACACATTGCTGCGGTTGTACTAACCTCTCCTTGAGATCTTATCATTGCCTTTCTGCTCAACGCATCTGCTACTACATTAGCTTTCCCCGGATGACATTGGATATCAAAATCATAGTCCTTTAATAGTTCCAGCCATCTTCTTTGTCTCATATTCAATTCTTTCTGATTAAATATATAAGTAAGACTTTTATGGTCCGACTTAATCTGAAATTTCTCTTCGTATAGGTAATGTCTCCATATCTTGATAGCATGTACTACTGCCGCTAACTCCAGATCATGAGTGGAATAATTTTTCTCATTTGTCTTTAACTGTCTTGAGGCATAATTACTTGCTCTCCTTGCATAAACACACATCCTAATCCCAATCCTGACGCATCAGTGTATAAGGTAAATGTCTATCCTGGAACAGGAATAGTCAAAATCGAAGTGGATATTCTCACATTTATTAGTCCACACAAACTTTTTCCCTTTCTTAGTCAGACTGGTGAGAGGTACGACGATCCCGGAATAGTCTTTCACGAATCTCCGATAATAACCGGCGAGACCCAGAAAACTTCTAATTTCTGAAACGCTCTTTGGTGCTTCCCACTTTACAATAGCCTCGATCTTGCTGGGGTCCACTTTGATACCTTCTGTGGATACTACATGGCCTAGGAAGGTGACTTCACTTAGCCAAAACTCACACTTGGTAAATTTGGCATATAACTTCTCTTTCCTTAAACGCTGTAGGGCGGCATTTAGGTTCTTGATATGGGTTTTTTTGTCCTTGGAATATACCAATATATCATCAATGAATACTATAACCGACGTATCCAACATGTCATGGAAAACCCGGTTCATAAGTTCCATGAAAGATGCTGGTGCGTTTGTTAATCCAAAAGACATGACCAAGAACTCATAATGTCCGTATCTGGTCCAGAAAGCTGTTTTAGGACTATCACCCTCTTTAATCTTCAAGTGATGATAACCTGACCGAAGATCGATCTTAGAAAATACTTTTGCTCCTTGCAACTGATCGAACAAGTCATCGATCTGAGGTAGTGGATATCGATTCTTGATTGTCAGTTTATTCAACTCCCGATAGTCGATACATAATCGAACGCTACGGTCCTTCTTCTTTACGAATAATACCGGTGCTCCCCATGGTGATATACTGGGTCAAATATAACCCTTGTCCAGCAGTTCTTGTAGTTGTGCTTTCAATTCCTTCAGTTCAGTAGGAGCCATTCTATAAGGTGCTTTTGATACTGGTGCGGCTCCGGGTATAATATCTATCACAAACTCTGTGGCTCGGTCGGGTGGTTATCCTGGTAGTTACTCTAAAAATCGTCGGAATAGTCCCACACTACATCAATATCTTCCAGTCGTGGTGCTTCCTTGGTTAGGTCGACCACTGATACTAGATACCCGACTGCCCCCTTCTCAAGGCACTTCTTAGCCTTCAGTGTTGAGAGTATAAGCTTGCGTCTACGGGGAAGTTTGGTTCCCGAAAAACTGAATTCTGCTCCTTCTTTGTCTTTGAATGTTAGCTTCTTTTTGGGCATATTAGGTTTGCAGAATGCCGAGCTAACCAGTCCATTCCCAAGATGACGTCAAAGTCTACCATCTCAAGTTGTATCAAGGTTGCATCTAAGGTTTTCTCGCCAATGAGAACTGGACATGGTCCATAACCTTTCTCTAATTCCACTTCTAACCCCATTGGTGACCGTACAAGTAGTTTGTAGTCCAATTTTTGATGGGTAAATTCAACTTCTTTCCGAATGACACAGATATAAAGGAATGAGTAGCTCCTGAATCAAAGAGTACTCTGGCGGGTACGCCATTTATAGGTACGATACCTGTGATTTATTTTTACTTAGTCTACATGCTCATACAATGTAATTACAACTAAAAAGGTTTCAGTCATACTTGTGACCACATCAGGTGATGCGGCAGCATCCTCGGATGTAACAGCATATACTCGTCCTTGATGTACTTGCTTCTTGGGCTTAGGACACTCCCTTATCATATGTCCCACTTGATTGCAGTTGTAACATCTCAGACCTTCAGAATTTGACTTTGGTTGCTGTTGCGTTACCGGGGGTAGTCTTGGATGCAACAGTAAAGCCTTGAGCACGGAAGGGTTTAAACGTCTTGTTGTTCCCCCCGTTATAGGCATTTTTGGCTGGCCTTTTTATGCCTCTGTTCTGTGTAAAGTAGCTTTCCTTCTGGCTCGATTGTATGACTCGAGCAATTTGAATAGCTTCATTATATATCTTCTTTTCCAAGCCCAGAGCGTGCTCTTTGATGCTTCCTCACAGTCTCGTGACAAACCTACGGGTCTTAGTGTCTTCTTCCTGCATGCTGAGTGGTGCAAAGAAATACAGCTCTTCGTAACGCTGTTGATATGCATCCACGGACATCTGTCCCTGATATAAACTCAGGAATTCCTTCTCCATAGAATCTCTGAAGCTTCGGGGAAAATACTTCTCAAAGAATGCTTCTTTATAGATAGCCCAAGTCAGTGGGCGTGCTTGGTCAATAGGTAAGACCTAGTAGATTTCCACCAATGATGTGCATCACCCTTTAGCATGAAGGTGGCACATAGTACTTTTTCTTCTTCAGTGATAGTCATCATAAGAAAGTTTCTCTCCATCTCGTCGATCCAATGTGCTGGTCATAACGGATCCGACGGTTTACCGTTAAATTCCTTGGGCTTCATCTTCAGAAATCTCTCAACCAGTCGAGAGCGATCCAGCTGATTTTGGGGGTATGCCCCAAACATGGGTTGTGGATACTGATAGTTAACCTGAGCTGCTTCCGGACCTGACACTGGAATCTGTGCAGCTGGTGGTTGAGGTGTTTGAGGTGCTGGGTGGTTACCCACCGATGCTGCACTGGCTTGTCCTGTCTGCATGGGTGTAGCATGTGCGGCTTAGAACATAATTCCCATTGCAACTTGCATTTGAGCCTGTGTGTTTTGCATCTGTTGCAGCTGCTGTGCTAAATTCATCACCACTGTTGCTAACTCTGGTGGTGGAGGTGGCAAGTTTGTAGGATTTGCCTGATCTGGGTTTTCTGGTACATATATATTCTCCTGGTTAGTTTCCTCCACAGGTGGTGGTGGTGGAACTGCATTTCGACTCTGTCTGGTTACTCTACGTCCAGACATAATTTCTTCTGAGATTGGTGGTGCCTGGAAATCATCAAAATAGGTGAGACAATCATTTATACTTCATGTAGGCACGTTAATCGATGTAAAATTCCAAAATTTCCAGCTCATTTTATGAAAAATACTGTCTTTTCTATGCAGGGTCGATGGTGGGGGTCGATGGTATGTCCGACCCTCAGTATCCGACCCTTGGAATGACCTATTCTTCCCGAGAGCTGAGGGTCGATGTGAGGGTCGATTGGTATCCGATCCTCAGTATCCGACCCTGGGTTTTCTGTCAGATTCCCGAGAGCCGAGGGTCAATGGGAGGGTCGATCCGAGGGTCGATGGTCCTGGTCGAATTGTCCGACCCTCAGACCAAAAATCAGACCTTTAAGATCCGATTCTGGGTTCATTCTCTGTTATTTCCCTCCCGTTTCGACTTGTCTCTTACCTCTGAGTTGCTACAGTGCCACTCTGCTATTTTGGTCAATTTGGATCCGTGTTTCAACATCAACATCATCCCTACAGGTATGTTTTCTCATTTTTACCTGTTTTTAAGTTTCCATTTCTAGGTTTTGGTCCAATTAACCCGTATTTTTCAAATTAAACTTTTTCCAACCGTAAAAATTCGATTTTTATTGGGGGCTTTTGTTATTGGTGTCTCGAGAAACGAAATCCCTCAAAATTTTTTGAGTTTCATCGGTTGGTTATCGAGAACTTAGATTTTTGCTCTTTTTGCCCTAATTTGTCGAAATTTTTGATTTCTTGAAATTTCTTCAAATTGGACCTCATTAGTTAAAATTTCCTATTGTATGTGTGTTGTATGATACGTTAGAACCTACGTAAGTTCTCCTGCCCACGTGTATGGGTGACAAGTGAGGCTTTTTGGCCACTTACGTCGTTATAATGTCAAATTTTGGATTTTTATCCTATTAACTCATTATCTATTTTTCTTTGCAGATACCATGGCTCGTACTAAGGTACCCAGAGTTTGTGATCCGCTTCGCTTCCGCTCTAATGAAGCCGAGGCACAGTATGCCCACTACACTCGTAAGAAGGTAGAGGATGGTCGTATGGTGAACTTGGCTGAGCTAGCCCTGTTCAATGTGGAGAGAGCATTTGGTGATATGGGATGGCTCCCTGTCATCACTTACGACGCGTGCACATGCCCGGATTTAGTGCGACAGTTGGTGGGGGATTACAATGATGTGGATAGGGGTCACGAGCTACGCATCACTAGCTATGTAAAGGGAGTGAACATTTCGTTTGACTATCGGCAGCTGGCCGATCTACTGGGCATTCCCTATGATGGCCCTATGGTGTACTATGCGCCTGGAGAGCCCCCAGTTTGTTTCCATGGAGATGAGGGCAGAGATCGACAGTCAGCTACTACGACCTGATCGCTGGCAGATGAGAGCTTGTTACATTCGTCTAGCTCCACGGGTCTTCTGCAAGATTATCCAGCATAATCTAATTCCATAGAGTGGCCATTACGAGAGGGTTTCTCAGCTGACCCAGTATCTGCTATACAGTATCTGTACTAGACAGCCCGTCTGCCTGTCGTACATCATCATGCGGACTATGATTAGTGCCACATTGCCCAGTCGTAGGGGTAATCTACCCTATGGACGTATGATCACTGTCCTGCTTACTCGCCTGGGGGTTGATTTGGTGGATGAGAAGATTCAGGAGAAAACCTTCTTGTCGCCTCTAGATTGGGAGGCTATCTGCAAGATGGGTATGCGGGATGCCCAAGTCAGTGACGAGGAGAGGAACGAGATGGTGCGCCCTCACACTCGCATCGAGATTGCTGACGCTGAGACAGCTGCTGTCGCTGCTAGAGCTCATGCGGATCTTGCCGATGATGATGACCGCATGTATATGGATGTCGACTCGATACCACCGCCTTCACCTACGCATGCGGCTGGAGTTGGTACTTCTTCTGCGGCGGATCCTGCACCTGAGACTGGTCCTTCTCATACGGCTGGTCCTTCACGCCCACCTTCTGATATGATGGAGATGTTGCATGAGATCAGAGAGGCTCAGCGCAGATCTGATCTAAGGATGGAGGAGTTGCTGGATGCCCAGCGTCGGACTGATCAGCGGGTGGCTGATCTTATAGCTAGTCTTCAGGCGACTCAGACCCAGGTGGCCTGGTTGATCAGAGTCTATGCCGAGGACTATGACAGAGACCACGAGGCACCGCCTCCTCTTTCACCTCCAGCTTCTTGAGTGTATCTTTTCCATTGTACTACAGAGTAACTGTCCGGGTTGTGGACTGTACTCTACTTTAGTTATGTATATACATTTGTGTCTCTCATATTGTATGTAAAATTGTTTCTCCTTTAATAGGTGCATTATTCTCTTTTTAAATTTGGTCTCAACCATCACTTGTGCTTATAGTGTGTTTGTACTAAAGTTTTTACTTTTATCTTATCTCAGTTCACAATTATCTTGAATGTATGCTAGTTCAGCAGACAAGGCCTGAGACGCTCTGATACCAAGTTGTCACACCCCAATTCCACACTATTCAGAATGGTGTAATGAACCGCTAACAAACCAATGGTTCAACCAGGATCTCGAGTAGGCTATATCCATGTTATCTAAACTCCATACATTCACATAAATAATCAGAGTAAATAAAACAAATAGCGGAAGTCTTATAATAAAATGAACTGATAATCTATTGTGATATCAATAGTTAAATAATAAATTATTCTATATCAACTAAGACATAAATAAATAAATATCAAATACATGTCTTTAATAATCCAAATAAATAAAACTAAAAATCTAATCGAATACACATGAGTTACACTCGCAAGAGACGTCATGCGTATCCACTTCATCTTCAGCTACCATCGCTGCAACGTTCCCGTACTCTGGAGCATTTATATAGTCTTCAACGGTTAAACTTGCATCATCAACTAAAAATATTCGACGTCGAAGGGTGAGCACACATCATGGCTCAATGAGCAAACAAAACAATGCAACAATACATATGCATGCAATCAATTTATATCTTTGGTCCGGTTTAAAGTTTGCACTGTGCTATAGAAAGGATAGGTGGCCGCCGCACCTCTATATACAAGTGTGTGGATACGCCCAATGACTCCTGCACTGTCACCCACAGCACCCAAAATGGCACAATATACATCCCATGAAAACGGCATGGCTGTACCGGTTGATATCATACCAACAAATAAACCCCTGCTGGCTAGGGTTGCAAACTGGGCTCGCAACTAACCAATCCTAATGTCAAACAGTGTATCCAAGGCCTCACCCCAGCATCCCTTAGAACATCCATAGAGATAGAGCTAAGGCCCTCCGGTAGAGTCAGAGACTACAAGGATCGAGACCACCTCCCCTGATGCTCTACGACATAATAGTTCTGCTAAGGTAATGTCGATACGACGACATCAGTGGACATGACTTGAGTAGACCATGACAAAATATACACCCCATGAAGAATGGTCATGGTTGTACCGGTTGATACCATCCCTACCCTCACCATATACACTGGCCAAACACAAACATTCACATGCCTATTCCTATCATCATCATCATCATGTTATAAACAGTAAAGTAAATATGCTTGAACAATTAATAAAAATATTGGATGACATGTTGAATGCACACACAAACATACACGCATAGAATCAATATGGCATTGGACTCAAGAAGTAAAATAGTTTATTATTAACCATTTAGTTTAGGTCTTGTTCCCTCACCTTAGCTTGCTAATAGATACTCTTCCAAGCTTTAGAATCACCTTTATAATGTTATTATATTGCTAGAAGACCTAACAAAGCCGATAAAATTTATTTAGAATTTATTTAGAATTTAAAAACCATTCTGTTAACTGAGGGTCGGAGGTAGGGTCGGAGTCATGATCGGCCCTGGGTGCGACCCTCCCCAATCTGGACTTCCCGAACACTGAGGGTCGATCCTCAGGATCACATAGGGTCGGATGGTCATCGACCTTCTGTGCGACCCACGGTGGATTTTGGTCAATTACCCTCCTTTTAGTCCATCCTTTATGTTTGGGGTCCTATTGTAAGACCCGTGTCAATCTAACCCGGTCTTACCACCTTGAACCAGGTTTACCTATCATGGTCGAGTCAAATGGACCAAGGGCATGAGGAAGATAGAGATCCCAGGTATCAAATCGACCCAAAAACACTTAATTTAAGTGGAGGGTCGCATACCCAGCTAAGCAGGGTTGGACCTCCCAAAGCAGAAAGTCAGACCCTCCATTTTGAAGGGTGGGTCGGACATCTTGAACCCTAGGGTCGACGGGATCATCGACCCTCCCATCGACCCTTGGTTACCGTAGGAAATAGAATTAGGAAATTTCCTAATTTTCGATTGGGATTCTTTCCTAATCTCAAAGGGACTTATTTTAGGATGTTCCTACTCTATTTAAAGGACGTCCCTAAGCCTCTTTCACTCCTTTTACAACCCTAATCGAATTGAGAGAAAGAGAAGAGAAGGAGAAGAGGAAGAAGAGAAACAAGGAAGAGAATTTAGCCAAAAGAGAAGATTTGCAGAGAAGGAGTATTCTTCTCAGGTATGGATACTAATTCCATGAGTTTCTACAGACCTTAGGTTAGCTATTGATGAGAGTGTGATCTCAGAGAAACCCAAACCATCAACCCATGGTTAGGTTATCATGGAAAACCATAGGAGAATGCATGAAAGTTATCTAGGTGGGTTATACATGGTTTCAAACCATGGAATGAATGTAGAATGGAAAGTAGGAGCAAGACATAGGATCCCAAGCACGAAGAATGGACTAAAAGAGGGAATTGGACCAAAGTGCACCGAGGGTCGATGACCATCCGACCCTAGGTGATCCTGACCATCGACCCTCAGTGTTCGGAAAGTTCAGAGTTTGGGGAGGGTCGCACCCAGGGTCGATCATGACTCCGACCCTACCTCCGACCCTCAGTTGACAAAATGATTTTTAAATTCAGAATTAATTCTAATTAAATTCTATCAACTTTGTTAGGTCTTCTAGCAATATAATAACAATATAAAGGTGATTCTAAAGCTTGGAAAAGTATCTATTAGCAAGCTAAGGTGAGGAAACGGAACTCTAAATTAATTGGTTAATAACAAACTGTTTTTCTATTTTCTTGAGTCCAATGCCATGCTTGATTCTATGCGAATATGTTTGTAATGTGCATACAACACGTCATCCAATATTTCTATTACTTGTTCATGCATATTTACTTTATTGTTTATAACATGATGATGATGATGATGATAGGAATAGGCATGTGATTGTATGTGTGTGGTTGGTGTACTTGATGCGAGCGAGTATCAGGGGAGGTGTGATGAGAACGTCAATAAACGTTAACCTTTGGCGGGTCTCAACACTTTAGCTCTATCTCTAACTCAAGTCTTGTGCATTAGCATCGTCGTATCGCCATTACTTTAGCAGAACTATTATGTCGTAGAGTATCAGGGGAGGTGGTCTCGGTCCTTGTAGTCTCTGACTCTACCGGGGGGCCTTAGCTCTATCTCTATGGACATTCTGAGGGATGCTGGGGTGAGGCCTTGGATACACTATTTGGCATTAGAATTGGTTAGTTGCGAGCCCAGTTTGCAAGCCCTCTCTAACAGGGTCTTACGTGTTGGTATGGTATTATATAGCAATAAACGTTATCTTTGTTGTATAATATCATGATTAGGGTGGATGGGGACGATGATAAACGTTAACCTTCGGAGGGACTTCCACACCCTGTGTATAGAGGCGGGGTCAATAAACGTTAACCTTTGACCACCAACCTTTCTATTGCGCATTGCAAACTATAAACCAGACCAAAGATATGAATTGATTGCATGCATATGTAATGTTGCATTGTTTTGTCTACTCACTGAGCCGTGATGTGAGCTCACCCCCTCGACGTCGAATATTTTTAGTTGATGATGCAGGTTATACAATTGAAGAATACATGAATGCTCCAGCGTACGGGAACGTGGCGGCAATGGAAGCTGAAGCTGAAGTAGATACACATGATTCCTCTTGCGAGTGCAACTCATGTGTATTCGACTAGATTTTCTTAGTTTTCTTTATTTGGATTTAATAAAGACATGTATTTGATAATTAATTATGTCTCAGTTGATACAGAATAATTTTGCTATTTAATATTACTATCACAGTAGATCCCCAATTCATTTTATTATAAGATTTCCGCTATTGTGTATTTACTCTGATTATGATTACGGATGTGTGTAAGTTTAGATAACGCGGGGATAGCCTACTTGAGATCCTGGTTGAACCGTTGGTTTGCTAGCAGTTCATCACACCATTCTGAACAGTGCGGAATTGCGGTGTGACAACTTCGATCTCTTATCCCCTCACTTCAAATTTCCTGGAGACTTGGGAATGGGGGACAGACTCTATTACAATGAGCCCCCTCTCAAGTCACCGAGAGTGCCGAAGATAGGCCAGCCTACCCTGGTAAGATGAATGCTGCATATGTGTTGCTTCGACTTCTCATCAATCAATCTGTTAACTAACCTTCTATTTTTTAACTTTTGCAATGAGGTAAAAAGACTTCAACTTGGATGAGTATGAAAAGCTATAGCCTTAAAGGAAATGTGCGAAGACCACTCTGAGTTCCCTAAGGTAGAGGAAGAAACCTAATTCCAACTCATGCTCTTCTATGCTAAAAAATTTGGATAAGCAAGTATGGTCTGAGGGAGAGGGAGAGGAGACCTAGGGCCAAACGAAGGCGAAGGAAAAGGCTTTGGTTACTCTAAAATATCTTTCGAAGGAGCCCCTTCCCTAGCTTGACTTCTTAGATGGGGACTGGTACGGCTTTAGCGACGGTGTTTGACTCAACACCGATTGCTTTTGTGAGGGATGACACGACTCCAGCTTCCCTGATGATGGTTAGCTCGGCTCTGGCTTCAAAGTTGTCAGTCGAGCCGTTAGTCCCTTCTTTGGGTGCTGGGGCCCTTTCTTCAGGGCCCAGCCCTAGCACGCCCGATGCTACTTCTTCAAAGCCAGAGATGTTGGCCAAGGGGCCAAGGGGCAGACCCCCAGTACTCAAAAAGTTCTGAGCCAAGGCACCTAATACTGGCCAAAGTAGACAGTTATGGACATGGATAGTGGGACATTGTCTCCCAAAGTAGCCCACGAGCTCTTGGAGGGGACTGTCTGCTAAAGGACATTGAGTACTTCGAGGGCAAGAAGGACGATGATCTATATGAGATAATCGATCTGAGTGTCCTTAATGTAAGTATATTTCCCTTGAGTTAATTTGTGACTTCTTATTGCCTTCACGTTGATGCTAATCCTCTTTGTATTTTCTCTTTTTGTAGCTCATGGAACCCTGGAAGGTCATCAGGGGCCATCATCAAGCCCTCCAACATAGTTTCTATTCAGTTGAGTAGGCCAGAGATGATGCGGTGAAGGGCCATAGGGCCTGTTGTCGATGGAATCCATCAAGCTAGATTTCTCAAGACATACAATATGGAACTCTCAATGAGACACTAGAGTTCCTTCAGAAAATAAGGGTTCCCTGAGATACTGTTCACTATGACCATCTTCCACCATTCCTCTGAGAAAGGAACCAAAAGAATCCGATAAAAGACAATAACAATGGGTTAAAACTCAAAGATGAGAAGTTTTCTTCTTTCGATGGATAAAATTCCAATTTATTTCATTGATGTCCTCTTGTTACATATATAGATTCAATAGGAAGCTTTACAAGCAAGCTCCTCCATACCTATCACTATTTCAATCATCAGTTACCTAGAGAATAGTAGGTTCGTGCAGCTACGACCCCCTAGGACAGTGCTAGGATGTCCTATCAGCCGCTTACGACCCCCCTTGATCTTCTTCGACCCCCCATTTTGAGCTATATCTACCATACCTTTTGATGTCTGTTTCTGTCCTTACACTTTTACGAAGTAATGGTCTGACTTCATGCTGATTCGGTCCATGATATGGTGACTTGGTCGGTCAAGTCAGCATGCCTTGCATTTATGGTTGTTGTCAGCATTTATGAGCATTAATGGCAATCCATTAATGGCGCAACTACCCACATCAATCTGTCATATCTCATCTGAGTCAGCATAGAGGGTCGAACATGAGTTCCTTTTGATATTTTTCGTCATTTCTTTCTTCCCATCCCTAATCCCTTAGATGCATGCCACGTGTTCTTCTCCCAAAGATCATCCGAAGTTCTCTTCCTAGGGTCAGATTTGGTATCAACTATTATTTTTCTCCTAACAGAACCCATTTGTCTCCTCCGCCTCGTTTCGACCGAATGAGACACATTTTATGGGAAAATAATCCCTTTAGAACATGTGGATGTGTTTCTGCCGATTTCTTATTGTCATGATAATCACTACTCACCTTCTCTCTCTTCTTTTTGAAACTTGAACGGCCACATCCCTAACATAACATCTGTAACGTTTCGCCATAATTGAAGCCGGTCATACTTGAATACACCTGGTGTCGTTTCTACTTCCATCGAGCCGTTGCTTTGAATAGTGTATATATCCCACCATTTTTTAATCACCGCAACCATCCACACGTCACTTCCCTATCAAAACGTCACATTCCAGCCTTGACTGATAGACACAACTCTCAAAAACCATCATGACTGCCAGACGGGACCTACTTACCAACAAACTTATAAAATCTCACCATTTTCTCTCGTCTTCTTCCTCACACACCTTCCGTTCCTAGAGTTTTCTCATCCTACAAAGGGGTATTCTCTTTCGAAGTTCTCTGTTCAGCCTACCTGATCTTGTCGCCAACATCTTCTCTCCATAGCAAGAGATTTTCAGTGATTCGATTACCTTTCGAGTAAGTTCCAATCTTCTTTTCCCCCTTTTTTTATTTCTTTACTAACCTGTCATGGCTCGCGATAAAGCCATTGTTGGCCACACTTCTGAACCTACCTTGCGTCGACCACACCTCTTGCAATCCACTCAGGGTGGGGAGGGTTCAAGTGGTAACCCTCAGAGTTCTTCCCTCGATACCTTCAGTGAGGCTGGTCCTCACTATGTGACCTCCACTGTGAAGTCCATAATGATGGTGTCCAAACTTCTGGATCTTAGGGATTCATTTCTGGTTCCTGATTCTGTCGAGTTGATAGTTCTGGTCCCGGAAGATCGAGCATGTCATCCCTACTCCCACAGGATGGTAGTGAATTTTAACATGTTCTTATCTGGCTTCCGTTTCCCATTCCATCCCCTAGTATTCGAGATTTTGGGCTACTACGGCCTGGCCCCTACCTAGCTTCCACCCAACTCTTGGGCCCACATTCATTCCTTTATTGTCTTCTTCCTTCGCTGTCGAGAACCCCCCACCTTGAGATTCTTTCAATTTTTGTTCGATATTGGAGTTTTAACCTAGCGCGACTCCACGACCCATAAAACCAAACCGAATGGTATCTACTACTTCTTCCGTAGGAATTTAGAAATAGTTTCTCCCATGATCAAAACCACTCCCTCCTCAGTTTCCCATTGGAAGGAGAAATTCTTTGGGGCAATAATAAAACAGGATCATACTCTAAAGGGTATGCGCTTCTTTCCCATCGGCAATCGATGGTAGTTCATCGACCCCTCAATAGTAGGGGTCGCCCCACTCTTGACACCGCTTGAGATGGAGACCCTCGAAAGGGTAGAAGAAAGAGGAGGGTAATCCAGTACAAGGACCTGGGTAACAAGTTCTTGTTCCTATACGAACTGAGTAAGTTACCTGATAGCACTAACCTAATCTTCTCTACTTTATTTTTGTATTTCAATTCGACCTCTAACAATTTTCTGCTGGTTCTTGATGCAGTGGAAGGTCTTGATGACAGCATATGGAAGGATCTCATGGGGACAGACTTGTTCCGCCATCAGTAGACAAAAAGGGAGGAGATAATTGCCTCCGTGGCCTTAAAGTTGGAGGCCCTCGAGAGGCCATGGACGTAGCTCCTGCCCTTCTTGCCGAGATCCCTCCACTGCCATCAGAAGAAGTACATCCTCCTTCTGGCTCTGAGGCTCTGATCGATCCAACCGATGGCAGTTCTGAGCCAACCGCACCATCAAGATTGCATGTTTTCGATCCTCCTCCTTCGACCGTGGAGCCAATGGTACCTCCGATCATTGACATTGTAGAGGACGGTATGTGCTATCTCCCTATACCTTCTTCCTATATATCGACCCCTCCCCCTCGTAATTCTGAATGTTTCACTTCTTTTTTTTATGCAGAGGATGACGATCAGGCCACAGTTGTGGAGACGCTGCATAGATCAAAGAGGAGGAAACTCATCTCCGAAACTCCTAGGCTTATTTATCCTGAGGATACTCCTCCGGACATCTTACAATGGATTCCAGTCGGCCCTCTACCACTGCACTCTCTCCATCCAGGCAAAATGCATATCGACTTGGTGCCTGCTAGTCCTTCCAGTGGTGCTTCACTCATTCCTACTACGACCATCCCCTAGGGGTGGTTTACACCCCTCCTCCAACTGCAGATGCAAGTTTTGCGGTCAGTCCTCCTCCTAGCTCCGCGCGGGCCACCATGGTTGCAACAATACTACAGGACTCGAGCCTGGAAGCCTTTCCTCCAGTCTCCTTAGGTTTACCCTCCATTCTCATATACTCCACTATAGTTACCTCCTTTCACCCACTCTTTGGAGATTTGCCTCCACTAGCCCCCTCCACTTTTCCTCAGATCTCCACCTCTTTCATGCCTGTACAATCTTCTCTTTTTGGTCACCCTGTCGAGGAGAGTATCAAAGGGAAAGGCCCAACCATTCCTTCCACCTTATCTCAAGGTCTGGCTTCGACCCTCCCTATGGCCGGTTCTACCCTTTCTGCCTCCGGCTCAAGTTCTGCTGCTGTCGAGCCCACCTTATTCATCCCGCCTTTGAAGGTGCTTTCCACAAACACTGGGTTATTCAATCGCCCGGTGGCTCAGGAGGTTGTCCTTCATGCTTGTCTACCCACTGACGTAGACTTTTTTAAACAAGCCCAGCTCGAGGGCATCGACCAGGGCCAATGCGCGGCCCTCTACCAGGTGAGTACCCACTGACGTAGACTTTTTTTTTTACTGATCCATCTTTTACACATTTTTCTTCTCTTTTTTTTTATTTTTTTCAGTTAATGTGTAGGACGAACTACTACCGTAAGATGCTGGTGAGGTCCATACGCAAGCTGAAAGAAGTGCACACTTCCGTTCAGCAAAGTAGCGGGCTTCTATCGACTGCCCTAGCGGAGCGCGACCAAGCCATCCACGATCGAGATGCCGCTGTCGTAGCCCATACTGAAGCCGAGGAGGTTTGGAAAGAAGAGAAGGATACTCTTTCTTCTGAGTTGAAAGTGGTCGAGCAGGAGAGAGATGACGCCGAGGCTCGGGCCTCAGAGGCAGAGGAATGAGCCAAGGAAGCAGATGATCAGGCCAAGGATCTTGACATAAAATAACGCTCTGTCGAAGCATCTTTGGAACTAAACCGGAGGTGGCTGTCTGATGAAAAGACCAGGTACAGGAGACTGGATGAAAACTTTACCACCCATTCCAAGGTCTTCAAGGCTGCCCAGAAGGAATTATCCGACGTGCGACTATCAAATGAGGTCATGTCAGATCAACTCAAAGCGACCACCGACCTTAACAATCAACTGGAAGAGGAAGTCAGAGTTCACCAAGGGGTCTGGGATGAATTAGTAATAGAGAGGGCCAATTTGTCGACGAATAACCATAGGTTGCAGGCCGAGTTGTCCCACACCCTCACCAGGGAGGAAGCGCTTAAAGGAGAGATGGCTGTCATGCAAGATCAAAGTGTCGACATGCAGTCTTCTAGGGCTCGTTTGACCGAAGAGTTGGAGCAGGCCTATGCATCTTTGGCACAAGATAAGGAGAAAACTCTGAGAGCCTTACTTGAGTCTGATGATATGGAGGGCCTTCATCTTTTCCTGCATCCCCCTAATGAGTACGAGGATTCAGGACAAACTTGTGTAGCCCTTTTGTCTTCCTCCCTTAACAGCTTCCAATACTGATTTGGTGGTGATACCTTCTCCTCAAGAGGTAGCTCCACTCTCTTTTATTCCTCTACTGGATACCCCGAGAATGGCTTCTGAGGACCCCTCATCTCTTCCATCAGTAGAAACCCCTGGTACGACCTCCTCTAGTACTCCTTCAACAGAAGTGCCTTTGAATGAACGAGTGCACCCATGTACAAACCAAATAAACATATTTTTTTTGTAAGGATGTATCCCTTCTTGTACTCAACATATCTTATTCAATATACTTTCTTTTGTACTCAACATATCTTATTCAATATACTTTTTTTTTTGGAATGTCTCTTTCACTAAGTACACCACCCCACTCCCCCTGGCGTTAAATGATTGTGCTCTGCCAATTATTTAAGACCAAAATAGTAGGCCTTTTTCTCTTTCGAGACCTAGAGGCCATTTTTCTTTTTCAAGACCCATAGGCCTTTCTTTCGAGACTCAGAGGCCTTTTTTCGCTATCGAGACCCGGAGGCCTTTTTTCTTTTTTGAGACCCGTAGGTCTTTTCTTTCGAGACCCGGAGGCCTTTTTTCTTTTTCAAGACCCGTAGGCCTTTTTTCTTTTTCGAGACCCGTAGGCCTTTTCTTTTGAGACCCGGAGGCCTTTTTTCTTTTTCGAGACCCGTAGGCCTTTTCTTTCGAGACCTGGAGGCCTTTTTTCTCTTTCGAGACCCGTAGGCCTTTTCTTTCAAGACCTAGAGGCCTTTTTTCTTTTTCAAGACCCATAAGCCTTTTCTTTCGAGACCCGGAGGCCTTTTTTCTTTTTCAAGACCCGTATGAAAGTGTCACACCCCAATTCTGCACTATTCAGAATGATGTGATGAACCGCTAATAAACCAACGGTTCAATCAGGATCTCAAATAGGCTATCCCCGCATTATCTAAACTTACACACATCCGTAATCATAATCAGAGTAAATACACAATAGCAGAAGTCTTATAATAACATGAACTGAGAAACTAAGATGATATTAGTAATTTAATAACAAATTATTCTGTTTTCAACTGAGACATAAATATTTAAATATCAAATACATGTCTTAATAAATCCAATAAAGAAACCTATAAAATATCTAATCAAATACACACGAGTTACACTCGCAAGAGGAGTCGTGTGTATCCACTTCAGCTTCAGCTTCCATTGCTGCCACGTTCCCATACGCAGACGCATTCATATAGTCTTCAATGGTATAACCTGCATCATCAACTAAAAATATTCGACGTCGAGGGGTGAGCACACATCACGGCTCAGTGAGTAGCCAAAACAATGCAACAATACATATGCATGCAAATCAATTTATATCTTTGGTCCGATTTAAAGTTTACAGTATGCAATAGAAAGGTTTAGGTAGCCAAAGGTTGCGTTTATTGACCCCGCCTCTATACACGAGTGTGTGACGTTACCCGAAGATCACGTTTATCGTCAACTCACATGCACCCAATCATGAACATTATATAACAAAGGTTACGTTTATTGCTATATAGTGCCATACCAACACGTAAGCCCCTGTTAGCGAGGGCTGCAAACTGGGGTCGCAACTAACCAATCCTAATGCCAAAAAGTGTATCCAAGGCCTCACCCCACCATCCCTCAGAATGCCCATAGAGATAGAGCTAAGGCCCCCCGGTAGAGTCAGAGACTACAAGGACCGAGACCACCTCCCTTGATACTCTACGACATAATAGTTCTGCTAAAGTAATGGCAATACGACGATGCCAATGCACAAGACTTGAGTTAGAGATAGAGCTAAAGTGCTGAGACCCGCCAAAGGTTAACGTTTATTGACGTTCTCATCACACCTCCCCTGATACTCGCTCGCATCAAGTACATCAACCACACATATACAAGCACATGCCTATTCTTATCATCATCATCATCATCATCATGTTATAAATAATAAAGTAAATATGCATGAACAAATAATAGAAATATTGGATGGCATGCTGTATGCACGTTACAAACATATTCGCATAGAATCAAGCATGGCATAGGACTTAAGAAAATAGAAAAATAGTTTATATTATTAGCCAATTTAGTTTAGACCTTAGCTTGCTAATAGATACTTTTTCCAAGCTTTAGAATCACCTTTACAATGTTATTATATTGCTAGAAGACCTAACAAAGTCGATATAATTTAATTAGAATTAATTCTGAACTTAAAAACCATGTTGTTAACTGAGGGTCGGAGGTAGGGTCGAAGTCAGGATCGACCCTCGGTGCGACCCTTCCCAAACTCTGAACTTCCCGAACACTGAGGGTCGATGGTCAGGAACACCTAGGGTCGGATGGTCATCGACCCTCGGTGCGACTCTCTGTGCACTTTGGTCCAATTCCCTCTCTTTGATCCATTCTTCGTGTTTGGGGTCCTATGGCTTGCTTCTACATTCCATTAAACATTCATTCCATGGTTTGGAACCTTGTATAATCCATCTAAATAGTTTTCTTGCATTCTCCTATGATTTTTCATGAAAACCTAACCATAGATTGATGGTTTGGGTTTCTCCGAGATCACACTCTCAACAATAACTAACCTAAGGTCTGTAGAAACTCATGGAATTAGTATACATACCTGAGAAGATTACTTTTTCTCTGAAATTCTTCTCCTTTTTGCTAAGTTCTCTTCCTTGCCTTTCTTCTTCCTCTTTTCCTTCTCTTCTCTTTCTCTCAATTCAATTAGGGTTGTGAAAGGAGTGAAAGTGGCTTAGGGACGTCCTTTAAATAGAGTAGGAACATCCTAAAATAAGTCCCTTTGAGATTAGGAAAGAATCCCAATCGAAAATTAGGAAATTTCCTAATTTTATTTTCTTACGGCAACCGAGGGTCGATGGGAGGGTCGATGATCCCGTCTACCCTAGGGTCCTAAGCTGTCCAACCCTCCCTTCAAAACTAAGGGTCTGACTTTCTATTTTGGGAGGTCCGACCCTGCTTTGCTGGGTATGCGACCCTTCCCCTTTTTTTAAGTGTTTTTGGGTCGATTTGATACCTGGGATCTCGATCTCCTTAACGCCCTTGGTCCATTTGACTCGACCATGATGGGTAAACCTGGTTCAAGGTGGTAAGACCGGGTTAGATTGACACGGGTCTTACAGAAAGGATGTAGAGTAAGTAAAAATTTCATTAAATAAATAGAAAAGGAACCTTACACATAGTATCTCCAAAGGTTCTTGGAGTGCCAGGTGCGTGGTAAGGCCAACCTACCCATCGTTTCCAGGTGATACGAACTTGGTCTGGTAGCTTTCATAACGCGATATGGTCCCTCCCAATTTGGAGTTAACTTGCCCTGCTAAGTAGGAACAGTGATAGTCGTCGATCGTAATACCAAGTCACCTACTTGGAACAAGTTCTCCTTGATCCTGGAATTGTAATACTTGGCCGATTTCTGTTGGTAAAACGCTATGTGCAGTCGAGCTGTCTCGCGAACATCTTCCAGAAGATCTAGGCCCATTAAGAGGACGTCTTTGTTAGTGTCATCATTGAAGTTAAACACCCTGTAACTTTTCTCCACTACCTCGACTGGGATAACAGCTTCAAAACCAAATGCCAACTTGAAAGGAGTGGTCCTTGTAGCCATTCTTTGGGTCATTCAATATGACCATACCACACGGGGTAATTCTTAAACCCATGCTTGCCTCTTTTCTTTCACGCGTCATGCTAGGCCATGCAGCAGAGTGTGATTGGTGATTTCTGTCTGTCCATTGGCTTTCAGGTGCACTACTGACGCAAATCTATGCCCAATTTTATGGTTGCAGTAAAATTTATGAAAGATCTGACTTAAGAACTGTGGACCATTGTCGGTAACCAACACTTATGGGATTCAATATCTATAGAGGACATCAAGTCTGAAGAATTCCTTAGCTTTATGTGCTATGACCCTTACCATTGCTTTTACCTCGATCCACTTGGTGAAGTAATCAATTGCCACCAAGATATATTGTAGTTGCTCCTTTGCTTATGGGAAAGGTCCTAGAATATCCATACCCCAGATTGCAAAGGGAATGGATGAAGGAATAGGCTGTAACTGAGTGCACGGGTGATGAGACATGGGAGCATGCTTTTGACACACTTCACAACTTCTAGTGTACCTTTCACAATCGCTCATCATACAGGGCCAATGATAGCCCATTCGGATGATCTTAAAGCACATGGTGCGTCCGCATTGGTGGGCTCTGTAGATTCCCTCGTGAACTTCTGCCATGATATACTTGGCCCTTGAGGGTGGAACACAATGAAGTAAGGGAAAGGTATGAGATTTCTTATATAGTACCTCGTCATGAATTGCATATGACCCCACCTGAGTCTGAATGCACCGGGCTTCCTTTTTGTATTTGGGCAGGATGTTTTCACGTAGATAAGTGAGTAAAGGATCCATCTAATAGGGTTCGACATCGATGAGTAAGACTTCCTCTATGGGGTCCATGCTAGGATCTGACAGGTGCTCGACATACACTGGCACATTGAAGCGGCTCAAATCGCTGGATCCTAGGTGTAAGAGAGCATCTACTTCATGTCAGCTCCTCATTTTTGCCACCTTTGGTTGAGCTGAATTCTGCTGTTGGTTTCCGACAAATAAGAAAGAGTGAGAAAGTGAGAGAGAAAGTGAGGGAAAAGGTGAGAAAGAGAAAGAGTGAGAAAGGGTGAGAAAGTGAGAGAGAAAGAGTGGGAAAGAGTGAAAAAGAGAGAAAATGAGAGAGAGAGAGGACGGAGGGAGACGAAGAAAGAAGGAGAGGGAGGTACTGCCACCTCCCTCTGTCCGCCTACCAACCCATACCCCTGAAATCCCTCCCCAAAAGCCGGCAACCTACCTCCCTCTGTCAGCCTGCCAGACAATGCTGCTACCACCTACCCCCCTCTGTCAGTCGGCTAGACCATGCTGCTACTCCCACATGTCCCCTGAAATCCCTCCTCAAAATTGGCTGAACCACCTAGCTTCTCCCCAACTGTTGCTGCTTCTTTTTGAGCTAACCGCCAACTTACCTACCAGCCTCTTGGAGAATCTCCCATCAAGAGCTCGTTACCCAACAAGGCTACTGAGGAGGGAGAGAATAGAAAGAGACAGAGAGAGAAAGTGTGAGGGAGGTACAACCACCTCCCTCTGTCTGCCGACCAGGCCATACACCCAAATCCTCCACCGCTTCTCCCTAAAATCTGGCCACCTCCCATACTCCCTCATGACTTCAATCTCCATCAACCCCCTCTCTACCTCTCCTCATCCAACCTCCTGCTTCTATAAATACCCCAACGATGCTCACATTTAAGAAGGGTTTTTTGGAGTTTTTTTTGAAGGTCGGCCTTTCTTTTTTCTCTCGAAATCTCCTTGCCCATCTGTCCCCGAATCGCGCCCGGTAACACCCCCCTTGACCATCTGTCCCCAACTCGCGCCCAGTAATACCCCCTGCCCATCTGTCGGCACACCAGCACCCCCTGCCCATCTGTCCCAACTCGCTCCCAGTAATACCTCCCTGCCCATCTGTCTACACGCTAACACCCCCTGCCCATCTGTCTGCATGCCAGTACCCCCTACCCATTTGTTCGCATGCCAGCACTCCCTGCTCATCTGTCCCCAACTCGCATCTAGTGACCATCTCATACCTGTCCGCAACCTGCACCCAGCGACCATCTGTCCCCAACTCGCACCCAGTAGCCCATTGACCATCCCATACCTGTCTGCAACCTACACCCAGCGACCATCTGTCCCCAACTCGCACCCAGCGGCCCAGTGACCATCCCATACCTGTCCGCAACCTGCACCCAGCAACCATCTGTCCCCAACTCGCACCCAGCAGCCCAACGACCATCCTTATACTGTCCGCAACCCGCACCTAGCGACCATTCCTCATACCATCCGCAACCCGCACCTAGCGACCATTCCTCATACTATCCACAACCCGCACCTAGCAACAATCTCATACCTGTCCGCAACCTGCACCCAGCGACCATCGACCATCCCTCATATTGCCCGCAACTCGCACTCAGCATCGGATCCTCGTGAGATCCCGCGACGATCATCGTCGTCAACCCAGAGAGCCTTGCAACACCCTGTGATGATCAGCGTCGGTTATCCCCGTGAGATTATGTGAGAACTTTCATCATCAACCCGATAGCCTTGCAACATCCTGCGACGATCGTCATCATCGACCTCGTGGCATCTTGCTGTTCAATCTTGCCGGTGCATATCAGGTTGGTTTCTTTTCTAGCTTACCATACTTGTATTTCGTTTTGTGATTGTTTGCTTCATTTTTATTATCGTATCTTCGCATACGTGATGATTCTGTGATTATATGTGTTGACTTCCACATGTGCATGTTGGGTTTTAGCTCCGCCATCCTTGTTATGCATGTAATGAAATGAAATATTAGCTATTGATCATAATGGTAATGTGATTTAAAATTTGAACCATTGGATTATCATCATGAGTGTTTTAAGGGATTTATGGACCATTGGATCTTGGTCTTAAGTGTCTTAGATGAATTTGAACCATTAGATCATCTTTTTGACTATTTTAGATAAATCTGGCCCGACGGGCAGTCCACCTGGGTATCCCGAATATGGGATATGAGTGAGATATTAGTAAACCCCGTGTGTGGGGAGCTGAGGCATTTGGCCTTTCCTGAGTGTTGCCACGCGTGTCCATGGCTCGTCAATCCATGGGAACTATGACCTGATTCTGGAGAGACAGAGGTCTCGAGGGATACGTAGGCTGCGGGGGAGTTTGGTCACTCCATGCTCGGCCAAATTGAGGTAAGTTCCATGTATTATGGGATTATCTCAGCGAAGGGATTTTCCTACGGAAGGGAATACCTCTACACCGAAATGTGTTCTACCATTGTGGAGCATCTCATCCTTTGGATGTGTTCCAATATTTTGGGAGCATCATTTTCACACACACACACACACTCAAATTGAGGTAAGTTCCATGTATTATGAGATTACCTCACCGAGGGGACTTTCTTGTGATAGGGAGTACCTCAACACTGAGATGGGTCCCACTGTTGTGGGGACATCTTTCACCATTGGATGTGTTCCATGATTATGGGAGCATCCATCGCTTAGGATGCGTTCAAACATTTTGGGAGCGTCCCTTCTCTTGCACACACCTGGTACGTATACACCCACCTGAACTATGTTTGGTCTGATTTCCATCGCACAGGGATACGTAGGCGGTCTGGGATTTTCCCAGACCTCAGTCACATGTCCCAGACCTCAGTCATATGTTGTATATCATTTTTTTCTTTCTTTGGATTTTTGATTAGGTTATTTATTAAAATTTTTAATTCATTTTGTGATTATTTTCTTGTTTAATTCTCTTACTTTCAGCTTAAATCATGCATAGTTAGCAAAGAATTAAAGATCAACTTAGGGTTCCCCCTTCTACCTTGTAATGTATTTAGATAGCCCTAAGTGTTCATAAACTATAGGAAAAGGATAAGATTTTGGGAGACCGGTTCAACCGGGCGAGTTGGGTGCCTAACACCTTCCCAACTCGTAATTTGGCACTTACCTGCCTTTGGTGAAACAAGATAGCCATTCCATTTGCACGAGTCATTAGTGTCCCTCCATTGAGGGACATCATTTATAGGTCCTAGACCTCATCTAGGTGGCGACTCTAGTCTTCTTACCCTCCACTGGCATGAGTGGATGAGATCTGAAGGTGAGAACTTTCCAGATCCCAGTTCGAGTGTAATGAGGGTAGACAACTTTAACTACATGAAAACGTAATTTTAAAAATGAGGATAAATTCAATTTTCAAATGATTTTCCCTTGTCCTCACACTTCAGTATTCTGGTCACGAGGTATACTGACCATTGCAAACTTCTCCAGAGGTTCAATGAGTTATTTTACGAGGGTCAAGTGTCACACCCCAATTTCGACTGAACCAGAAGTGTGAGTGAACCGGCTCTAAACCACGGTTCACACCAGGATCTCAATAGACCGTGTCAACCAATCATTCCCAAGCAGTCTAACATAATCAGAGAATAATACATAGCAGCGGAATAAAAATAAATGAACTGAGATCTATGTGGTAATTTAAATAATTATTCAATTTATTTCATCATCCATAAATTTTAAATAATAATTATTACAATGCTTTAACAGAAAATAAACCAATCACTGAGAGAAGGCACAGAACGAGCACTCGCATGACGCATCATGCTCGTCCTCCACTATCTGGGAGTCCAGGGCAGCCACCGTGCTGTAGGCTGGAGCAGTCATAAAGTCCTCCAGTGTATACCCTGCATCAAGATCTGAAAAGAAATATATATATTTTTGGGTGACCTCACAACTTAGCTCAGTAAGTACAAGACCAATGCAACATACAATGTGCATGGGATAACATTACAATTTGGGTCAGGTATAACTTGCAAATATGCTATGGTAAGGTTTGGTGGCCACCGCACCTCCATGCACGAGAGTGTGAGCACACCTAACAGTCAGGCACCTACCACACTACTGTTGTTGCCCGACATCAATCACTCCGGTATGGAGATAGGGTTCGAGTCTGGCGGGCAGGAAGAACCACAATCCCACGTCCTCCCCCTGATACCTCACACTGTACCAATAACTAAACCCCTACTGGCAACGGCTTGCAAGTGGGTTTCATTTCTAACCAGTCCTAAATGTCAATATAGTACCAATGGCCTTACTCCAGCACGGCTCCCTACGACATAGAGATAGGGCTCGAGTCTGGCGGGCAGGAAGAACCACAATCCCACGTCCTTCCCCTGATACCCTATTCGTACCAAGTCTGCTAAGGTAGATGGCGATATTACTCTACCCCAGCACAACTCCCTATGACATAGGGATAGGGCTCGAGTCTAGTGGGCAGGAAGAACCACAATCCCACGTCCTCCCCCTGATACCCTATTCTCACTGAGTTTGCTAAGGTAGAAGGTGATACGAGAAAAGTGTTGGTTGTTGATATATCCAGGGCTCCACTCCCCTTCACATTCCACACACCAACTAAAACATACACATGCCTAACATCCAACAATCCTAGCATATGAAATGCATGAATAGATAATAGTAAGAGAAACAACTACATGACATGTGAAATGCACAGACATCAAGCAATCATTTTAAACATAAACTTATTCACAAAGGTTTACTGTTCTTTAATTAATTAGAGTTTGGGGTCTTGTCCCTAACCTGACACGTGATAACGATCTCGCTCTACATCACAGGGTATTCTCACGTTGTCTACAGGTCCTACACAATCATATTCATAGGTTAGAATTAATTTATTAAGGTCACAGTTGGTCAGAACCTTGCCTGACCAAGCAAACAAGGCTCGGAAACCATACCGATCGTAGGTACCAGTCTCAGGGGAGTGAGACCGGTATGTGCCACCGGTATGTATACCGGTTTCACATATGTGAGACCGGTATGTGCCTCCAGTATACACCGCAGGCCCATACCGTCGGACCTTGTGTCCAACCGGTTTGTTCTGTGGGTAGATCAGAGAACTCGATCTTGGATCTCCCTTTTCCATTGGTTATCGGCTAGGTTTTCTAGGGTTTCTCCAAGCATCCTAATGGCCTTCTGATTTTGCCTAGGACGCCGTATCAAACCAGATCAGATTTGAAAGAAGAAAAATATAGGGTTTAGGATTGTCGTGCCGCTTCACGGCTCTGATCCGATATCCTACTGTTACTAATAGTATAGAGCACTTACCGGCGGTGTTCGTCGGTTGGCGGCGAGCTCCTCCAATGGAAACCTCCTCCCTGGGCAGCCTCTTCCTCCTTGCTCCTTCTCAACTCTTCTCTAGATGGCTAGGGTTTGAGAAGGATCAATGGAGTGTGATCATCTCTATAAATAGAGGAGGGCCATTCTTGGGAAGGTTTTCCACGATTGAAAACTTCCCAAGTTTCCATTCGGAGTGAGGGACCCGCTGGAGTCCGTCTCCCACAGAAAAGAAGTATACCGGTCGCACATACCGGTCTGAGTGACTCAGACCGATATAATCAGATAGCATACCGGTTGCACCATATCGGTCTGATTGACTCAGACCGGTATAGTCAGACTGGTATGAGTTTTTACCAATTTTGAGTGGTTCTCGTACCTGAAATTTTGCGTGGTTCGTCACCCGGCTTCACCTTTCGGTCCGGCTATGATTGGGACACCTATGATCATGTAAAACCACGGTTTAGACCCGATTTTAGAACACGTTTCTTACAACTCTACCACCCTTAAAAGAAATTTCATCCTCGAAATTTGCATGTAAGTCTCACAATTCCCCCTCTCTTAAAAAAAATTTCGTCCCCGAAATTATACGTACCTTTAGAGTCGAAAAGATGAGGGTATTCTTGTTGCATGGCATCCTCCCCCTCCCAAGTAATTTCTTCTACGTCCTGACTTTTCCAAATGACCTTGACATAGTGGATAGCTCACCTTCGAAGCTGTTGTACCTTTTTGCTAATGAGCTGGATTGGCACCACCTCGAAGGTTAAGTCTTCTGTCAAATCTGGGGGGTCTGCAACAAGAATGTGGGAAGGGTCTCTCACGTACTTCTTTAGTAAGGACACGTAAAAGACGTTGTGGACACTAAACATCGCTGGTGGCAAAGCAAGCTGATAGGCCACTTTGTCGCATTGGGACAGAATTTCATATGGTCCCACATATCTATGACATAGTTTTCCTTTTCTGCCGAACAGCTTCAGTCCTCTTACTGGCGACACCTTCAAGAAAACTTTATCACCAATCATGAATTAAAGGTCTCATCGCATGTTGTCAGCATAATGCTTTTGATGCACCTGAGCTGTCTTTACTTGGTTCTTGATTTGATCTACTGCCTTGCAGGTTTCTTCTACAAATTCTGGTCCGACGATCCTTCTTTCTCCAACTTCGTCCCATAATAATGGTGTCCGACATTTCTTGCCATACAAGGCCTCATATGGGGCCATCTGGATCGTAGACTGGTAGCTGTTGTTGTAGGCAAAGTCAATGAGGGAAAGCTTCTCATCCCAAGCCCCCTTAAAGTCGATAGCACATGCGCGAAACATATCTTCTAGGATCTGGATGGTCCTCTCTGACTGACCATCCGTTTGAGGGTAGAAGGCTGTACTGAACTTTAGTTTCATCCCCATTGCCTTCTGTAGCCCCTCCCAGAACTTTGATGTGAAGCGTGGATCTCTATCAGATACTATGCTCTTTGGGACACCATGCAGTCTGACTATATTGTCCACATACAATCTTGCCAACTTGTCCATGGTGTATTGCGGTCTGACTGGGATAAATCTGGTGGTCTTGGTAAGGCGATCTACAACTACCCAAATAGGATTCACTGACCTTGGAGTCATAGGTAGACTAGTGACAAAATCCATGGTAATACAATCCCATTTCCATGCCGGTTCAGGTAACGATTGCAATAATCCTGTGGGCCTCTGTCATTCTGCTTTGACTTGCTGGTAGTTTAAACATTGAAACACATATCGGGCCACATCTACTTTCATACCCCTCCACCAGTATAATCTCTTTAGGTCATGGTACATCTTGGTGCTCCCAGGATGTACTGAATATGGAGTAGAGTGAGCTTCCAACATGATTCGGTTTCTGATTTCCAGATCTTCATTCTCAGGTACACATAAACGCCCATGATATCTGAGTACCTTTTCTTCATCCAAGGTGAAATCAGGGTTGGCTCGACCCTTTTCCAAATCTTCTTGAACTGTCCTGAGGTATGGGTCCTGTAGGACTACTGCCTTTATTTCTTCCTTCAAGTTGGGCAAAATCTTCAATGCTGCAAACATAAGGGTAAACTGGTGTATCAACCCTTGCTCAATAGGATCATCTGCTGACTTTATTAAGAGCTGTTCTTCATCCTCTGATGAGCCAGAAACAGCAGCACACAATGCTGCATTTGTACTTGGTCCCGCTTCAGGGTTCGATGCCCATTTCCTACTCAGTGCATCAGCTACAATGTTAGCTTTACCAGGGTGATACTGAATGTCACAGTCGTAGTCCTTGAGTATTCTAACCACCTCCTCTGCCTCATGTTCAGGTCTTTTTGGGTGAAAAGATACGTCAGGCTTTTGTGATCAGACTTAATCTAGAATTTCTCACCATACAGATAATGCCTCTAAGTCTTCATAGCATGAATGACCGCTGCCAGTTCTAGGTCATGTGTAGGGTAGTTCTTCTCATGCTCTTTCAGCTGTCTTGAGGCATAGGCTATCACCTGTTCTCCTTGCATCAGCACATAACCCAGTCCCAAACCTGAAGCATCTGTATATAGTGTGAATGGATGGTCTGGAGCTGGAATAGTCAATATAGGTGCTGATACCAGTCTTGACTTCAACGTCTAGAAGAATTTCTCACATTCTTTAGTCCATATGAACTTTTCCCCCTTTTTGGTCAACCTGGTGAGTGGAACGGTAATCTTGGAATAATCCTCCACAAACCTTCTATAGTATCCAGCTAAGCCCAGGAAACTACGAATTTCAGCAACTGTCTTCGGCGCCTCCCATCCTACTATGGCAGAAATTTTACTGGGATCAACCTTGATTCCTTCAGCAGACACCACATGACCAATCAGAATTTACACTTCTTAAATTTTACATAAAGCTTCTCTCTCCTCAGTCTTTGTAATGCTGCTCTTAGATGCACTGCATGTGTCTCCTGGTCCTTGGAGTATACTAAAATATCGTCGATGAACACGATAATCGACGTATCCAACATGTCATGAAATATCCGGTTCATTAGCTCCATGAATGATGCAGGTGCATTAGTTAACCCAAAGGACATCACATGGAACTCATAGTGTCCATAACGCGTCCTGAAAGCTGTCTTGGGGATGTCTGCTTCCTTAATCTTGAGTTGATGATACCCTGACCTCAGGTCAATATTCGAGAATACACTCGAACCTTGTAATTGATCAAACAAATCATCTATTCTTGGTAGTGGGTACCTATTCTTGATAGTGAGCTTGTTTAATTCTCGATAGTCCATTCAAAGTCGTACGCTACCATCCTTTTTCTTGACAAAGAGCATAGGTGCTCCACAAGGTGAGATACTAGGCCTTATAAATCCATTGTCTAATAGTTCTTGCAGCTGAGTTTTTAACTCTTTCAACTCGGTGGGAGCCATCCTGTAAGGTGCTTTAGAAACAGGTGCTACTCCTGGTAGGAGGTCTATCACAAACTCAGTAGCTCTGTCGGGTGGCAACCCAGGTAGGTCTTCCGGAAATACATCAGGAAATTCCCGTACCACTTTGATGTCTTCCATTTTTGGCAAGTCAGCAGTCACATCCAGCACTGATACGAGGTATCCTACTCTTCCTTTCTCTAAGCACTTCTTTGCTTTTAGGGCTGAGAGTATGAGCTTTCTCTTCCTAGGAAACTTAGCCCCTTTAAAGTTGAACTCAGTCCCTTCACTGTCTTTGAACATCAACTTCTTCTCGACACATAACAGGTTTGCCGAATGTTTAGATAACCAGTCCATGCCAAGAATGACATCGAAATCTAACATCTCCAGCTGGACTAGATTGGCTTCCAACTCTCGTCCATCAATAAGCACTGGGCAAGGACCATAATATTCTTCTAATACTACCTCCATTCCCATGGGAGACCGAACTAACAGACTTGGTTGTAGAGTCTTGATTGGTTGATCTAGTCCTTTTCCGAATGACACTGACATAAAGGAATGGGTGGCCTCCGAGTCAAACAGGACTCTGGCGGGTAATCCTGCTATATTTACTGTACCTGAGGTTTTTCAAATTTTTCCTTAGTTTCAAAAGCACAAACAATTTATGCAACAGTTAAGGAGTAAGTATAAAATCATACCTGTAACCACATCTGGTGATGCGGTTGCCTTTTCTGTAGTAATAGCATATACCTTGCCTTGTTGCTGCTCCCTCTTTGGTTGTGGGCATGTTCTGGTATAATGCCCCACCTGTTGACAATTGAAACACTTTACATTAGGGTTTGGGCCCGTTGCCTGTGATGTCATTGCAATAGCCGATCTGGGAGGCACTGTGCTAGCTGGTGGCCTGAATGAACGGTATGGTCGGTTGCTTCTTCAACCTTGAACCTCAGAATTAGGCCTCTTCAGACCCCTATTTTGTGCAAAGACACTTTCTCTCTGATTGGCCTCGATGACTCGAGCCACCTTTACAGCTTCATTATATATGTTCAACCCTCGACCCAACACATGCTCTCTGATAACACCCGGAAGACCCATAGTGAAACGCCGAGTCTTTGTTTCCTCCTCCTGCATACTGGTTGGACCGAAAAAGAATAACTCCTCATACCTTTGTTGGTATGCCTCTACTGTCAACTGAGATTGTTGCAAATTTAGGAACTCCCTCTCCATTTGATCACGAAAACTCCTGGGGAAATATTTTTCGAAGAAAGCCTCCTTGAAGATGTGCCAAGTGATTATCTGGTGCTTTGATTTTAGATATGATCTAGTGGAACTCCACCACCCATTGGCTTCCTCCTTCAGCATGTGAGTAGCATATAATACTTTATCCCCATCCTGACACACCAGTAGCCGAAAGTTCTTCTCCATTTCAGCTATCCACTGCACTGGCTATAGTGTTTTCCCTGACTTCCCTGTAAAAGTTGGTGGTTTGAGCTTTAAAAATCCATCCACTGCCCTGGAAAGACTACCCTGTGCATAAGGAACCTGTCCATATGGTGCCTGTCCATACCATTGTGGCTGATAAGAATAGTCACTTTGATTTCCTCCTTGATATCCCCCATAGTATGCACCCTGATACGGTCCCTGATACCCTCCTTGATCTTGGTTAGGAATTGGCGTCCCTGTAATCGGATGGGGAACTGTGTTGGGTTGGTCCTGTTGTGGTGGTCCTTCAGTAGCTGTGCTAACCCCCACTAGTTCTACATGGACATTCTTGGCATTTGTGGATGGCATGTTTGCAGGTGCCAACATAGGCCCAGGTGGCCTGAACATTTTCAACATCTCATCAAAGAATTTCTTCTGCTGAGCCTCCATATTAGTGACCAAGTTAGCCATCATTGTTTCGGAGCCTGTAGCTGGTTGCCCCTGTGACGGCGATTCTTCATTGGCCTTCATTTTCTTTTCAGTTTCATTTAGGGGGTTAAGTTCTTCCCCACCTACTCTCTCTTCATTCTCTTCTGAGTTTTCTGTACCTGAACTCCTGTCCATGGTAGGCGCCCTTGAGTGACGGCGTCTGCGATGAACTCTACGTCCATTTCCTCTCACCATTGAGGCAATTTAATTCCCTGTATGATATCTGAATACATTGAGATACATGAGACAAATTAGAGAATTATTCCAATTAACATTTAGTCTCAACGCATATGCAGCATAAGTATACATCAATAGGGAAGAACATAAGCAAATTTTCAGTTATCTTTCGAAATTTCCTATGTACAATCCTTTATTCTAGTCATATCATGCAGGCATGAGGTCTGGAATAAAGTTCGGCCGATTCTCGGAATGGTTTTGTATTCCCAATCCCCATGGGGTTCCGGCGGTGGTACCGGTCTCACCTAGAGTGAGACCGGTATGACTGGCAATTCATACCGGTCTGGCCATACCGCAGGCAAAACTGGTCGCACACACCACATTTGTGTGCAACCGGTATACCCTGCGGTAGGTACCGGTTGCACCATACCGCAGGGGGGTACCGGCTGCACAGTCCAGCCCAGATGTGCGACCGGTATCCCTAAAAAGCCTTTAAAATTGCGATTTTGGTCTCATTTCTCATTTCTCTCTTTAGAGTTTACTCCAATGGCGATTTCTCTCTGGGTCTCTGAGTCTCTACAGTGCATCCGGTGCTCCTAAGATTGTTTCTACTTCATCCTAGAGTACCAATCTCGTCTCTCAGGTAAGCTTATCCTTATCTTCCCTCTTTTAGAAAATTTTTCATCGTCTTTTATACCAAAACCTAGGTTTTTCTTGATTTGGAAGTTTTTAACCATAGAAAACTCCTTTCTTCGCTTGAGAAAGGTTTTAGGGGTCTAAATGTGTAAAACCCCTCAATCAATTCGAAGTTCTATCGATTGGTTTAAAGAAAATTCTAAAATTTTGACTTTTAACCTAGGTTTCTAGGTTTATTTTTTTCGAGGTTTTTGATAAATTTTGTTAATATGCCTCCATTTCTTTACTTTGATGAAATTGTTTGACCTATGCTAACATTGTACTATCACAATAAGTTATTCCATTCATATTGGGTGTGTTTTTAGCCTTTCCCACCATTTTCTATTGTTACACTGTCGAAATTTTTTTTTTTTCTGAATTTATCTCTAACTGACTCTCATTCTTTGTTTAACAGATACACTATGTCTAGACGTCGTGGAGCGGGGAAACGATCATTTATGCCTGGTATGAACAGGCCACACCCCCACCTGTCTTATATGATGAGACGTACTTTCAGTCGGAGGCGGCCGCTTCACGCTTATCATGGTTTCGAGCAAAGCGTATCGAAGTAGGCCGCTTTGTTAACTTGGAGCATCTTCACCGCTTCGATGTTGAGGTGGCTTTTGGGGCAATAGGTTGGTTACCCCTCATCCAGTATAGAGAGACTACCCGCCCTAGCTTGGTGAATTTGTTCTTTGCCAACTTGGAGGTAGAAGGTGACTTAAATGATTGGGAGCATGCCAGAGACCTTCGCATCACCAGCTATGTGAAAGGGGTGATGATTTCATTTAACGCAGCCGAACTAGCTGTACTTCTGGAGATTCCTTATGATGGGGAACTCATTTATTGTCCACCCAGATCCAAAAGATATCTTACTGAGGACATGAGGGCAGCCATAGCCGAGCAGATCTTATTACCAGGTAGAGTCATGTTGGCTTCTAACCTACATCCTCAGCCTCGCCTATTCTGCCGGATCATACAGCATAACATTGTTCCCTAGAGTGGACACTATGGAGAGTTATCCCAGATGACTCAGTACCTCACCTACTGGGTGGCTACTCGGCACCGGATTTGTTTGCTTTACTTGCTTATGCGGGTTATGATCTATGCGGCCATGCCTGGTGTGTCGAGCAATCTCCCATATGGTAGGTTGATCACAGCTTTGCTGTAGCGTCTGGGTGTGGATATGCAGGGTGAGGTAGCTGTGGAGATCACCATGAGTTCTGATATAGATGCCAAGGCCATCTATAAGATGCAGATGGGCGATCTAGTGCTCAGTAACGAGGAGTTATAGGCTCGTCCTCTCCTACCTAGGAACCATGCGGCCCTTACAGTAGCAGCAGCTGCAGCAACAGCAGAGGCAACCGAGATGGGAGATAATGGGGGTGCACACATGGAGGACATCCCAGCACCTGCACCCTAGCATTCTCCAGTTATAGGACCTTCTAGGCCTTCTCCAGTTGCTGGACCATCCCATCCCCTTTCAGACCCAGTGATGAGCATGCTCATGGAGATCAGAGACACCCAGAGAGGCATCCTAGATACCCAGAGAGGGCTCATTGATTCTCAACGAGAGATGGGTCAGGAGTTGGGGCATCTAGCTCGTAGCCTATGGGTCATGCAGGACCAGGTTCATTGGCTCAGAGAGGTGTACGAGCGGGACTATGATATTGCAGACCCAGTACCATCCAGGCCCGCTACACCCCCATAGTCAGATGTAGTTTTTATTTTATTTTCATGTGGTTTATTTTTTTACAAGAGTAATTGTCCGACTTGTTGACTGTACTCTGTTGTACACTTGTATAAAATAAAATTTATGAAATGGTTATTTTTTTCTCTTAATACTTCAGTGCTTATATTTGTTCTTCCATTAATAGTATATTATGCATCTTTCTTAAGTCTCAAGCAACAAGCAAGCTTATGGTGTGTTCTTATTAAAGTTTTTAATTTTTCTAACTCAGCTCATTGGATTTAGATGCAGAATGATTAGCTAGACAGAGCCTAGGGCTCTGATACCAAGTTGTCATACCCTAATTCCGGCTGAACCAGACGTGTGAGTGAACCGGCTCTAAACCACGGTTCTCACCAGGATCTCAATAGACCGTGTCAACCAATCATTCCCAAGCAGTCTAACATAATTAGAGAATAATACATAGCAGCGGAATAAAAATAAATGAACTGAGATCTATGTGGTAATTAAATAATTATTCAATTTATTCCATCATCCACAAAATTTAAATAATAATTATTACAATGCTTTAACAGAAAATAAACCAATCACTGAGAGAAGACACAGAACGAGCACTCGCATGACGCATCATGCTCGTCCTCCACTATGTGGGAGTCCAGGGCAGCCACCGTGCTGTAGGCTGGAGCAGTCATAAAGTCCTCCACCGTATACCCTGCATCAAGATCTGAAAAGAAATATATATATTTTTGGGTGACCTCACAACTTAGCTCAGTAAGTACAATACCAATGCAACATACAATATGCATGGGATAACATTACAATTTGGGTCAGGTATAACTTGCAAATATGCTATGGTAAGGTTTGGCGGCCACCGCAACTCCATGCACGAGAGTGTGAGCACACCCAACAGTCCGGCACCTACTACACTACTGCTGTTGCCCCACATCATTTACTCTGGTATGGAGATAGGGCTCGAGTCTGGCGGGCAGGAAGAACCACAATCCCACGTCCTCCCCCTGATACCCCACATCGTATCAATACCTAAACCCCTACTGGCAAGGGCTTGCAACTGGGTTCCATTTTTAACTAGTCCTAAATGTCAATACAGTACCAATGGCCTTACCCCAGCACGGCTCCCTATGAGATAGAGATAGCTCGAGTCTGGTGGGCAGGAAGAACCATAATCCCACGTCCTCCCCCTGATACCCTATTCGTACCAAGTTTGCTAAGGTAGATTGCGATATTACCCTACCCCAGCACAACTCCCTACGACATAGGGATAGGGCTCGAGTCTGGTGGGTAGGAAGAACCACAATCCCACGACCTCCCCCTGATACCCTATTTGCATCGAGTTTGCTAAGGTAGAAGGCGATACGAGAAAAGTGTTGGTTGTTGATATATCCAGGGCTCTACTCCCCTTCACATTCCACACACCAACTAAAACATACACATGCCTAACATCCAACAATCCTAGCATATGAAATGCATGAATAGATAATAATAAGAGAAACAACTACATGGCATGTGAAATGCACAGACATCAAGCAATCATTTTAAACATAAACTTATTCACAAAGGTTTACTGTTCTTTAATTAATTAGAGTTTGGGGTCTTGTCCCTTACCTGACACATGATAACGATCCCGCTCTACGTCACAGGGTATTCTCACGTCGTCTACAGGTCCTACACAATCATATTCATAGGTTAGAATTAATTTATTAAGGTCACAGTTGGTCAGAACCTTGTTTGACCAAGCAAACAAGGCTCAGAAACCATACCGGTCGCAGGTACCGGTCTCAGGGGAGTGAGATCGGTATGTGTCACCGTTATGTATACCGGTTGCGGTACATACCAGTTGCACATATGTGAGACCAGTATGTGCCTCCGGTATACACCGCTTGCCCATACCACCGGACCTTGTGTCCAACCGGTTTGTTCTGCAGATTAGATCAGAGAACTCGATCTTGGATCTCCCTTTCCCATTGGTTATCGGCTAGGTTTTTTAGGGTTTCTCCAAGCATCCTAATGGCCTTCTGATTTCGGCTAGGACGCCGTATCAAACCAGATCAGATTTGAAAGAAGAAAGATCTTAGGATTGTCGCGCCGCTTCGCGGCTCCGATCTGATATCCTACTATTAGTAATAGTATAGAGCACTTACCGATGGTGTTCATCGGTTGGCGGCGAGCTCCTCCAATGGAAACCTCCTTCTTGGGTAGCCTCTTCCTCCTTGCTCCTTCTCAACTCTTCTCTAGACGGCTGGGGCTTGAGAAGGATTAATGGAGTGTGATCATCTCTATAAATAGAGGAGGGCAATTCTTGGGAAGGTTTTCCACGTTTGGAAACATCCCAAGTTTCCATTCGGAGTGAAGGACCCACTGGAGTCCATCTCCCGTAGAAAAGAAGTATACCGGTCGCTCAGACCGGTATAGTCAGACCGGTATACCATACCGGTTGCACCATACCGGTCTGACTGACTCAGACCGGTATAGTCAGACCAGTATGAGTTTTTACCAATTTTGAGTGGTTCTCGTACCTGAAATTTTGCGTGGTTCGTCACCCGGCTTCGCCTTCCGGTCCGACTATGATTGGGACACCTGTCATCATATAAAACCACAGTTTAGACCTGGTTTTAGAACACCGTTCTTACATCAAGTATCTAACTAGACGGCTCTGTCATGCTTCATAAACCCCTGTGACCTGCCGCACGACCACTTGGGAATCCCCATATATTAACAAATGGGTAACCCTCAACTTTCTAGCCAATCTAAGCCCAGCCACCAGGGCTTCATACTCTGCCACGTTATTGGTTGTTGAGAAACCAAAGCGTATAGATGTCAGTACCTTAAACCCTTCAGGACTGATGAGGACGATACCTGCTCCAGCATCATCTTGGTTGGAAGCTCTGTCTATGTCCATGACCCAAGAAGGCTCTTTAAGACCAAGGAAGATTTTAACGTTAGCTTCTTCAAGTGCTCACTCTGTATTTAACCCTTCTTCTTCACCGCCTGGAAGGGTACTTTCAATCAAAAATATGCTAAGGCTTGTGCTTTGATGGTGGTCCGGGATTAAAACTTAAGGTCAAATTTCCTTAGTTCGACTGCCCAGTTGATCATACGCCCTAAAAGGTTCGCTCTGGAGAGCAATTTGTTAAGAGGTTGATCTGTCAATATGGTGATGGAGTGAGACTGAAAGTAAGGCTGTAGTTTATGGGCATAAACCACCATGGCTAGAGCCAACTTCTCGATAGATTGATACCTGGTCTCTGCATCTAATAAGACCTTACTAACATAGTACACATGATGTTGTACTTTATCAACTTCCTTGACCAATACTCCGCTGACTGCACATGGTGAGACTGCTAAATAAAGTAGTAGCATATCTCCTATTTCTGGCTTCACCAACAAAGGGGGTAAAGAAGATATTGCTTGAGGCCATGAAACGATTCCTCATACTCGACCATCCACTCGAAAGGCTTGGATCCCTTAAGAGTCTTGAAGAATGGGAAAGATCTATCAGTAGACCTGGACATGAATCGTCCGAGGGTAGTAATTCGTCCTGTAAGCACTTGGACCTGCTTTGGTGTAGTTGGAGATTTCATATTTTGGATCACCTCGATCTTCGTGGGATTAGCCTCAATCCCCCTCTAGGAGACCATGAAACCCAAAAACGTACCAGACTATAACCCAAAAGCACATTTCGAGGGATTGAGGCGCATGGAATTTCTCCGTACCACGTCGAAGACTTCCTTGAGGTCCGTCAGGTGATCTGCCGCACGAGCTGTCTTGACTAAGAAGTCATCCACATATACCTCCATGGTTCGACCAATCTGTCTTTCAAAGACCTTATTAACGAGCCTTTGGTATGTTGCCCCCGTATTTTTCAACCCAAAGGGCATTACCGTATAATAATAGGTGCCCTTGCTGGTGATGAAGGCTGTATTCTCCTCGTCTTCTTTGGCCATCTTTATTTGATTATACTTTGAATAAGCATCCAAAAAAGATAACAGCTCATGCCCGTAGTGGCATCGATGAGCTGATCTATCCGAGGCAAGGGGTAAGTATCTTTTGGGCACGCTTTATTAAGATTAGTAAAATCGATACATATACGCCAGCGATCGCCAGACTTAGGCACTAGTACAACATTGGCCAGCCAGTCTGGATACTATACTTCTCGAATAAGTCTGGCTTTCAATAACTTTTTGACCTCTTGATCTATGATTGCTTACTTTTTTATCGAAACTACTCTCTTCTTTTAGTAAATAGGGTGTTGGTGTGATCTATCTTTAGGTGATGCTCCATGGTCGAATGTGGGATCCTGGCATGTCTTCTGGAGTCCAGGCAAAAATGTCTGAGTTCGCCTTCAGGAATTTTATGAGTCCTTATCTTTGTTCTTCTGGGAGAGCCGAACCAATGAGGAATGTTTTTTCCGGATGGTCATCATTAAAAGGCATCAAAATGAGATCATCGACTGGAGTAGTCCATTCCACCGAAAAGTCATCATGATACTCATCTAGCTAGATTACTTGAACAAGTTGATCTTCTTTGATGGCAGCAAGGGAGGCTGCGTGACACCTTTTCAATACTGATTGGTCTGCCTTGCAGCATCCAACTCCCCATTCAGTGGGGAACTTCATAAGTAAGTAGTAGGTTGAGAGGCAGGCCCGTAGCTTGTTAAGACTAGTCCTACCGAGTATACCATTGTGGTTCAATCGGGTGTCTACCACCATGTACTTCATATTGATGCTAACTCGCACTGGATAAGTTCCCAGGCGAGTATCGATTTGGATGGCTCCCTTCACCCGTACTCCTTCGCCATTGAACCCCAAAAGAGAATATCTAATGGGTCATAACTATTCATCCTTGTACCCCAATCTCCGATAGGTGTCATAGTAGAGGATCTCACAAGCATTACCCGTGTCGACCAATATACGGCTTACAACCCATTCTTCTTCGATGGCCATCTTGATAACGATGGGGTCTTCATAAGGGGTAACAACATCAATAAGATCATCATCACCAAAGTAAATATATCCCTCATACCTGAATTTTTTGGAGGATGACCCCCCCATGTCTTCTAGTCCTTTACGAGCTTGCTTTCCCTTTGTTGCTTCTTCTTCCACAGGTTTTACCACAATCGGGAGTACTTCGTGCCGCATGTGTTTGGGCCAGGCAATCACCATCATGCATTCTAGATGGCTCAATGTCACATATTCATCATCGCTCAACCCCAGATCTTGTTCCGGGCCTGCCTTTCCCAATAACCTCCGCGGGGGACCCTTTTTACGAATAGTTTGAACCCCCCCGGCGGGGTGCTCCTCTATCTTCTCTTGTCGATCTTCGACGCATAGATCAATCTGACCCATGAATCCCCTTGGGGGTGACCTTGGGGGTGGTAGATGCCTATGTTCGACCCTCGCCCTCCTCCCCTACGGGGCCCTCACGGGTGGAGGGTGGGGAGGCATCATTGTGGGGGTAGACGGAGGTGGCACTGGTCTTGGTCCTATAAACTCCGTCCATCGCCTGTGCTGGATTAGATCTTCAACCAGGCTTTTCAAATGTCTGCACGAATTGGTGTCATGGACATGATCCTGGTGATGTGCACAATATAGCCGTCTGTTACGCTCCTCGGGCCAGGCCATCATCTTATACAGAGGGACCAGTAAGGCGTCGCCTCTTTTTATGCTCAATATCTTAATCATGGTCCGGTTAAGTGGGATATACTCAGGTGTTGGGAGATCAGGGTACAATTCCTCGGTCACCTTAGTTTTCTTGCTTGTTTCTCCTTCTTTAGGAGCCTTCTCCAGAGCTTTATTCTTCCTTCTTTTTGCAGCTGAACGACTCGGATTCACTTGTCCTGGTAATTTTGCCACAACATCTGCCCCCGATGAAAATCTCTGCATGAGTTCTGGGACATTTTTTGTTGAGAGAAAATACCAACTGTGGATCTCAACAAGCTTTGGATAAGGTCGATATGACCACATCTGGTTGCAGGTCTTTAACTTATCCCGCTACTCCTAAGAAACGGGTGATGAAGTGTTGAAGAGGCTTCCCCTCGCCTTGCTTGATTGCATCAAATGGGACAAGTTCTTCTTCTGAACGCAATTCCCTTGAAAGTTGGAGAGGAATAAATTGCTGAGCTTCTTGAAAGTCCCCACCGATCGAGGTGGAAGGTTATTAAACCATGTCTTTCCTGCTTCTTGTAGAGTAGAGGGGAAAGCTCTACAACACAAAGCATCGTGGTGGCCGTAGATGACCATTCCCACCTTAAAATTATCCAAGTGCTTTTCTCGATCTGTCTTGCCATCATACCACCCAACATTTGGGAGGAAAAAGTTGGTAGGTAGGGGATGGTTCATAACCTCATCTATCAAAGTAGTCTCTATAACATACTCTTGGAGGGCTATTGAATCGACCCCTCTCTCAACATGTTGCACCCGGTCCATCAAGTCTTTTACGAGATGTTCTAGTCTGGTTGTATTTCATCGCCTGTTGAAATGCTACCTGCTGAGGGAACGGTTGCTACTGGTACAACAGGAGAAGGTGCTATAACATACGGCATAGCCGTTACCCTCTCTCCTAGTGCAGCGTCGACCCTTGTTTGGGTTTTTTCTTGGACTTGTCGAGTAACGTCGACCCTGGCCTAGGCGTCTTCTCTTGCACGTCTGGCATTGTCGACCCTCCTTTGCGCCACCCGTGTCACATCCACCTCCATGTACATCCTCCCTCTGGCCCACCTGTCTCCCCGTTTGGACCCCAACCTATTTGAGATAGACGACCGTCGAGAGACCGCCGGGGACTCATGGCTTCTTTCGATGATTTCAGTAGGTTCGACTTCTGGGACATACTGAGATTGTGGGTCTTTCCATCGGTCGCTTCGACCTCTACTGTGATACGGATCTACCGAAGGGCTATCCCTCCTTGGGCTAGGGGGGACAGCCTACGGCGCAGAGTCTCTGGACTGCCAAGATCTCTGGGGAACTTCTGGGACATCAACTGGAGGTGCTGAAGTTACCGGCACACCTGGGGGTCGCTGTTGCAACAGTTCCGTCAAGGCTTCCAACTGCTAGGCCAATCTATCAAATTGTACCCTAGTAAGGTATTGTGATGGGTCAGGATTGGGGCCACCTGCTCCTTCGGTGGTTGGCTCCTCCGGTAACACATCTTGTGGGTCCTGACCCATTGGGATATCCACCCGTTCCTGGGATCTATTTGCTTCAGCACGACAGGCTTGAGTTTCCCATAGATTATAGGAACTTTTGGCTCTTCCTGCTGGTGCCATTCGTAGGAATACACCCTGGGAGAAAAGTGTAAAGTAACTTGGAGAGAAAAAATAGAAGAAGAAAGAGAGAGTTGGGGAGGTTTTTCTCTTTATTTTTTTTTTTGAACTGGTGCAGGGGAAAGGAAAGACTTCAGTAGACAAAGTATGTCAGGGCCCCACGGTGGGTGCCAAACTATTGTCGATGGAATCTGTCAAGCTAGATTTCTCAAGACATACAATATGGAACTCTCAATGAGACACTAGAGTTCCTTCAGAAAACAAGGGTTCCCTGAGATACTGTCTACTATGACCATCTTCCATTCCTCTGAGGAAGGAACCAAAAGAATTCGAAAAAAGACAATAACAATGGGTTAAAACTTAAAGATGAGAAATTTTCTTCTTTTGATGGATAAAATTCCAATTTATTTCATTGATGTCCTCTTGTTACATATATAGATTCAATAGGAAGCTTCACAAACAAGCTCCTCCATACCTATCACTATTTCAATCATCAGTTATCTAGAGAATAGTAGGTTCGTGTGGTAACGACCCCCTAGGACAGTGCTAGGATGTCCTGTCAGCCGCTTACGACCCCCCTCGATCTTCTTCGACCCCCCCCTTTTGAGCTATATCTCCCATACCTTCTGATGTCTATTTCTGTCCTTACACTTTCACCAAGTAATGGTCTGACTTTATGCTGATTCAGTCCATGATATAGTGACTTGGCCGGTCAAGTCAGCATGCCTTGAATTTATGGTTGTTGTCAGCATTTATGAGCATTAATGACAATCCATAAATGGCCCAACTACCCACATCAATCTGTCATATCTCATCTGAGTCAGCATAGAGGGTCGAACATGAGTTCCTTTTTTATAGTTTCCGTCATTTCTTCCTTCCCATCCCTAATCCCTTAGATGCACGCCACGTGTTCTTCTCCCAAAGATCATCTGAAGTTCTCTTCCTATGGAGAGATTAGGTATCAACTATTATTTTTCCCCTAACAGGGCCGATGCAATAGAACTCTCTTTTCTGAGTGAAGAGTTGCAGGCAGCTAAGGCTCAGGCTGTCGATGAAAAGAAGAAGGCAGAGGATGCCGTCTATGAGAAGGCTCTCTTGGAGGCTGAGTTGAAGAAGAAAATGGATGAATCTGCCTCTAAGAAGGTTCTTTTAGAGGCCGAGCTGTCTATCCTGAAGAAGGCCAAGGAGGAATCTGATCAGAAAGCTGCTAAGGAGGGGAAGAATGCAATCTACTACAAAAAGTTGTCCTTCGAGCTTAGAAAGATGGTGGTCGACCTGGAGGCTAAGTTGAAGGTTGAAAGATATAAACTCCAGGAAGTCGAGACCGGCATTCTCAGCAAGGTCAATTAGGCTATCAAGGAGTTCAAAGCAACTGATGCCCTAAAGAAGTTTGTTGAGGAGGCACCTGAAATGAATCTTTTTAAACATGAGCTCACTGCGGCTGCCTTCTTCCAAGGGATACGGTCACTGCGCGAAGTGGTAAGGCCTGACATTGATTTCTCGAAGTATCATTTTACTGAAACACATGCTTAGAAAAGTTTTTTTTTTAATGATCTACAACTTTCATGAAACACTTAAGCCAAATTAGTACTCTAATTTGGTAGAAATTGCCTCACAATTGCAAGCATGTGCATTTTACAGAATCTATTCTAGATTCGAACTAGTTGCACCATAAAATGAATATTAAATCAAATACATGATGAAAATTAAATCCATATGCGTGGCTACTTAGCTAGCACCTATATCTATCTTTTCAAAGAAGGAACCACATGCAAATAAAGGTCCATCATGTCAGAAAAAGCAAGTTATAGACTTACACAAAATCTGTTTGAAATCAGTTTTAAATACGACCAGTATGCCTTAAAAAAATCACAGTAAATCATGTATATATCCAAAACCATCAAACCAGTACCAAAAGTTCTGTATCATACAGAGCTATAAATTTTATGAAGGAACCCTAACCCAAAAGAGAGCATATCATGGTAAAAAACTTGAATCATAGTCATGCATAAAATTTATCTAAAAGCCAGACCTAAATACGGCTAGTGTTGCCTTTAAAAATTAGTGATATATATATATATATATATATATATATATATATCCAAAAGCATCCAAACCAATGTTAAAAGATCCGTATCTTATAGAGCTACAACTTTCATGAAGGAACCTTAAACTGAAAGAGTGCATATCATGGTGAAAATCTCGGATCACAGTCATGCATAAAATTTGTCTATTATGCTTCTTCCTAACAAAGCTAAAACCATTTAATGCATCTAATCAAGCACGCTTTCTTAGCATCAATGGACATTGTGAAAAGGTGTTGTGAGTACCTACCTAGGCTGCCATAGTGCTCCAATAAGTCTTCAAGCATTAGGTGAAGATCTCTAAGAGGTAGGCCCTTTTTTCTTCTTCTCTTTCTCTTTTTCTTTTTCTCTTTCTTTCTCTTCTTCTTTTTTCTCTTTCTTTCTCACTTCTCTCTCTCTCTCTCTCTCTCTCTCTCTCTCTCTCTCTCTCTCTCTTCTTTACAAATTCTAGCTTTTCTATCTCCCCCTCCCTCGGTATCTTCTCTTTCTCTTTATCTATCTCCCTTTTCGGTTTCTCTTTTCCTCTCTTTATCTCACTCTTAGTCTCTCACTCTCCCATATGTCTCTCTCTTTCTCCCTTTCTCTCTTAAGTTCTCTCTAACCCCTTGTCTTATCTCTTCTCTCTCTCAATCCCTCTCGGTTTCCCCTCCTTTCTATCTCTCTTCTCGGTCTCCTCACTCCTATCTTCTCTCCCTCATCTCGCTTCCCTTTTATCTATCTATGTTTCTCGATATTTGTGAGACCCACACCTAGAATCCCTTACTAACCTAGATTCTTTTTGTGCAGGTCTTAACACATCGATTGATGGAGCACCTGAGGCTGACCCAATGATGGTATCCTCACCTTAGGTGGTGAGTCTATAATATGTATACTTGGTAGTATAAGGTGTCTTAGCAGACCTTGGGTGAAGGGGGTATTCATCCCAATGCATTAAGGTCAAAGAGAGGGTCCATAGGATGTGTTTTGGCCCAACCGATGGATCATACTGGTGGAACATTCTCCCAATTGAGTTCAGCTGGTTGAACTCGAGTTGAACATTTTCTCTCTCCTTGATTTCTATAAAAGGGGGAACAAGCCCTCCTTTCTCTCTTTCCTGAAACCATGAGAGAGAGAGTGAGGAGAAGTGGAGAAGAGAAGAGGAAGATCTTGAGTGAGGAGAAGTGGAGAAGAGAAGAGGAAGAGCTTGAGCTCAAGGAACTCAAACCCTAGCCTTTCCTTTGGAGGTAAGTACAATGAGCTTCCTCTTTTTTACTTGGTGCTAAATGTTAGAATGCTTGGTGGTTGAGCACCATTAGTGGTGAAAACCATTAATGACCTAGAAAACCTAGGTTTGGGCTTTTCCTTCCTTCCTCCTTCCCTTGAGTAATAAATGCAAGAATGCTTAGTGGTTGAAGCTCAATTAATGGAGATCTCATTTATGACCTAGATTTAGGTTTTGTTCCACCCAACTCCATGGAGGGAGTGGTTGGAGTCATAAATGGCTCCCATTGTGCCTAATAATGGTGGGAATAAGTTCCCCACCTGCTAAAATGGAAGCTTGGTAGTAGAGAACAAGTCTCCTAAGCTTGGAGTTTAAGCTCGGTTTGTGACCTAGTTTCTGGGTCTGAACCAGTGCCACATACCAGATTCATGAGCATGTTCGTTCATCCACTTGGCCTAAACCACAAATCTGCCAAGCAATGCCTTGGCTTATAGTCAATGAACATATTGGAGTCTCATCTAGGAGGCACAATCCTCCACATTAGCCCCAACCATTCAACCCCAACCATTCAACCAATTCTCGATGGATCCGCTTGGTTTGGATTCTCCATTTAGGCTTAACAACCAAGCGGAGTCAGTGCTGGATGAATGGTCACCCGACAATGGTTTCAAAAAATCTACTGGATCTCAGAGTTTATCATAGTGTGTGAACTGAATGACCAGTCGGATGGTCGCACATCTACTCATCCTTTTGGCTCTGTCTACCTAGAAAATATTCTAAGTGTTAACCGGTTGATTTTACTGGTGGAACCCTTTACTAGTTCCATCTGTCGGTTCAGTCTGTATTGGCCTATAAAGCTAATAATGATTAGGAAGTCCATCCTTTTGGTTCCCGACCTTCTGTGGGACCCGTGTATGGACAATAAGGCTTGTCTAGGTTGACTAAAATCTATGAAACCAAATTAATGAATCCTTATATGTTAAATAGGTATTGAACAAGGGTAATTGTAGAAGCTTTCTACTAAGCTTCATAGTATCGTTGCACTCTTAGTGCAATCAGGTAAGGAGTCTAGTCCTTAGACGTAGGGCATCCTAAATAACATGTCTATTTTACTAGTAACATGCTTAGGTTGCTATTTAATTGTATGCTTTTCATTATTGCTATGTATAAGCATGCATTGCATTATAACAACTATGAATGTTTATATGACTGTTTGGGTATGGTATACATGTGGCGTGTGGGAGCATAATACATAGGTCACATTGTTGATGCTAGGCTTTAGCAGGAGCACGGTGATCCATGGGAGTGGAACAATCGTTAGGGCATAATTTTTATTTATAAATTTATGCAACCATGTATGATGGCTTGTGTGATGCATAAGAGTGCGGGTGCATGGGTCATGTTGGATTGCAACCATGTATGGTGGTTAGTGTGACACATGGAAGTGCGGGCACATGGATTACGTTAGAATGTAAACACACTAGTGGTAGACACTATGATCCATGGGAGTGGAGTTGGGGTTCTCTGCTAGTGGATAGCATATGGTTATGTCGACATACTAATGTAGGCACGGTGATCCATGGGAGAGGTGATCCAAGGGCTTCTGTTGGTGAACAACCAAAGTAAAATTAATGAACATAATAGACATAGGTGGTGCCACTTCCTGTTTCCTATGCCCCTTTAGTAGGGGTAAAGATATTGGCATAGCTTCGCACTCCCGAAGGTTGGGTGACTCTAAGGGGAGTCAGTGATGTATGGGTATACGGTAGTTGGCGTATGTGGGGTCTATGGTGGAAGGTGACAAACCCTATAGGATGGATGTCCCCAAGGTGGGAGTTTACCTGTAGAAGTCGTTTAACGGCCTGGGGTCGTTTATTCAGCTTTTATCTTCACCAAAGATATAGAAACACAAACCTGAGACCTAATATAAAATGAATTACATTTCATATCATTCGATGTTGTATGTTGCACGCATGTAATACTAGATTTCTCACTGAGCTGGGATGTGAGCTCACCCTCGTGTCAATACTTCTTTTTAGATTCTCTTGCAGTTGATTTCTTTATTGCTAAGTTTATGGAGTCCCCTCTGGCTACTGTGGTTGCTGATACTGAGGATATTGGTGGAGAACACGGTGAGTGCTGCACCTGTAGAGACTGCATCTATGCATGATATAGTCCTCCCCTTACTTTCTCCCTTCCCTGATATACTCTGGATATTGTGATTATTTTTGTTGGTAAATGAAGATATCTATCAAGAACAATATAACAGATTTACTCCTTTTTTATTTGGGTATTTATATATGAATATGATAGTATTTTAAAAAGATACAAATGGTATATATAAATGGATAATTTGATACATAGTATGGGATATGTTATCATTAGTTGCATCTATCTATATTAAATGTTCTGCTTATATTATTATTGTTTCTTGATTATGGTGGTTATTGCATGTGTAGATTATGGGATTTATTTTGTAATCATTGTGGTAGTGATCTTGTATGTATTCTGGTGCCACAAGTTAACCTAGATATCATACCTGATTCTCCAGAATGGGCTATGACAGTATCTAACTCACCCTCAAACTCTCTCGGTCCTCTCTCTCTCTCTCTCTCTCTCTCTCTCTCTCTCTCTCTCTCTCCCAGTCTTGGTCTCCATCTCCCTCTCAACCTCTTTCGGTTCTACTCTGTTGATATCAATCTTATCCCCCCTCCGTCTCACGATCTCTCTCTCTCTCTCTCTCTCTCTCTCTCTCTCTCTTTATATATATATATATATTGAACTGGCATGGTTAATGTGGGTTGAGCTTGGTCTGGCGGAACTGGTTTTCTCTCTCTCTTTTTTCACTCTTTACAAGTTATTTCAGCTTTCTTCTTCACTATTCAATTGTTTAGTGGCCTCTATCCTAGATTTTTCATTCTCATATGGAAGGGGATTAAAAATGGAGAACAATGGTGCTTGAATCGTCTAATTTTGACATCAGATGATCAAGATATGATGAAATGAAGTTTAAATAATTAAACTTATGATAAATTGCACAAAAGTCCTAAATTTGCAATAATCTATAGAAAAGACCCTCAAATATGTATCCACATTTCAATCCAACTAAAATCGTTATATCTTATTCATTTAACATCGAAATTGAGTGATTCTAGTCTCATTTCAAATGCAATTCGACGATTTACGCATTCAAGCAGGTTACAGCCCATGACGTTGCTTTGGGGCTCGTAAAAATGGCCTCGAAGTTGCAACTTTAAAACCAAACTTTGAATTAAGACCTGCAACCTTGCTGCATGTGTTCATTAGGACTCCTACATACTGGGGATCACCTTAGTTCAGCTCAGAACACTATAGGGAGCACGCAGGGATTGATCGGTTGTTGGATTTAAAGGAGGGTTACACTCACCTCCCCTATACTTTCCATATTTTCACATGCCTCCCTTGTATTTTGTTATCTACACATCAAGTAGACTTTATTTGGCTAGGGATGGCAAAAATGGGGTGTTTACACTAGAGGTCGAAGATAGGAATCTGGTTTGAACTATGCAGTGTGGTGGTGTGGTCCTAGATCAGTAGGAAGATATTAAGGCCTATATTCTTTAGTACAATAAAGTGTTTCAAAGGAGTCAAGGGTCAATTCCCCACCTTGAATGTCTAGGAGAAATTTCGACTATTGTGTCTGATGAGGTAAACTTGAACTTAGATGTGAGTCCATCTAATGATGAAATCAAGGGAGCAGTCTTTGCTATGAACCAAGACAGCTCGCTAGGGCCTGATGGATTCTCGAGTAAGATTTTCCGCTCTTGTTGGGATATTGTGAGGAAGGTGGTGTATATGGATATTAAAAAATTCTTTGTCGAGGGAGGTTTGCCAAAAGTAGTTAACAACAACTTCATTATCTTAGTACCAAAGAAGGAGAGAGCCTTGAAGTCTTTCGAGTACCATTCCATCTGTGTTGGGAATTTTGTCTATAAAATCATTCCAAAAATCCTAGCATCGAAGTTGAGGGAATTTGTTGGCAATCTAATATCAGAGGAGCAGGGAGCATTTATGAAAGGTAGGTTGATCTACAACAATGTGCCTTGGCCTTGGAGCTTGTTACTTTGATGCATTGTAGAATCAAGATAGGGTGTATGGCTCTAAAGTTTGATGTGCAGAAGGCTTATGATACTCTTGAAAGGGCCTTCCTATATGCTGTGTTAAGGAAGTTTGGCTTCTCAGAAATTTTTGTTCAGAGAGTGTCCGGACTATTGGAATCAGTAAAGTTGTCAATAATGATCAATAGGAGGCGGTTGGGTAGTTTGGAGTATAATGTGACCTCCATTAGGGGGGATCCTTTGTCACCTCTTCTGTTTGTTTTGGCTGAAGAAGTGTTATGTCGAGATCTGCATCACCTATCTCAGAATGGCATGATAGAGTCAGTATACAAGGGGGGGGGGGGGGTTAAATCCCCAACACATTTAATATTTGCAGACAACATATTTGTGTTTGTTAAAGCAAAGTTGGGAGCAACTCAACAATTGATGGGCCTACTGAATTTATACAAGTAGTTTGGGGGGACAAAATATAAATGCTGCAAAGAGCAATGTTTTCTTCTCCCAAGGTGTTCCAAGGAGTCGGAGACAGAGATGGTGGGATGCCTTCAATATCTAGGGGTGGAGCTATTTAAAAGATGGGAACGGAATGAGTTCTTCCAACCATTGTTAGAGAGACTTTAAAGTAAGTTTTCTGCTTGGAATGGTCACCTCTTGTCCTATTAGGCCGAGTGGAGCTTGTAAAATTGGTTCTCAGTAGTGTCATAAAAGCAACAAAGATTTGATGGGGAACTTCATTTGGAGTGGGGATCCATGTAAACAAAAATTGGTGGTGGTGAAATGGAATATGGTATGCAAGCCGCTTGAGGAAGGTAGGTTGGGTGTTCGACGGCTGAAGGATGTCAACCTAGCTATGCTGTGTAAAATGGCTTGGAAAATTGGATCTGAGGACTCTGTTTTTGCAAATTTTATGAGGGGCCGTTACATTGCCAGTGATGGGAGTGTAAGAAGCACATCTTATATTTCTCTAGTTTGGGGGAGTGTTCGCAAGGTATGGGACTGGACAGCCGAACACCCACACTGGATTATTGGGGATGGCCAAAAAATTAACGTATAGAAGGATCATTGGCTAGGAGAATTCTCATTGGAAGAGGAGCTGAGGCTAGATTTAAGTTCTTTTCAGGACTTGAATTTATCTCTTTCCCATGATATTGTGCAAGGGGAATGGTGCTTTCCTTCTGTGTCATCGGCAACCTTATAGAACTTGCTAGAGGAAGCAAAGTTGATCCCTTTGACTTTAGGGAGTAGTTATAATTTGGTATGGATTGGGGAACATAATGGGGCCTTCTTTATCAATTAGCATGGAAATTGTTTAAGGATTATACCCCTAAGAAGCCTTGGGTGACAGGAATCTGGGAGAGATCCTTGAGTCCTAGAGACTCTGTTTTTACATGGCGTTGGTGCCTTGGGAGACTACCTATGGATGACCGGGTTAGGAAGACAATGGTGTGCTTGGCATCAAGATGCCACTTGTGTCATCAGCAAGAGGAGTCTTCTGAGCATGTCTTTACTGGCTGCAAAATGTCTGTTGGTGTGGAGAACAATTTTTGGCATCTTTGGAGTGACTTAAACAGATCTGGCATTTAGCACTGATCTCACCAGGTGGTGGAAAAGGAAAGTGTGAATTGTTCTAAAAAAATCTGGAAACCATTGATGTTTATGGTGTTATCATGTATTTAGAGAGCTCATAACATTAGTTGTTATTAGGGGTGTCAATTTTGGGACCACACCGTGTCTCCTGAGCCAGGCCGACTAGTTAAAAATTGCATCGAGCCAAACCATTTAATAAACATGTCGGTCTTAGGACTAGACCGATTAATAATAAATCGATCATGGACCAACTGATTAAACCCCGAGTTGGTATACATTGACTAAAGACCGATTATAGACCAATTTAAGTTTCTTTTTTATTTTATTTTTTCCACCTACGTTTCCCACCCATTTTGCCTCCCATTTTTTTAACTTTTAACTTTTTCTTTATCCTTATCATTTTTCTCAAGTCTGGAGCATATAGAAATAGATTGTGGCCTAAGTCTGAGTGACAGTTGAGCAATCCGATGTGAGGTGAATAGTTTAGGTCATGATCAATGGGTTAGATCTACAAAAAAATAGACTGATTATAACTGAGCATAAAATCGAATAGCATAACCGAACATAAGACCAAATAAGATAACCGATTATGGATGTTAATATACCTATTAAACCGATTAACATAAGACCGATTAGGGATCCATGCCGACCAGACCAAATATAAATTAGTCAATGTCTTGCAAATCAAGACTGATCAGTTAAAAATGTCGATCATGGTGCAAGGTGTTAAATTGGTGGGGACCGATTATTAGGCCTGACCGAGACCAATCGATTGACACCCCTAGTTGCTATGACCATAGTTAGTTAAAATGGGAATGGAAAAAAAAACAAAATGAGACAGAACGGGTTTTAAACGGAGCAAAACAAGAACGGTAAGGTAAAAAAAGGTTAAACTTTTTGATAACGGAAAAAAACCAAAATAAATGGTACGGGTTTTAAACGGATCAGATATAATATGGTATGGTGAAAAAAAGGACAATATGCTCCCATAAATTGAAGAATTATACCTAAATTAATGGGAAAAGATGACATTTATGATATGTCTAGCCATAAAACAATGCGATTATCATCTTGAGTCAAGTAGGTAATTGATGTTTTATGTTTTTTCGATACTCCAAGCATGAATCCATATGGAGAGAGAAAGAGAGAGAGAGAGAGAGAGAGAGAGAGAGAGAGAGAGAGAGAGAGAGAGAGAGAGAGAGAATGCTCTATGATGGCCTACAATATACATTGGTTATGACCCACAGTTTACCCTCATGAGAAATAAAGTAATGAGTTTAGAAGCAATTATGAGGAAGTAGTAGCCTTTAAACCCACATCGGTTACACGTAGAAGGTAAGAAGAATATTAAACGATATGGGATTAATCGACTCATTACTTGTTGAAGATGCAGGTTAAAATATGGATACAGTACGATATGCGTATTAAACCCCTTTTAAATGGCAAGGCTTGGAGTATGGAACATTTTAAAGTATTTTTTATGTCAATATGGTAATATATGTACTAAACAGTTGAGTACGGTACTGTCATAGCCCATTTTGGGGAATCAAGCTTGATATCTGGGTCAAACCTTGTGGCACCCCAAATATTCCAGCGATCGACAACCAAAATGATCTACAAAATAAAGCCCACTGTCTACACACACAATGTCCATAATAATCAATAATAATTAGCAATAGTTGCAGCAGAATATCAGAGTGCAATGGAATCATAATATGCGACAAGATGCCAACTAGTAAAACTTTAATATAATAAGTTTGTTATGCATTACAACCATTTCAAAATATCATTGATATTACATACATCCCTTCTTAATAACTAGAGTAAATCTGAATATGTTCCTGTAGATAAACCAAACCATCATCTTTCCACAGACAACAAAATTAATAGACAAGATGCTGACTCAGGTCCCGTAGATGCAATCTCTACATGTACAACCCTTAACATGATCTCTTAGAGGAACCCCACCAAGAGAAGCACCCTCAACATCACTAGGATCCATATCTGCAGCAGCAGAAGAAGTAACTGCAATCAAACTAAAAGAGATTCGATATCGAGGGGTGAGCTCCCATCCTAGCTCAGCGAGAAGTCAAGTATCCAATGCAATCCTATGCAATAATTTAATGAATGCAGTACAGAAGCAAATAAACAAGAAATTGTAAGTATAAGACCCGTGTCAATCTAACCCGGTCTTACCACCTTGAACTAGGTTTACCTATCATGGTCGAGTCAAATGGACCAAGGGCGTGAAGGAGATCGAGATCCCAGGTATCAAATCGACCCAAAAACACTTAATTTGAAGGGAGGGTCGCATACCCAGCTAAGCAGGGTCGGACCTCCCAGGAACAGAAAGTTAGACCCTCAAATTTGAAGGGAGGGTCGGACATCTTGAATCCTAGGGTCAACGGGATCATCGACCCTCCCATCGACCCTTGATTACCGTAAGGTATAGAAATTAGGAAATTTTCTAATTTTCGATTGAGATTCTTTCCTAATCTCAAAGGGACTTATTTTAGGATGTTCCTACTCTATTTAAAGGACATCCCTAAGCCTCTTTCACTCCTTTTCACAACCCTAATCGAATTGAGAGAAAGAGAAGAGAAGGAAAAGAGGAAGAACAGAAGCAAGGGAGAAATTTAGCCAAAAGAGAAGAGTTGCAGAGAAGGAGTATTCCTCTCAGGTATGGATACTAATTCCATGAGTTTCTACAGACCTTAGGTTAGATATTGATGAGAATGTGATCTCAGAGAAACCCAAACCATCAACCCATGGTTAGATTTTCATGGGAAACCATGGGGGATTACATGAAAGCTATCTAGGTAGATTATACATGGTTTCAGACCATGGAATGAATGTAGATTAGAATGTAGGAGCAAGCCATAGGATCCCAAGCACGAAGAATGGACTAAAAGAGGGAATTGGACCAAAGTACACCGAGGGTCGCACCGAGGGTCGATGACCATCCGACCCTAGGTGATCCTGACCATCGACCCTCAGTGTTCGGGAAGTTCAGAGTTTGGGGAGGGTCGCACCCAGGGTCGATCATGACTCCGACCCTACCTCCGACCCTCAGTTGACAAAATGGTTTTTAAATTGAGAATTAATTCTAATTAATCTATCGACTTTATTAGGTCTTCTAGCAATATAATAACATTATAAAGGTGATTTTAAAGCTTGGAAAAGTATCTATTAGCAAGCTAAGGTGAGGAAACAGAACTCTAAACTAATTGGTTAATAACAAACTGTTTTCTCTTTTCTTGAGTCCAATGCCATGCTTGATTCTGTGTGAATATGTTTGTAATGTGCATACAACATGTCATCCAATATTTCTATTATTTGTTCATGCATATTTATTTTATTGTTTATAACATGATGATGATGATGATGATGATAGGAATAGGCATGTGATTGTATGTGTGTGGTTGGTGTACTTGATGCGAGCGAGTATCAGGGGAGGTGTGATGAGAACGTCAATAAACGTTAACCTTTGTCGGGTCTCAGCACTTTGGCTCTATCTCTAACTCAAGTCTTGTGCATTGGCATCGTCGTATCGCCATTACTTTAGCAGAACTATTATGTCGTAAAGTATCAGGGGAGGTGGTTTCGGTGGTTTCGGTGGTTTCGGTCCTTGTAGTCTCTGACTCTACCGGAGGCCTTAGCTCTATCTCTATGGACATTCTGAGGGATGCTGGGGTGAGGCCTTGGATACACTGTTTGGCATTAGGATTGGTTATTTGCGAGCCCAGTTTGCAAGCCCTCGCTAACAGGGGCTTACATGTTGGTATGGTTTTATATAGCAATAAACGTTAACCTTTGTTGTATAATGTCATGATTAGGGTGGATGGGGACGACGATAAACGTTAACCTTCGGGCAGACTTCCACACCCTGTATATAGAGGCGGGGTCAATAAACGTTAACCTTTGACCACCCAACCTTTATATTGCGCATTGCAAACTATAAACTAGACCAAAGATATGAATTGATTGCATGCATATGTATTGTTGCATTGTTTTGTCTACTCACTGAGCCGTGATGTGTGCTCACCCCCTCGATGTCGAATATTTTTAGTTGATGATGCAGGTTATACAGTTGAAGAATACATGAATGCTCCAGCGTATGGGAACGTGGCGGCGATGGAAGCAGAAGCTGAAGTAGATACACATGACTCCACTTGCGAGTGCAACTCATGTGTATTCGATTAGTTATTTTCTTAGGTTTCTTTATTTGAATTTAATAAAGACATATATTTGATAATTATTTATGTCCCAGTTGATAATTATTTGAATTTAATAAAGACATGTATTTAATATTTATATCACAGTAGACCCTCAGTTCATTTATTATTAAGATTTCCGCTATTGTGTATTTACTCTGATTATGATTACGGATGTGTGTAAGTTTAGATAACGTGGGGATAACCTACTCGAGATCCTGGTTGAACCGTTGGTTTGCTAGCGGTTCAGCACACCATTCTGAACAGTGTGGAATTGGGGTGTGACAACTTGGTATCAGAGCATCTCAGGCCTTGTCCGCTAAACTAACATACATTCGAGACAATTGTGAACTAAGATAGGATGAAAGTAAAAACAGTAATATAAACACACTGTAAGCACAAGTGATGGTTGAGACCAAATTTAAACAGAGAATAATGCATCTATTAAAGGGGAAACAAGTTACATACAATGAGAGAGAGAAACAAAATGTATATACACGGCTAAGCAGAGTACAGTCCACAACCCGGACAGTTACTCTGTAGTACAAGAAAATAAAGAACAATCAAGAAGCTGGAGGTGAAGGAGGAGGCGGGGCCTCACGATCTCTGTCATAATCCTCGGCGTAGACTATAGTCAACCAGGCCACCTGAGTCTGGGTCGTCTGGAGACTAGCAGTAAGATCAGCTACCCTCCGATCTGTCGCCCGCTGGATCGCTAACAGCTCATCCACTCTCACACGCTGAGCGTTTAGCAACTCCTCCATCCTCAGATCAGATCTGCGCTGAGCCTCCCTGATCTCCTGCAACATCTCCATCATGTCAGAAGGTGGGAGTGAAGGACCAACCGCATGAGAAGGACCAGCCTCAGGTGCAGGAGCCGTCGCAGAAGAAGTACCAACTCCAGCTGCATGTATAGGGGAAGGCGGTGGAATCGAGTCGACATCCATACGGTCATCATCGTCGACAGGATCCACACAAGCTCTAGCAGCGGCAGCAGTGGCCTCGGCGTCAGCTATCTCAATGCGAGTGTGAGGGCGCACCATCGCGTTCCTCTCCTCATCACTAACCTGGGCATCCCGCATACCCATCTTGCAGATAGCCTCCCAATCTAGAGGCGACGAGAAGGTCTTCTCCTATGCGGGTCAGTAGGACTGTAATCATGTGTCCATAGGGTAGATTACCCCTATGCCCGGACAATGTAGCACTAATCATGGTCCGCATGATGATGTAGGGAAGGCAGACCGGCTGTCTGGTGCAGATACTGTATATCAAAAACTGGGTCTGTTGAGAAACCCTCTCATAGTGCCCACTCTGCGAGATCAGATTATGCTGAATAATCTTGCAGAAGACCCGTGGAGCTGGACGCAGGTAACAGGCTCTCATTTGCCAGCGATCAGGTCGTAGCAGCTGATTGTTGATCTCTGCCCTCATCTCCATGGAAACAAACTGGGGCTCTCCAGGCGCACAGTACACCATGGGGCCATCATAAGGTATGCCCAACAGATCGGCCAGTTGCCGATAATCAAAGGAAATGTGCACCCCTTTAACATAACTGATGATGCGCAACTCTTGACCATGCTCAACGTCATTGTAATTCCCCACCACCTGGAGATTACAATAGAACTGGCGCACCAAATCTGGACATGTGCACGCGTCATAGGTGATGACAGGGAGCCACCCCATATCACCAAATGCTCTCTCTACGTTGAACAAGGCTAGCTCAGCCAAGTTCACCATACGACCACCCTCCACTTTTTTATGGGCATAGTCGGCATACTGTGCCTCGGCTTCATTAGAGCGAAAGCGAAGCGGATCATGAACTCGGGGTATCTTGGTACGAGCCATGATATCTGCAGATAAGAAAGAGAAAGGGAGACAAGGGGTTAGTAGGATAAAAATCTGAAAATTTAGTATTTTAAAGATGTAAGTTGCCCAAAAGACTCACTTTGTACCATACACGTGGGCGGAAGGACCTACTTAGGTTCCAACACACCCTACGACACTCACACAGTAGGAAGTGGAAACCCACGAAGACCAATTTGAAGAAATTTCAAGAAATAAATTTTTTTGACAAATTAGGGCAAAAATGATAAATTTTTGAGTTTCTCGGTAACCAACCGATGAAATTCAAAAATTTTTGAGGGCTTTCGTTCCTCGGGATACCAATAACAAAAGCCCCCAATAAAAATCGAAATTTTACGGTTGGAAAAAGTTTAATTTGAAAAATACAAGTTAAATGGACAAAAACCTAGAAAAGAAAACCTAAAAACAGGTAAAAATGGGAAGATATACCTGTATGGATGGCGTGGACGTTGAAACCCAGACTCAAACCGATCAAAAATAGTGGGGTGGCACTGTAGCAACTCAGAGGGGAGAGACGAGTCGAAACGGGAGGGAAATAATAAGAAATGACCCAAAATTGGATCTTAAAAATCTGATTTTTAGTCTGAGGGTCGGACAATTCGACTAGAACAATCGACCCTCGAATCGACCCTCCCATCGACCCTCGGCTCTCGGGAATCTGACAGAAAACTAAGGGTCGGAACTGAGGGTCGGACACCTATTGACCCTAGCATCGACCCTCAGCTTTCGGGAAGAACAGGTCATTCCCAGGGTCGGATACTAAGGGTCGGACAAACCATCGACCCTCACCATCGACCCTGCATAGAAAAGACAGTATTTTTCTTTAAAAATGAGCTGGAATTGGAATTTTATATCGGTTAGCGTGCCTACATGAAATATAAATGACTTCTCACCTATTTTGATAATTTTCAGGCACCACCAATCACAAAAGGAATTATGTCTGGACGTAGGATAACCCGACAGAACCGAAATGCAGTTCCACCACCACCACCCGTGGAGGAGACCAGTTAAGAAAATAATTATGCACCGGGTAATCCAGAATAAGCAAACCCTACAAATTTGCCACCTCCACCACCAGAGCTAACAACCGTGGTGATGAATCTGGCTCAGCAGCTGCAACAGATGCAACATGCACAGGCTCAGATGCAAGTTGCGATGGGTATTATGTTCCAAGCCACTCAAGCTGCACCTATGCAGACAGGATAAGCCAGTACAGCACTGGTGGGTAACCACCTAGCACCTCAGACACCTCAACAACCTGCTGCACAGATTCCAGTACAGGCTCTGGAAGCAGCTCAGGTTAATTATCAGTATCCACCCCATATGTTTGGGGCATATTCCCAAAATCAGTTGGATCACTCTCGATTGGTGGAGAGATTTTTGAAGATGAAGCCTAGAGAATTTAATGGCAAGCCATCTGATCCATTATGGCCAGCACACTGGATAGACGAGATGGAGAGGAATTTCCTAATGATGACTATTTCAGAGGATGAAAAGGTATTATGTGTCACCTTCATGCTCAAAGGCGATGCACATCACTGGTGGAAATCTACGCGGGACTATCTATTGACCAAGTACGCCCGACTGACTTGGACTGTTTATAGAGAAGCTTTCTTCGAGAAATATTTTCCACGAAGCTTCAGAGATTCCATGGAGAAGGAGTTTCTGAGTCTATATCAGGGGCAGATGTCAGTGGATGCGTACCAACAGCGTTATGAAGAGCTGTTTTTCTTTGCACCACTGAGTATGCAAGAAGAAGAAACCAAAACCCGTAGGTTCGTCACGGGACTGAGAGGAAGCATCTGAGAGCATGTTCTGGGCTTAGAAAAGAAGATTTATAATGAAGCTGTCCAAATAGGTCGAGTTATTGAATCGAACCAGAAGGAGAGTTATTTCACACAGAACCGGGGTATCAAAAGGCCAGCTGGAAATTCTTATAACGGAGGCAATAACAAGACATATAAGCCTTTTCGCCCTCAGAATTTTAATGCTGCAACTAAGACTATTCCAGGGACTCAACCTCAGCCAAAGCCGAATTCTGAAAGCCCGAAGTGTTACAACTGCAACCAACCGGGACATATGACAAGGGAGTGCCCTAAGCCCAAGAAGCAGTTCCATCAGGGACGGGTATATGCTGTTACGTTCGAGGATGCGGCCGCATCACCCGATTTGGTCACAGGTATGACTGAAACTTTTGAAGTTGTAATTACATTGTGTGAGCATGTAGACTAAGTTAAAATAAATCACAAGTATCGTACCTATAAATGGCGCACCCGCCAGAGTAATCTTTGATTCAGGAGCTACTCATTCATTTATATCTGTGTCATTCAAAAAGAAGATAAACTTACCCATCAAAACATTAGATTACAAATTACTTGTACGGTCACCGATGGGGTTAGAAGTGGAATTAGAGAAAGGATATGGACCATGTCCAGTCCGCATTGGTGAGAAGACCTTAGATGCAACCTTGATACAACTTGAGATGGCAGACTTTGACGTCATCTTGGGAATGGACTGGTTAGCTCGGCATTCTGTGAACCTACTATGCGCCGAAAAGAAGCTAACATTTAATCACCAAGCAGGAGCAGAATTCAGTTTTACGGGAACTAAACTTCCCCGTAGACGCAAGCTCATACTCTCAGCACTAAAGGCTAAGAGATGCCTTGAGAAAGGGGCAGTCGGGTATCTAGTATCAGTGGTCGACCTAACCAAGGAAGCACCACGAATGGAAGATATTGAAGTCGTGCGGGACTATCCCGACGTATTTCCGAAGGAACTACCAGGTTTACCACCCGACCGAACCACAGAGTTTGTGATAGATCTTGTACCTGGAGCCGCACCCGTATCAAAAGCACCTTATAGAATGGCTCCTACGGAACTGAAGGAACTGAAAGTGCAACTACAAGAACTACTGGACAAGGGTTATATTCGACCCAGTATATCACCATGGGGAGCACCGGTGTTATTCGTGAAGAAGTAGGACGGTAGTGTGCGATTATGCATCGACTATCGGGAGTTGAATAAACTGACAATCAAGAATCGATACCCACTACCACGGATCGATGACTTGTTCGATCAGTTGCAAGGAGCAAAGGTATTTTCTAAGATCGATCTTCGATCGGGCTATCATCAATTGAAGATTAAAGAGGGTGATATTCCTAAGACAGCTTTCAGGACCAGATACGGACATTATGAGTTCTTGGTCATGTCTTTTGGACTAACGAACGCACCAGCAACTTTCATGGAACTTATGAACCGGGTTTTCCATGATATGTTGGATACGTCGGTGATAGTATTTGTTGATGATATATTGGTATACTCCAAGGACGAAGAAACTCATATCAAGAACCTAAATGCTGCCCTACAGCATTTAAGGAAAGAGAAGCTATATGCCAAATTTTCAAAGTGTGAGTTTTGGCTAAGTGATGTCGCCTCCTTAGGCCATGTAGTATTCGCGGAAGGAATTAAAGTGGACCCCAGCAAGATCGAGGCTATTGTAAAGTGGGAAGCACCAAAGAGCGTTTCAGAAATTAAAAGTTTTCTGGGTCTCGCTGGTTATTATCGGAGATTCGTAGAAGACTATTCCCGGATTGCCGTACCTCTCACAAGTTTGACTAAGAAAGGTGAAAAGTTCGTATGGACCGATAAATGTGAGAAGAGTTTCCAAACATTGAAGACCAGATTGATATCCGCTCTGATTTTGACTATTCCCGTGTAAGACCCGTGTCTATCTAACCCGGTCTTACCACCTTGAACCAGGTTTACCCATCTTGGTCGAGTCAAATGGACCAAGGGCGTGAAGGAGATCGAGATCCCAAGTATCAAATCGACCCAAAAACACTTAAAATAGGGGAAGGGTTGCATACCCAGCTAAGCAGGGTCGGACCTCCCAAAACAAAAAGTCAGACCCTCAGTTTTGAAGGGAGGATCAGACAGCTTAGGACCTTAGGGTCGACGGGATCATCGACCCTCCCATCGACCCTCGTTTGCGGTAAGAAAATAAAATTAGGAAATTTTCTAATTTTCGATTGGGATTCTTTCTTAATCTCAAAGGGACTTATTTTAGGATATTCCTACTCTATTTAAAGGACGTCCCTAAGCCACTTTCACTCCTTTCACAACCCTAATTGAATTGAGAGAAAGAGAGGAGAAGGAAAAGAGGAAGAAAAAAGGCAAGGAAGAGAACTTAGCAAAAAGGAGAAGAATTTCAGAGAAAAAGTAATCTTCTCAGGTATGGATACTAATTCCATGAGTTTCTACAGACCTTAGGTTAGTTATTATTGAGAGTGTGATCTCGGAGAAACCCAAACCATCAATCTATGGTTAGGTTTTCATGGAAAACCATAGGAGAATGCATGAAAACTATTTTAGATGGATTATACATGGTTCCAGACCATGGAATGAATGTTTAATGGAATGTAAAAGCAAGCCATAGGACCCCAAACACAAAGAATGGATCAAAGAGAGGGAATTGGACCAAAGTGCACAGAAGGTCGCACCGAGGGTCGATGATCATCAGACCCTAGGTGTTCCTGACCATCGACCCTCAGTGTTCGGGAAGTTCAGAATCTGGGGAGGGTCGCACCCAGGGTCGATCAGGACTCCGACCCTACCTCCGACCCTCAGTTAACAGTATGGTTTTTAAATTCAAAATTTATTCTAATTAAATTCTATCGACTTTGTTAGGTCTACTAGCAATATAATAACATTGTAAAGGTGATTCTAAAGCTTGAAAAAATATCTATTAGCAAGCTAAGGTGAGGAACCGGAACTCCAAACTAATTGGTTAATAACAAAACTATTTTCTATTTCTTGAGTCCTATGCCATGCTTGATTCTATGCGAATATGTTTGTAATGTGCATACAGCATGCCATCAAATATTTCTATTACTTGTTCATGCATATTTACTTTATTGTTTATAACATGATGATGATGATGATGATAAGAATAGGCATGTGCTTGTATGTGTGTGGTTGATGTACTTGATGCGAGCGAGTATCAGGGGAGGTGTGATGAGAACATTAACAAACGTTAACCTTTGGCGGGTCTCAGCACTTTAGCTCTATCTCTAACTCAAGTCTTGTGCATTGGCATCGTCGTATCGCCATTACTTTAGTAGAACTATTGTGTCGTAGAGTATCAGGGGAGGTGGTCTCGGTCCTTGTAGTCTCTGACTCTACCGGGGGGCCTTAGCTCTATCTCTATGGACATTTTGAGGGATGCTGGGGTGAGGCCTTGGATACACTTTTGGCATTAGGATTGGTTAGTTGCGAGCCCAGTTTGCAGCCCTCGCTAACAGGGGCTTAGGTGTTGGTTTGACACTATATAGCAATAAACGTAACCTTTGTTATATAATGTTCATGGTTGGGTGCATGTGAGTCGATGATAAACGTGATCTTCGGGTGACGTCACACACTTGTGTATAGAGGCGGGGTCAATAAACGCGACCTTTGGCAACCTAAACCTTTCTATTGCATACTGCAAACTTTAAACCGGACCAAAGATATAAATTGATTTGCATGCATATGTATTGTTGCATTTTTTTGGCTACTCACTGAGCCGTGATGTGTGCTTACCCCTCGACGTCGAATATTTTTAGTTGATGATGCAGGTTATACCGTTGAAGACTATATGAATGCGTCTGCGTATGGAAACGTGGCAGCAATGGAAGCTGAAGCTGAAGTGGATACACACGACTCCTCTTGCGAGTGTAACTCGTGTGTATTTGATTAGATATTTTATAGGTTCTTTATTGGATTTATTAAGACATGTATTTGGTATTTAAATATTTAGGTCTCAGTTGAAAACAGAATAATTTGCTATTAAATTATTAATATCATCTTAGTTTCTCAGTTCATGTTATTATAAGACTTCCGCTATTGTGTATTTACTCTGATTATGATTACGGACGTGTGTAAGTTTAGATAACGCGGGGATAGCCTATTTGAGATCCTGGTTGAACCGTTGGTTTATTAGCGGTTCATCACATCATTCTTAATAGTGCAGAATTGGGGTGTGACAACTTGGTATCAGAGCATCTCAGGCCTTGTCCGCTGAACTAACATACATTCGAGACAATTGTGAACTGAGATAGGATAAAAGTAAAAACAGTAATATTAACACACTGTAAGCACAAGTGATGATTGAGACCAAATTTAAAAAGAGAATAATGCATCTATTAAAGGGAAAACAAGTTACATACAATGAGTGAGAGAAACGAAACGTATATACATAACTAAAGTAGAGTACAGTCCACAACCCGGACACTTACTCTGTAGTACAAGAAAATAAAGTACGATCAAGAAGCTGGAGGCGAAGGAGGAGGCGGGGCCTCACGATCTCGGTCATAGTCCTCAGCATAGACTCTAGTCAATCAGGCTATCTGAGTCTGGGTCGTCTGTAGACTAGCTGTGAGATCGGCTACCCTCCGATCAGTCGCACGTAGTACCTCCATAAGCTCTCCCATCCGTGTGTCTGATATGCGTTGGGCAGATAACAACTCATCCACTCTCACACGCTGAGCGTCTAGCAACTCCTTCATCCTCAGATTAGATCTGCGCTGAGCCTCCCTGATCTCCTGCAGCATCTCCATCATATCAGGAGGTGGGCGTGAAGGGCCAGCCGCATAAGAAGGACCAGTCTCAGGTACAGGATCCGTCGCAGAAGAAGTACCAACACCAGCCGCATGCGTAGGTGAAGGCGGTGGTATCGCGTCAACATCCATATACATGCGGTCGTCATCATCGACATGATCCACATGGGCTCTAGCAGTGGCAGCAACAGCCTCAGCATCAGCCATCTCGATACGAGTGTGAGGGTGCACCATCGCGTTCTTCTCTTCATCACTAACCTGGGCATCCCGCATACCCATCTTGCAGATTGCCTCCCAATCTTGAGGCGATGAGAAGGTCTTCTCCTAGATCATCTCATCTACCAGGTCAACCCCCAAACGGGTCAGTAGCACTGTAATCATGCGTCCATAGGGTAGATTACCCCTATGACCGGACAATGTAGCACTAATCATAGTCCGCATGATGATGTATGGAAGGCAGACCGGCTGTCTGGTGCAGATACTATATATCAGGAACTGGGTCAGCTAAGAAACCCTTTCATAGTGCCCACTCTGCGGGATCAGATTATGCTGGATAATCTTGCAGAAGACCCGTGGAGCTGGACACAAATAACAAGCTCTCATCTGCCATCGATCAGGACGGAGAAACTGATTGTCGATCTCTGTCCTCATCTCCATCTCAACAAACTGGAGTTCTCCAGGCGCACAGTACACCATGGGGCCATCATAGGGAATGCCCAACAAGTTGGCCAGCTGTCGATAGTCGAAAGAAATATCTACCCCTTTGACGTAACTGGTGATGCGCAACTCCTGACCATGCTCAACGTCATTGTAATTCCCCACCACCTGGAGATTACAATAGAACTGGCGCACCAAATCCGGACATGTGCACGCGTCGTATGTAATGACAGGAAGCCACCCCATGTCACCAAAGGCTCCCTCTACGTTGAACACAGCTAACTTAGCCAAGTTCACCATACGACCACCCTCAGCCTTTTTACGGGCATAGTCAGCATACCGTGCCTCGGCTTCATTGGAGCGGAAGCGAAGAGGATCACGAACTCTGGGTACCTTGGTACGAGCCATGGTATCTGCAGATAAGAAAGAGAAAGGGAGACAAGGGGTTAATAGGATAAAAATCAGAAATTTTATTTAATAACGACGTAAGTTGACCATAAAGCCCCATTTCTCACCATACAAGTGGGCATGAGAACTTACGTAGGTCTAAACATACCCTACCACCCACATGAAGTAGGAAATTTTAACTGACGATGTCCAATTTGAAGAAATTCAAGAAAAATCGAAAATGTTGACAAATTAGGGCAAAAAGAGAAAATTTCAAGTTTCTCGATAACCAACCGATGAAACTCAAAAATTTTTGAGGGCTTTCGTTCCTCAAGACACCAATAACAAAAGCCCCAATAAAAATCAAATTTTTACGGTTAGAAAAAGTTTAATTTGAAAAATACAAGTTAAATGTGCGAAAACCTAGAAATGGAAACCTAAAAACAGGTTAAAATGGTAAGACATACCTGTAGGGATGAAGTGGACGTCGAAACTCGGAATAAAATCGACCAACAATAGTGGAGTAGCACTGTAGCAACTCAAAGTGGAGAGGCGAGTCGAAATGGGAGGGAAATAATAAGAAATGACCAAGAATCGGATCTTAAAAATCTGATTTTTGGTCCGAGGGTCGGACAATTTGACTAGAACAATCGATCCTCGAATCGACCCTTCCATTGACCCTTGGCTCTCAGGAATCTGACAGAAAATCAAGGGTCAGAACTGAGGGTCAGATACCCATCGACCCTCGCATCGACCCTCAGCTCTCGGGAAGAACAGGTCGGATACCAAGGGTCGGACACACCATCGACCCTCACCATCGACCCTGCGTAGAAAAGACAGTATTTTTTTTATAAAATGAGCTAGAATTGGAATTAATTATTGGTTAGCGTGCCTACATGAAATATAAATGACTTCTCACCTATTTTGATGATTTTTAGGCACCACCAATCACAGAAAAGAATTATGTCTGGATGTAGGGTGACCCGACAGACCCGAAATGCAGTCCCACCGCCACCACCCGTGGAGGAGACCAGTCAAGAAAATAACTATGCACCGGGTAATCCAGAACCGGCAAACCCTACAAATTTTCCACCTCCACCACCAGAGCTAGCAACAGTGGTGAATCTGGCACAGCAGCTGCAGCAGATGCAACACGCACAGGCTCAGATGCAGGTTGTTATGGGAATTATGTTTCAAGCCACTCAGGCTGCACCCATGCACACAGGACAAGCCAGTACAGCACCGATGGGTAACCACCCAGCTCCTCAGACACCTCAACAACTGACTGCACAGATTCTAGTACAGGTACCGGAAGCAGCTCAGGGGAATTACCAGTATCCACCCCATATGTTTGGGGCAAACCCCCAAAATTAGTTGGACCACTCCCGACTAGTGGAGAGATTTTTGAAGATGAAACCCAAAGAATTCAATGGCAAACCGTCTGATCCGTTGTGGCCAGCCCACTAGATAGACGAGATGGAGAGAAACTTCCTCATGATGACTATCACAGAGGAAGAGAAAGTACTATGCGCCACCTTCATGCTCAAGGGCGACACACATCATTGGTGGAAATCCACGAAGGCATATCTACTGACCAAGCACGCCCTACTGACATGGGCTATATATAAAGAAGCCTTCTTTGAGAAATATTTTCCACGGAGCTTCAGAGATTCGATGGAGAAGGAGTTTTTGAGTCTTTATCAGGGACAGATGTCAGTGGATGCGTACCAACAGCGTTATGAAGAGCTGTTTTTCTTCGCACCACTGAGTATGCAAGAAGAAGAAACCAAAACCCGTAGGTTTGTCACGGGACTGAGAGGAAACATCAAAGAACATGTTCTGGGCTTAGAAAAGAAAATTTATAATGAAGCTGTCCAGATTGCTCGAGTTGAAGAATCGAGCCAGAAGGAGAGTTATTTTAATCAGAACAGAGGCATCAAAAGGCCAGTCGGAAATTCTTACAACGGAGGCAATAACAAGACATATAAGCCTTTTCGTCCTCAGAATTTTACTGCCGCAACCAAGACTACTCCTGTAAGACCCATGTCAATTTAACCCGGTCGTACCATCTTGAACCAGGTTTACCCATCATGGTCGAGTCAAATGGACCAAGGGCATGACCAAAAACACTTAATTCTAAGGGAGGGTCGCACACCCAGTGAAGCAGGGTCGGACCTCCCAAAACAGAAAGTCAGACCCTCAGTTTTGAAGGGAGGGTCGGACAGCTTAAGACCCTAGGGTCGACGGGATCATCGACCCTCCCATCGACCCTCGATTTTCTGACAAAACTGAAATTAGGAAATTTTTTAATTTTCGGTTGGGATTCTTTCCAAATCTCAATGGGATTATTATAGGACATTCCTAGTCAATTTAAATGACGTCCCTAAGCCACTTTCACTCCTTTCACAACCCTAATTGAATTGAGAGAAAGAGAGAAGAAGGAAAAGAGGAAGAAAGGAAGGAGGCTAGGAAGAAGGCTTAGCAAAAAGGAGAAGAAATTGCAGAGAAAAGTAATCTTCTCAGGTATGGATACTAATTCCATGAGTTTCTACAGACCTTAGGTTAGTAATTGAAGAGAAAGTGATCTCGGAGAAACCCAAACCATCCATCCATGGTTAGATTTTCATGGAAAACCATAGGAGGATGCACGAAAAGGAGAAAGATGGATTATACATGGTTCTAGACCATGGATTGACTGTTGAATGAATGTAGGAAACAAGTCATAGAACCCCAAACACGAAGAATGGATTAAAAAGTGGAAATTGGACCAGAGTGCACCGAGGGTCGCATCGAGGGTCGATAGACCATCCGACCCTAGGTGTTTCTGACCATCGACCCTTAGCATTCGGGAAGTTCAGAATGGAGGGAGGGTCGATAGACCCATCGACCCTAGCATCGACCCTAACATCGACCCTCAGTTGACAGAATGGTTTTTAAATTCTGAATTAATTCTAAATAAATTCTATCGACTTTGTTAGGTTTGCTAGCAGTATAGTAACATTATAAAGGTGATTTTAAAGCTTGGAAAAGTATCTATTAGCAAGCTAAGGTGAGGAACCTTAACCCCAAACTAAATTGGTTAATAATAAACTGTTTTCTATTTCTTGAGTCCTATGCCATGTTTGATTCTATGCGAATATGTTTGTAATGTGCATACAACATGCCATCCAATATTTCTATTACTTGTTCATGCATATTTACTTTATTGTTTATAACATGATGATGATGATGATGATGATAGGAATATGCATGTGCTTGTATGTGTGTGGTTGATGTGGTTGATGCGAGCGAGTATCAAGGGAGGTGTGATGAGAACGTCAATAAACGTTAACCTTTGGCGGGTCTCAGCACTTTAGCTCTATCTCTAACTCAAGTCTTGTGCATTGGCATCGTCGTATCGCCATTACCTTAGCAGAACTATTATGTCGTAGAGTATCAGGGGAGGTGGTCTCGGTCCTTGTAGTCTCTGACTCTACCGGGGGGCCTTAGCTCTATCTCTATGGGCATTCTGAGGGATGCTAGGGTGAGGCCTTGGATACACTGTTTGGCATTAGGATTGGTTAGCAGCGAGCCCAGTTTGCAAGCCCTCGCTAACAGGGGCTTACGTGTTGGTATAGCATTATATAACAATAAACGTTAACCTTTGTTGTATAATGTTATGGTAGGGTGGATGGGGACGACGATAAACGTTAAACTTCGGGCGGGCTTACACACCCTGTGTATGGAGGCGGTGTTAATAAACGTTAACCTTTGACCACCCAACCTTTCTATTGCACATTGCAAACTATAAACCAAGACCAAAGATATAAATTGATTTTTGCATGCATATGTATTGTTGCATTGTTTTGGCTACTCACTGAGCCGTGTTGTGTGCTCACCCCTCGACGTTGAATATTTTTAGTTGATGATGCAGGTTATACAGTTGAAGATTACATGAACGCGTCGGTGTACGAAACTGTAACAGCTATGGAAGTTGGAGCTGAAGACGATACACATGACTCCTCTTGCGAGTGCAACTCGTGTGTCTTCGATTAGATATTTTTATAGGTTTCTTAATTGGATTTATAAGACATGTATTTGGAATTTAAATATTTATGTCTTAGTTAAACACGGAATAATTTGCTACTATTTATGGGTATCATTTTAGTTCTCAGTTCATATTATTTATAAATTTTCCGCTATTGTGTATTACTCTGATTATGATTGTGGATGCGTGTAAAGTTTGGATAACGCGGGGATAGCCTATTAGAGATCCTGGTTGAACCGTTGGTTATTTAGCGGTTCATCACACCATTCTGAAGTGTGCGGAATTGGGGTGTGACAACTTGGTATCAATGCATCTCAGGCCTTGCCCGCCGAACTGACACTCATTCTAGACCATTGTGAACTGAGATAGGATAAATTAAAAGCTTTAATACAAACACATTGTAAGCACAAGTGATGACTGAAACCGAATTAAAAAGAGAATAATGCATCTATTAAAGGGAAAACCAGTTACATACAATGAGTAAGAGAAGCAAAACGTATATACATCGCTTAAGCAGAGTACAGTCCACAACCCAGACAGTTACTCTGTAGTACAAGAAAAGTAAAGTACAATCAGGAAGCTGGAGGCGAAGGAGGAGGCGGTGCCTCACGATCTCTGTCGTAGTCCTCAGCATAGACCGTAGTCAACCAGGCCACCTGGGTCTGGGTCGTCTGGAGACTAGCTGTGAGACCGGCTATCCTCTGATCAGTCGCACACTGCACCTCTAGGAGCTCTCCCATCCGCGCGTCTGATGCGTGCTGAGCAGCCAACAACTCATCCATCCTCAGATCAGATCTGCGCTGAGCATCCCTGATCTCCTGCAGCATCTCCATCATGGCTGAAGATGGAAGTGAAGTATCAGCCGAGTGAGAAGGACCAGCCTCAGGTGCAGGAGCCGCCGCAGAAGATGTACCAACTCTAGCAGCATGCGTGGGTGATGGCGGTGGTATCGCATCGACATCCATATATAGGCGATCATCGTCGACCGGATCCCCACGAGCCCTAGCAGCAGCCTCAGCATCAGCCATCTCAACCCGAGTGTGAGGGCGCACCATCGCGTTCCTCTCCTCATCACTAACCTCTGCATCTCGCAGCCCCATCTTGCAGATAGCCTCCCAATCTAGAGGCGACGAGAAGGTCTTCTCTTGAATCTTCTCATCTACTAGATCCACCCCCAAACGGGTCAGTAGCACTGTAATCATGCGTCCATAGGGTAGATTACCCCTATGATCGGACAATGTGGCACTGATCATCGTCCGCATGATGATGTAAGGAAGGCAGACCGGCTGTCGAGTGCATATGCTGTAGATCAAGAACTGGGTCAGCTGAGACACCCTCTCATAGTGCCCACTCTGCGGAATCAGATTATGCTGGATAATCTTGCAGAAGACTCGTGCAGATGGACGCAAGTAACAAGCTCTCATCTACCATCTATCGGGACGGAGCAACTGATTGTCGATCTCAGCTCTCATCTCCATCTCAACAAACTGTGGCTCTCCCGGCGCACAGTACACCATAGGGCCATCATAGGCAATGCCCAACAGATCGGCCAGCTGCCGATAATCAAAGGAGATGTGCACCCCTTTGACGTAGCTAGTGATGCGCAACTCCTGACCACGTTCGACATCATTGTAATCCCCCACCACTTGGAGATTACAATAGAACTGGCACACTAAATCTGGACACGTACACGCGTCGTATGTGATGATAGGGAGCCACCCCATATCACCGAATGCTCCCTCCACATTGAACAAGGCTAGCTCAGCCAAGTTCACCATGCGACCCCCTTCCACTTTCTTACGGGCATAGTCAGCATACTGTGCCTCAGCTTCATTCGAACGGAAGCGGAGTGGATCACGCAATCTTGGCACTTTGGTACGGGCCATAGTATCTGCAAAATAAGAAAGAGAAAAGAAACAAGGAGTTAGCAGGATAAAAATCCGAAATTTGATTTAATAATGACGTAAGTTGACCATAAAGCCCCATTACTTGCCATACAAGTGGGCATAAGGACTTACGAAGGTTTAAACATATCCTACAACCCACATGCAATAGGGAATTTTAACTGACGATGTCCAATTTGAAGAAATTCAAGAAAAATAAAAAATTTCGATAAATTAGGGCAAAAAGAGAAAAATTTAAGTTTATCGATAACCAACCGATGAAACTGAAAAAAATTTGAGGGCTTTCTTTCCTCAAGACCCCAATAACAAAAGCCCCCAATAAAAATCAAATTTTTATGGTTGGAAAAAGTTTAATTTGGAAAATACGAGCTAGAAGAGCAAAAACCTCGAAATAAAAACCTAAAAACAGGAAAAGTTGGGAAATTTTACCTGTAGAGATGATGTGGATGTCGAAACTCGGACTAAGAACGATCCACAATAGCGAAGTAGCACTGTAGCAACTCGGAGAGTAGAGACGAGTCGAAACGGAGGAGGAATAGTGAGAATTGACCCAGAATTGGATCTTAAAAATCTGATTTTTGGTCCGAGGGTCGGACAATTCGACTGACACCATCGACCCTCGGATCGACCCTCGCATCGATCCTCAGCTCTCGGGAAGAACAGGTCATTCCCAGGGTCGGATACCAAGGGTCGGACACACCATCGACCCTCACTATCGACCTTACATAGAAAAGACAGTATTTTTTTCAGAATGAATTGGAGATTTTGAATTTTATATCGGTTAACGTGCCTACATGAAGTATAAATGATTTCTCACTGATTTTGATGATTTTCAGGCACCACCCATCTCAAAAGTAAATATGTCTAGCCGTAGAGTTACCCGACAGACCCGAAACACAGTCCCACCACCACCACCGGCGGATGAGACTAGTCAAGAGAACAATTACGCACAGGGTAATCCCGAGCCGGAAAACCCTACAAATTTGCCACCACCACCACCAGAGCTAACAACAGTGGTGATGAATTTAGCACAACAGCTACAACAAATGCAACATGCACAAGCTCAAATGCAGGTTGCGATGGGAGTTATGTTTCAAGCCACTCAGGCTGCAGCCATGCACACGGGGTAAGCTAGTGCAGCACCAGTGGGTAACCACCCAAGCAAACGACACACCTCAACAACCGGCTGCACCAATTCCAGTGCAAGTCCCAGAAGCAGCCCAAGGGAACTATCAGTATCCACCCCCTATGTTTGGGGCATACCAAAATCAACTGGATCACTCCCGACTAGTGGAGAGATTTTTGAAAATGAAGCCAAGAGAATTCAATGGCAAGCCGTTTGATCCACTGTGGCCCGCATACTGGATAGACGAGATGGAAAGGAACTTCCTTATGATGACTATTACTAAGGAAGAAAAAGTGCTGTGCGCCACCTTCATGCTCAAAGGCGACGCACACCATTGGTGGAAATCTACAAAGACATACTTATTGACCAAGCACGCCCTTCGAGAGATATATAAGGAAGCATTCTTCGAGAAGTATTTCCCAAGAAGCTTTAGAGATTCAATGGAGAAGGAATTCCGGGAGTATCGGAGGGCAGATGTCCGTAGACTCATATCAACAACGCTATGAAGAGCTATTTTTCTTCGCACCGGCTAGCATGCAAGAAGAAGATACAAAAACCCGTAGATTTGTCGCGGGACTGAGAGGAAGCATAAGGGAACATGTTTTGGGATTAGAAAAGACCATATATAATGAAGCGGTCCAGATCGCTCGAGTGATTGAATCGAGCCAGAAAGAGAGTTATTTCGCTCAAAACAAAGGAATCAAGAGACCAGCTGGGAATTCTTATAACGGAGGCAATAACAGGACGTATAAACCTTTCCGTCCTCAGAATTTTGCAACCGCACCAAAGTCTCTTCGCAGCAGCTCAACCACAGCCAAAGCCAAATTCTGAAGCCCCGAAGTGTTATAACCGCAACCAACCAGGGGCACATGGCAAGAGAATGTCCAAAACCCAAGAAGCGAGTTACATCAAGGACGGGTATATGCTGTTACATCAGAGGATGCAGCCGCATCGCCCGATGTGGTCACAGGTATGACCGAAACTTTTAAGATTATAATTACACTGATTGAGTATGTAGACTAAGTAAAAATGGATCACAGGTATCATACCTATCAATGGCGTACCCGCCAGAGTACTCTTTGATTCAGGAGCTACTCATTCATTTATATCTGTGTCGTTTGGAAAGAAGACCAATCTGCCCATCAAAACATTAGACTACAAATTACTTGTACGGTCACCGATGGGATTAGAAGTGGAATTAGAGAAAGGTTATGGACCATGTCCAGTTCTCATTGGAGAGCAGACCTTGGATGCAACCTTAATACAACTTGAGATGGCAGACTTTGATGTCATCCTAGGAATGGACTGGTTAGCTCGGCACTCTGCAAATCTGTTATGCGCCGAGAAGAAGCTAACGTTCAAAGACAAAGAAGGAGCAGAATTCAGTTTCTCGGGAACCAAACTTCCTAGGAGACGCAAGCTCATACTCTCAGCATTAAAGGCTAAGAAATGCATTGAGAAAGGAGCGGTCGGATATCTAGTATCAGTGGTCGACCTAACCAAGGACGTGCCACAAATGGAAGATATTGATGTCGTGCGGGATTTTCCTGATGTATTTCCGGAGGAACTACCCGGATTACCACCCGACCGAGCCACGGAGTTTGTAATAGACCTTATACCTGGAGCCGCACCAGTATCAAAAGCACCTTATAGAATGGCTCCTATAGAACTGAAGGAATTAAAAGTGCAACTACAAGAACTGCTGGATAAGGGTTATATTAGACCCAGTATATCTCCATGGGGAGCACCGGTGTTGTTCGTAAAGAAGAAGGATGGTAGTGTTCGATTATGCATCGACTATCGAGAGTTAAATAAACTGACCATCAAGAATCGATACCCACTACCCACGATCGATGACTTGTTCGATCAGTTACAAGGAGCGAAGGTATTTTCAAAGTTTGATCTTTGATCAGGCTATCACCAACTGAAGATTAAAGAAGGTGACATTCTGAAGACAACTTTCAGGACAAGATACGGACATTATGAGTTCTTAGTGATGTCCTTCGGACTAACTAATGCACCGGCAACATTCATGGAACTTATGAACCGAGTTTTCCACGATATGTTGGACACGTCGGTGATAGTATTTATTGATGACATATTGGTATACTCCAAGGACAAGGAAACCCATGTCAAGAACCTAAACGCAGCCCTACAGCGTTTAAGGAAAGAGAAGTTATACGCCAAATTTTCAAAGTGTGAGTTTTGGCTAAGTGAAGTCGCCTTTCTAGGCCATGTAGTATCCGCGGAAGGAATCAAAGTGGACCCCAGTAAGATCGAAGCTATTGTGAAGTGGGAAGCACCAAAGAGCGTCTCAGAAATTAGAAGTTTCCTGGGTCTAGCTGGATATTATCGGAGATTCGTAGAAGACTATTCTCGGATTGCCGTACCTCTCACCAGTTTGACCAAGAAATGAGAAAAGTTCGTATGGACGGATAAGTGTGAAAAGAGCTTTCAAACACTGAAGACCAGATTGATATCCGCACCAATTTTAACCATTCCCGTTCCAGGACAGACATTTACCTTATACACTGATGCATCGGGATTGGGATTAGGATGTGTGCTTATGCAAGGAGAACAAGTAGTTGCATATGCATCGAGACAGTTGAAGGTACATGAGAAGAATTATCCCACTCACGATTTGGAGTTAGCGGCAGTAGTACATGCTGTCAAGATATGGAGACACTACCTATACGGAGAGAAATTTCAGATTAAGTCGGACCATAAAAGTCGTACTTACCTATTTAATCAGAAGGAGTTGAATATGAGACAAAGAAGATGGTTGGAACTATTGAAGGACTATGATTGTGCTATCCAGTATCATCCGGGAAAAGTGAACGTAGTAGCAGATGCATTGAGCAGAAAAGCAATGATAAAATCTCAAGGAGAAGTTAGCACAACTGCCGCAATGTGTACTACCGGGATGGTATTCAATCACGGTAACGAGCAGTATGTGATCGATACAACGGATGAATCAGCTAGCCAAGGGTTTATTCATCGGTTTTCGAATATGTTCGCGGCATTGAAGATTATACCGGATATAGTGGATGAAGTGAAGACAGCTATCAAAGCAGATCCTTATCTAAGAACAGTATAAGAAGATATTGAGAAAGGTAGGACCAACCCTGAGTTCACCTTAGATACCGAGAAGGTATTGAAATATAAAGGGAGAATATGTGTACCTAAAACAAAAAGTATGGACATTAGACACCGACTGATGAAGGAAGCCCATACCACCATCTACTCGATACATCCTGGAAGCACAAAAATGTATCATGATCTAAAGAAACTGTATTGGTGGAGGGGAATGAAGGCAGATGTAGCCAAGTTCGTGTCTCAATGCTTAAATTGTCAGAAGGTAAAGGCAGAACGACAAAGACCCGCAAGACTGTTACAACCATTACCGGAACCAGCATGGAAATGGGACTACATCACTATGGACTTCGTCACAGGACTACCATTGACTCCTCGAGTAGTTGACGCAGTTTGGGTGATTGTAGACCGTCTGACTAAAACAGCTCGCTTCATACCGATACGACCCCAATATACACTCGAAAGGTTAGCAAAGCTGTATGTGGATAATATTGTTCGGCTACATGGTGTTCCAGAAAGCATTGTGTCCGATAGAGATCCACGATTTACTTCTAAATTTTGGGAAGGACTGCAAAAGGCCATGGGCACAACATTGAAGTTCAGCACTGCATTCCACCCACAGACAGACGGACAGTCGGAGCGTACAATTCATATTTTAGAAGATATGCTACGAGCATGTGTGATTGATTTCAAGGGATCATGGGACGAAAAGTTACCATTGATCGAGTTCGCTTACAATAACAGCTATCGGGGCTACTATACGGATGTCACCTTATGAAGCATCGTATGGCGGGAAGTGTCGAACTCCCTTGTTTTGGAATGAAGTTGGAGAACGTAGTATTGTTGGACCAGAATTTGTTGAAGAGACTTGTCGAGTGGTCGACATCATCAAGGAAAGAGTAAGAGTAGCTCAGAACCGCCAGAAGCAATACGTAGATACTCGACGAAGAGATCTAGAGTTCGCCGTAGGCGAAAAAGTATTTTTGAAAGTATCGCCTATGCGAGGATTGAAGAGGTTCGGACAGAAAGGAAAACTAAGTCCAAGATATGTCGGACCATATGAGATTCTGGCTAAGCGTGGGAAAGTAGCTTATCGGTTAGCACTACCACCGTCTATGTCAAGTGTGCATGACGTATTTCACATATCCTTATTGAAGAAGTATGTCAAAGACCCAACGCATGTTTTGAGAAGATTTGCCGGAACCGAACGATGATTTGACATTTGAAGTAATACCAACAGAAATCACTAGTCGAAAGGTTCAACGTCTACGCAACAGAGATATCTACTATGTTAAGGTCACATGGAAAAGTAGAGACATGGAAGAGATTACATGGGAAGAAGAAAATGCTATGAGAAAGCAATACCCTGACTTGTTTGATTCAGAAGGTATGTATAATTTCGAGGACGAAATTTTTATAAGTTGGGGGGAGTTGTAAGACCCGTGTCAATTTAACCCGGTCTTACCATCTTGAACCAGGTTTACCCATCATGGTCGAGTCAAATGGACCAAGGGCATGAAGGAGATTGAGATCCCAGGTACAAAATCGACCCAAAAACACTTAATTCTAAGGGAGGGTCGCACACCGAGTGAAGCAGGGTCGGACCTCCCAAAATAGAAAGTCAGACCCTCAGTTTTGAAGGGAGGGTCGGACAGCTTAAGACCCTAGGGTCGACGGGATCATCGACCCTCCCATCGACCCTCGATTTTCTGACGAAACTGAAATTAGAAAATTTCCTAATTTTCGGTTGGGATTCTTTCCAAATCTCAATGGGATTAATATAGGACATTCCTAGTCTATTTAAAGGACGTCCCTAAGCCACTTTTACTCCTTTCACAACCCTAATTGAATTGAGAGAAAGAGAGAAGAAGGAAAAGAGGAAGAAAGGAGGCTAGGAAGAAGGCTTAGCAAAAAGGAGAAGAAATTGCAGAGAAAAGTAATCTTCTCAGGTATGGATACTAATTCCATGAGTTTCTACAGACCTTAGGTTAGTAATTGAAGAGAAACTGAACTCGGAGAAACCCAAACCATCCATCCATGGTTAGGTTTTCATGGAAAACCATAGGAGGATGCAGGAAAAGGAGAAAGATGGATTATACATGGTTCTAGACCATGGATTGACTGTTGAAAGAATGTAGGAAACAAGTCATAGAACTCCAAACACGAAGAATGGATTAAAAAGTGGAAATTGGACCAGAGTGCACCGAGGGTCGCACCGAGGGTCGATAGACCATCTGACCCTAGGTGTTTCTGACCATCGACCCTCAGCATTCGGGAAGTTCAGAATGGAGGGAGGGTCGATAGACCCATCGACTCTAGCATCGACCCTAGCATCGACCCTCAGTTGACAGAATGGTTTTTAAATTTTGAATTAATTCTAAATAAATTCTATCGACTTTGTTAGGTTTGCTAGCAGTATAGTTACATTATAAAGGTGATTTTAAAGCTTGGAAAAGTATCTATTAGCAAGCTAAGGTGAGGAACCTTAACCCCAAACTAAATTGGTTAATAATAAACTGTTTTCTATTTCTTGAGTCCTATGCCATGTTTGATTCTATGCGAATATGTTTATAATGTGCATACAGCATGCCATCCAATATTTCTATTACTTGTTCATGCATATTTACTTTATTGTTTATAACATGATGATGATGATGATGATAGGAATAGGCATGTGCTTGTATGTGTGTGGTTGATGTGGTTGATGCGAGCGAGTATCAGGGGAGGTGTGATGAGAACGTCAATAAACGTTAACCTTTGGCGGGTCTCAGCACTTTAGCTCTATCTCTAACTCAAGTCTTGTGCATTGGCATCGTCGTATCGCCATTACCTTAGCAGAACTATTATGTCGTAGAGTATCATGGGAGGTGGTCTCGGTCCTTGTAGTCTCTGACTCTACCGGGGGGCCTTAGCTCTATCTCTATGGGCATTCTGAGGGATGCTGGGGTGAGGCCTTGGATACACTATTTGGCATTAGGATTGGTTAGCAGCGAGCCCAGTTTGCAAGCCCTCGCTAACAGGGGCTTACGTGTTGGTATATCATTATATAGCAATAAACGTTAACCTTTGTTGTATAATGTTATGGTAGGGTGGTTGGGGACGACGATAAACGTTAACCTTCAGGCGGGCTTCCACACCCTGTGTATAGAGGCGGTGTCAATAAACGTTAACCTTTGACCACCCAACCTTTCTATTGCACATTGCAAACTATAAACCAAGACCAAAGATATAAATTGATTTTTGCATGCATATGTATTGTTGCATTGTTTTGGCTACTCACTGAGCCGTGTTGTGTGCTCACCCCTCGACGTCAAATATTTTTAGTTGATGATGCAGGTTATACAGTTGAAGATTACATGAACGCGTCGGCGTACGGAACTGTAGCAGCTATGGAAGTTGGAGCTGAAGACGATACACACGACTCCTCTTGCGAGTGCAACTCGTGTGTCTTCGATTAGATATTTTTATAGGTTTCTTAATTGGATTTATAAGACATGTATTTGGTATTTAAATATTTATGTCTTAGTTAAACACAGAATAATTTGCTATTATTTATGGATATCATTTTAGTTCTCAGTTCATATTATTTATAAATTTTCCACTATTGTGTATTACTCTGATTATGATTGTGGATGCGTGTAAAGTTTGGATAACGCGGGGATAGCCTATTAGAGATCCTAGTTGAACCGTTGGTTATTTAGCGGTTCATCACACCATTCTGAAGTGTGCGGAAATGGGGTGTGACAACTCCAGCAGCTCAACCTCAGCCAAAGCCAAATTCTGAAGCCCCGAAGTGTTTTAACTGCAACCAGCCGGGACATATGGCAAGGGAGTGCCCTAAGCCCAAGAAGCAATTCTTTCAGGGACGGGTATATGCTGTTACGTCGAAGGATGCGGCCGCATCACCCGATGTGGTCACAGGTATGATTAAAACTTTTTAAAGTTATAATTACGTGAATGAGCATGTAGACTAAGTAAAGATAAATCACATGTATTGTACCTATAAATGGCGTACCCGCCAGAGTACTCTTCGATTCCAGAGCTACTCATTCATTTATATCTGTGTCATTTGGAAAGAATACCAAATTACCCTTCAAAACTTTAGACTACAAATTACTTGTACGGTCACCGATGGGGTTAGAAGTGGAACTAGAGAAAGGTTATGGACCATGTCCAGTTCTCATTGGAGAGAAGACTTTAGATGCAACCTTGATACAACTTGAGATGGCAAACTTTGATGTCATCTTGGGAATGGACTGGTTAGCTCGGCATTCTGCAAATCTATTATGTGCCGAAAAGAAGCTAACGTTCAAAGACAAAGAAGGAGCATAATTAAGTTTTTTGGGAACCAAACTTCCCCGGAGATGCAAGCACATACTTTCGGCACTAAAGGCTAAGAAGTGCCTTGAGAAGGGGGCAATCGGGTATCTAGTATCCGTGGTCGACCTAACCAAGGACGCGCCACGAATGGAAGATATTGATGTCGTGCGGGACTATCCCGACGTATTTCCGGAGGAACTACCTGGATTACCACCCGACCGAGCCACAGAGTTTGTGATACACCTTATACCAGGAGCCGCACCAGTGTCAAAAGCACCTTATAGAATGGCTCCTACGGAACTGAAGGAATTAAAAGTGCAACTACAAGAACTGCTGGACAAGGGTTATATTCGACCCAGTATATCTCCATGGGGGGCACCGGTGTTGTTCGTAAAGAAGAAGGATGGTAGCATTCGATTGTATCGACTATCGAGAGTTGAATAAACTGACAATCAAGAATCGATATCCACTACCTCGGATCAATGACTTGTTTGATCAGTTACAAGGAGCAAAAGTATTTTCTAAGATCGACCTTCGATCAGGCTATCATCAGCTGAAGATTAAAGAAGGTGATATTCCGAAGACAGCATTCAGAACCAGATATGGACATTATGAATTTTTGGTTATGTCTTTTGGATTAAGTAATGCACCGGCAACGTTCATGGAACTTATGAACCGAGTTTTCCATGATATGTTGGATACGTCGGTTATAGTATTTATTGATGATATATTGGTATATTCCAAGGACAAGGAAACCCATATCAAGAACCTAAACCTAGCCCTACAGCGTTTAAGGAAAGAGAAGTTGTATGCCAAATTTTCAAAGTGCGAGTTTTGGCAAAGTGAAGTCGCCTTCTTAGGCCATGTAGTATCCGCTGAAGGAATCAAGGTGGACCCCAGCAAGATCTAGGCTATTGTAAAGTGGGAAGCACCAAAGAGCGTTTCAGAAATCAGAAGTTTTCTGGGTCTAGCTGGTTATTATCGGAGATTCGTAGAAGACTATTCTCGGATTGCCGTACCTCTCACCAGTTTGACTAAGAAAGGTGAAAAGTTCGTGTGGACCGATAAATGTGAGAAGAGTTTCCAAACACTGAAGTCCAGATTGATATCCGCCCTGATTTTGACTATTCCTATTCCAGGACAGACGTTTACCTTATACACTGATGCATCGGGATTGGGATTAGGATGTGTGCTTATTCAAGGAGAGCAAGTGATTGCTTATGCTTCGAGACAGTTGAAGGTACTTGAGAAAAATTACCCCACTCATGATTTGGAGTTAGCGGCAGTAGTACATGCTGTCAAGATATGGAAACATTACTTATACGAAGAGAAATTTAAGATTAAGTCGGACCATAAAAGTCTTACTTATTTATTTAATCAGAAGGAGTTGAATATGAGACAAAGAAGATGGCTGGAACTATTGAAAGACTATGATTGTGATATCCAGTATCATTCGGGAAAAGCGAACGTAGTAGCGGATGCATTAAGCAGAAAAGCAATGATAAAATCTCAAGGAGAAGTTAGCACGACTGCAGCAATGTGTACTACCGGAATGGTATTCAATCACGGCAATGAGCAGTATGTGATAGATACAATGGATGGATCAGCCAACCAAGGGTTTATTCATCGGTTTTCGAATATGTTCGCGGCGTTGAAGATTATACCAGATATAGTGGATGAAGTGAAGACAGCTATCAAAGAAGATCCTTATCTGAGAACAGTACAAGAAGATATTGAGAAAGGTAGGACTAATCCTGAGTTCATCTTGGATGACGAGAAAGTACTGAAATACAAGGGAAGAATATGTGACCTAAAATAGAAAGTGTAGACATTAGACACCGACTGATGAAGGAAGCCTACACCACCAACTATTCGATACATCCTGGAAGTATAAAAATGTATCATGATGTAAAGAAACTATATTGGTGGAGGGGAATGAAAGCAGATGTAGCTAAGTTCGTGTCTCAATGCCTAAATTGTCAGAAAGTAAAGGCTGAACGACAAAGACCTGCAGGACTGTTACAGCCATTACCGGAACCAGCATGGAAATGAGACTGCATCACTATGGACTTCGTCACGGGACTACCATTGACTCCTCGAGTAGTTGATGCAGTTTGGGTGATTGTGGACCGTCTGACTAAAACAGCTCACTTCATACCTATACGACCTCAGTATACACTGGAAAGGTTAGCGGAGCTATATGTGGATAATATTGTTCGATTACATGGTGTTCCAGAAAGCATTGTGTCGGATAGAGATCCACGATTTACTTCCAAGTTTTGGGAAGGATTGCAAAAGGCTATGGGTACAACGTTGAAGTTCAGTACTGCATTCCACCCATAGTCAGATGGACAGTCAGAGCGTACAATTCAGATTCTAGAAGATATGCTACGAGCATGTGTAATTGATTTCAAGGGACCATGGGATGAAAGGTTACCACTGATCGAGTTCGCTTATAACAATAGCTATCAGGCTACTATACAGATGTGACCTTATGAAGCACTGTATAGCAGGAAGTGTCGAACTCCCTTGTTCTGGAATGAAGTTGGAGAACGTAGTATTGTTGGACCAAAATTTGTTGAAGAGACCTGTCGAGTGGTCGACATCATCAAGGAAAGAGTGAGAATAGCTCAGAACCGTCAGAAGCAATATGCGGATACTCGACGAAGAGATCTGGAGTTCGCAGGAGGTGATAAAGTATTTTTGAAGGTATTGCCCATGCGAGGATTGAAGAGGTTCGGACAGAAAGGGAAACTAAGTCCAAGATATGTCGGGCCATATGAAATTCTAGCTAAGCGTGGAAAAATGGCTTATCAGTTAGCACTACCACCATCTATGTCAAGTGTGCATGACGTATTTCACATTTTCCTATTGAAGAAGTATGTCAATGACCCAACGCATGTTTTGACAATGGATTTTCCAGAATTGACTGATGATTTGACATTTGAAGTAACACCAACAGAAATCACTAGTCGAAAGGTTCAACGTCTACGCAACAGAGATATCTACTATGTTAAGGTCACATGGAAAAGTAGAGACATGGAGGAAATTACATGGGAAGAATAAAATGCTATGCGGAACCAATACCCTCACTTATTTGATTCAGAAGGTACGTACAATTTCGAGGATGAAATTTTTATAAGTTGGGGGAAGTTGTAAGACCCGTGTCAATCTAACCCGATCTTACCACCTTGAACCAGGTTTACCCATCATGGTCGAGTCAAATGGACCAAGGGCGTGAAGGAGATCGAGATCCCAGGTATCAAATCGACCCAAAAACACTTAAAATAGGGGAAGGGTCACATACCTAGCTAAGCAGGGTCGGACCTCCCAAAACAGAAAGTCAGACCCTCAGTTTTAAAGGGAGGGTCGGACAGCTTAGGACCTTAGGGTCGACGGGATCATCGACCCTCCCATCGACCCTCGGTTGCCGTAAGAAAATAAAATTAGGAAATTTTCTAATTTTTGATTGGTATTCTTTCTTAATCTCAAAGGGATTTATTTTAGGATATTCCTACTCTATTTAAAGGACGACCCTAAGCCACTTTCACTCCTTTCACAACCCTAATTGAATTGAGAGAAAGAGAGGAGAAGGAAAAGAGGAAGAAGAAAGGCAAGGAAGAGAACTTAGCAAAAAGGAGAAGAATTCCAGAGAAAAAGTAATTTTCTCAGGTATGGATACTAATTCCATGAGTTTCTACAGACCTTAGGTTAGTTATTGTTGAGAGTGTGATCTCGGAGAAACCCAAACCATCAATCTATGGTTAGGATTTCATGAAAAACCATAGGAGAATGTATGAAAACTATTTTAGATGGATTATACATGGTTCCAGACCATGGAATGAATGTTTAATGGAATGTAAAAGCAAGCCATAGGACCCTAAGCACGAAGAATGGATCAAAGAGAGGGAATTGGACAAAGTGCACAGAGGGTCGCACCGAGGGTCGATGACCATCCGACCCTAGGTGTTCCTGACCATCGACCCTCAGTATTTGGGAAGTTCAGAATCTGGGGAGGGTCGCATCCAGGGTCTATCAGGACTCCGACCCTACCTCCGACCCTCAGTTAACAGCATGGTTTTTAAATTTGGAATTTATTTTAATTAAATTCTATCAACTTTGTTAGGTCTTCTAGCAATATAATAACATTGTAAAGGTGATTCTAAAGCTTGGAAAAATATCTATTAGCAAGCTAAGGTGAGGAATCGGAACTCCAAACTAATTGGTTAATAACAAAACTGTTTTCTATTTCTTGAGTCCTATGCCATGCTTGATTCTATGCGAATATGTTTGTAATGTGCATACAGCATGCCATCCAATATTTCTATTACTTATTCATGCATATTTACTTTATTGTTTATAACATGATGATGATGATGATGATGATAGGAATAGAAATGTGCTTGTATGTGTGTGGTTGATGTACTTGATGCGAGCGAGTATCAGGGGAGGTGTGATGAGAACGTCAATAAACGTTAACCTTTGGTGGGTCTCAGCACTTTAGCTCTATCTCTAACTCAAGTCATGTGCATTGGTATCGTCGTATCGCCATTACTTTAGTAGAACTATTGTGTCGTAGAGTATCAGGGGAGGTGGTCTCGGTCCTTGTAGTCTCTGACTCTACCGGGGGGCCTTAGCTCTATCTCTATGTACATTCTGAGGGATGCTGGGGTGAGGCCTTGGATACACTTTTGGCATTAGGATTGGTTAGTTGCGAGCACAGTTTGCAGCCCTCGCTAACAGGGGCTTACGTGTTGGTATGACACTATATAGCAATAAACATAACCTTTGTTATATAATGTTCATGGTTGGGTGCATGTGAGTCGACGATAAACGTGATCTTTGGGTGACGTCACACAGTTGTGTATAGAGGCGGGGTCAATAAAAGCGACCTTTGGCTACCTAAACCTTTCTATTGCATACTGCAAACTTTAAACCGGACCAAAGATATAAATTGATTTGCATGCATATGTATTGTTGCATTGTTTTGGCTACTCACTGAGCCGTGATGTGTGCTCACCCCTCGACGTCGAATATTTTTAGTTGATGATGCAAGTTATACCGTTGAAGACTATATGAATGCATCTGCGTACGGGAACGTGGCAGCAATGGAAGCTGAAGCTGAAGTGGATACACACGACTCCTCTTGCGAGTGCAACTCGTGTGTATTTGATTAGATATTTTATAGGTTATTTATTGGATTTATTAAGACATGTATTTGGTATTTAAATATTTATGTCTCAGTTGAAAACAGAATAATTTGCTATTAAATTATTAAGATCATCTTAGTTTCTCAATTCATGTTATTATAAGACTTCCGCTATTGTGTATTTACTCTGATTATGATTACGGATGTGTGTAAGTTTAGATAACGCGGGGATAGCCTATTTGAGATCCTAGTTGAACCGTTGGTTTATTAGCGGTTCATCACATCATTCTGAATAGTGCAGAATTGGGGTGTGACACCCGTTACAGGACAGACATTTACTCTATACACTGATGCGTCGGGACTGGGACTGGGATGTGTGCTTATGCAAGGAGAGCAAGTGATTGCTTATGCTTCAAGACAGTTAAAGATACATGAGAAAAATTATCCCACTCACGATCTGGAGCTAGCGGCAGTAGTACATGCGGTCAAGATATGGAGACATTACCTATATGGGGAGAAATTCTAGATTAAGTCAGACCATAAAAGTCTTACTTACCTATTTAATCAGAAGGAATTGAATATGAGACAAAGAAGATGGTTGGAACTACTGAAAGACTACGATTGTGATATCCAGTATCATCCAGGAAAAGCGAACGTAGTAGCGGATGCGTTAAGCTGAAAAGCAATGATAAAATCGCAAGGAGAGGTTTGTACAACTGCAGCAATGTGTACTACCGGAATGGTATTCAATCACGGCAATGAGCAATATGTGATAGATGCAACGGATGAGTCAGCCAACCAAGGGTTCATTCATCGGTTTTCAAACACTGCATTGAAGATTATACCGGATATAATGGATGAAGTGAAGACAGCTATCAAATCAGATCCTTATTTGAGAACAGTACAAGAAGATATCGAGAAAGGTAGGACTAACCCTGAGTTCACCTTGGACGAAGAGAAAGTACTGAAATACAAAGGAAGAGTATGTGTACCAGAAACAGAAAGTATGGACATTACACACCGACTGATGAAAGAAGCCCATACCACCATCTATTCGATACATCCTGGAAGTACAAAAATGTATCATGATCTAAAGAAACTATATTGGTGGAGGGGAATGAAAGCAGATGTAGCCAAGTTCGTGTCTCAATGCCTCAATTGTCAGAAAGTAAAGGCTAAACGACAAAGACCCGCACTTACAGCCATTACCGGAACCAGCATGGAAATGGGACTGCATCACTATGGACTTCGTCACGGGACTACCACTGACTCCTCGAGTAGTTGACGCAGTTTGGGTGATTGTGGACCATCTGACTAAAACAGCTCGCTTCATACCGATACGACCTCAGTATACACTGGAGAGGTTAGCAAAGCTGTATGTGGATAATATTGTTCGATTACATGGGGTTCCAGAAAGCATTGTATCTGATAGAGATCCACGATTTACTTCCAAGTTTTGGGAGGGATTGCAAAAGGCTATGGGTACAACGTTGAAGTTCAGTACTGCATTCCACCCACAGACAGACGGACAGTCAAAGCGTACAATCCAGATTCTAGAAGATATGCTACGAGCATGTGTAATTGATTTCAAAGGATCATGGGATGAAAAGTTACCATTGATCGAGTTCGCGTATAACAATAGCTATCAGGCTACTATACAGATGTCACCTTATGAAGCACTGTATGGCAGGAAGTGTCGAACTCCTTTGTTTTGGAATGAAGTTGGAGAACGTAGTATTGTTGGGCCAGAATTCGTTGAAGAGACTTGCCGAGTGGTCGAAATTATCAAGGAAAGAGTAAGAACAGCTCAGAACCGTCAGAAGCAATATGCAGATACTCGACGCAGAGATCTGGAGTTCTCCATAGGTGATAAAGTATTTTTGAAGGTATCGCCTATGCGAGGATTGAAAAGGTTTGGATAGAAAGGGAAACTAAGTCCAAGATATGTCGGGCCATATGAGATTCTAGCTAAGCGTGGTAAAGTGGCTTATCAGTTGGCACAACCACCAACTATGTCGAGTGTGCATGATGTATTTCACATTTCCCTATTGAAGAAGTATGTCAAGGATCCAACGCACGTTTTGACAATAGATTTGCCGGAATTGACCGATGATTTGAAATTTGAAGTAACACCAACAGAAATCACCAGTCGAAAGATTCAACGACTACGCAACCGAGATATCTATTATGTTAAGGTCACTTGGAAAAGTAGAGACATGGAAGAAATTACATGGGAAGAAGAAAATGCTATGCGAAAGCAATACCCTCACTTATTTGATTCAAAAGGTACGTACAATTTTGAGGATGAAATTTTTATAAGTAGGGGGGAGTTGTAAGACCTGTGTCAATTTAACCCGGTCTTACCACCTTGAACCAGGTTTACCTATCATGGTCGAGTCAAATGGACCAAGGGTGTGAAGGAGATCGAGATCCCAAGTATCAAATCGACCCAAAAACACTTAATTTGAAGGGAGGGTCGCATACCCAGCTAAGCAGGGTCGGACCTCCCAAGAACAGAAAGTCAGACCCTCAAATTTGAAGGGAGGGTCGGACATCTTGAATCCTAGGGTCAACAGGATCATCGACCCTCCCATCGACCCTCGATTACCGTAAGGTATAGAAATTAGGAAATTTCCTAATTTTCGATTGGGATTCTTTCCTAATCTCAAAGGGACTTATTTTAGGATGTTCCTACTCTATTTAAAGGACGTCCTTAAGCCTCTTTCACTCCTTTTCACAACCCTAATCGAATTGAGAGAAAGAGAAGAGAAGGAAAAGAGGAAGAACAGAAGCAAGGGAGAAATTTAGCCAAAAGAGAAGAGCTGCAGAGAAGGAGTATTCTTCTCAGGTATGGATACTAATTCCATGAGTTTCTACAGACCTTAGGTTAGATATTGATGAGAATGTGATCTCGGAGAAACCCAAACCATCAATCCATGGTTAGGTTTTCATGGAAAACCATGGGGGATTACATGAAAGCTATCTAGGTAGATTATACATGGTTTCAGACCATGGAATGAATGTAGGAGCAAGCCATAGGATCCCAAGCATGAAGAATGGACTAAAAGAGGGAATTGGACCAAAGTGCACCGAGGGTCACATCGAGGGCCGATGAACATCCAACCCTAGGTGATCCTGACCATCGACCCTCAGTGTTCGGGAAGTTCAGAGTTTGGGGAGGGTCGCACCCAAGGTCGATCATGACTCCGACCCTACCTCCGACCCCCAGTTGACAGAATGATTTTTAAATTGAGAATTAATTCTAATTAAATTCTATCGACTTTGATAGGTCTTCTAGCAATATAATAACATTATAAAGGTGATTCTAGAGCTTGGAAAAGTATCTATTAGCAAGCTAAGGTGAGGAAACAGAACTCTAAACTAATTGATTAATAACAAACTATTTTTTGTTTTCTTGAGTCCAATGCCATGCTTGATTCTGTGCGAATATGTTTGTAATGTGCATACAACATGTCATCCAATATTTCTATTATTTGTTCATGCATATTTATTTTATTGTTTATAACATGATGATGATGATGATGATGATAGGAATAGACATGTGATTATATGTGTGTGGTTGGTGTACTTGATGTGAGCTAGTATCAGGGGATGTGTAATGAGAACGTCAATAAACGTTAACCTTTGGTGGGTCTCAGCATTTTGGCTCTATCTCTAACTCAAGTCTTGTGCATTGGCATCGTCGTATCGCCATTACTTTAGCAGAACTATTATGTCGTAGAGTATCAGGGGAGGTGGTTTCAGTCCTTATAGTCTCTGACTCTACCGAGGGGCCTTAGCTCTATCTCTATGGACATTCTGAGGGATGTTGGGGTGAGGCCTTGGATACACTGTTTGGCATTAGGATTGGTTAGTTGCGAGCCCAGTTTGCAAGCCCTCGCTAACAGTGGCTTACGTGTTGGTATGGTATGATATAGCAACAAACGTTAACCTTTGTTGTATAATGTCATGATTAGGGTGGATGGGGATGACAATAAACGTTAACCTTCGGGCGGACTTCCACACCCTGTGTATAGAGGCGGGGTCAATAAACGTTAATCTTTGACCACCCAACCTTTCTATTGTGCATTGCAAACTATAAACCAGACCAAAGATATGAATTGATTGCATGCATATGTATTGTTGCATTGTTTTTTCTACTCACTGAGCCGTGATGTGTGCTCACCCCCTCGACGTCGAATATTTTTAGTTGATGATGCAGGTTATACAGTTGAAGAATACATGAATGCTCCAGCGTATGGGAACGTGGCGGCGATGGAAGTTGAAGCTGAAGTAGATACACATGACTCCTCTTGCGAGTGCAACTCATGTGTATTCGATTAGATATTTTCTTAGGTTTCTTGAATTTAATAAAGACATGTATTTGATAATTATTTATGTCCCAGTTGATACAAAATAATTTTCTATTTAATATTTATATCACAGTAGATTCTCAGTTCATTTTATTATAAGATTTTCGCTATTGTGTATTGACTCTGATTATGATTATGGATGTGTGTAAGTTTAGATAACGCAGGGATAGCCTACTCGAGATCCTGGTTGAACCGTTGGTTTGCTTGCGGTTCATCACACCATTCTGAGTGTGGAATTGGGGTGTGACAGTAAGTGTCATAGAAGTATGTATGCAAATCATGGTTGACCTGTACCCTAGCAAGGATTTACCCTGTACCCACCGCCTAAGAAATTGCCCTATACCCCACCGCTTGAGCACATATACCCATACCACACTGCCTAAGTACTCCATACCCCATCGCCTAGATGATATATACTCGCACCCCACCGCCTGAGTACTCTGTACCCCACTGCCTAGATTAATCGCTAAAGCACAAATCACTTGACCAAGTTGATGCATGGTAATGATAACATAACAATAAAAGGGTTACACTCAAGCAAAGATCCCCGTTCTACTCCCATGGACTGACCATGCCCCTACTAAGGTGTAAATGGGTATATGGCCATGTAACGTACTCCCATACACCACATGATTATCTACCCCACAACATAATCATAACCACATCAATCAATCATCCATCATGGCATGTGCACGCAGTAAGTAAAACTACACTCTAGTAGGAATCCCCGTTCTACTCCCATGGACTAACTGTGTCCCCACTAGAGCATAGCATGCCCACATGGCAAGTGTATTGTACTCACACACGCCATACCCCCATCATAAAGGGTCTCAAATAAGACTGTACCCCAACGGAGATTTTTGACTCCCCACTTCCATGGTTCATCATATCTCCACTAAGATTCAGTCTATCCCAACGTAAATTTATGAAACAACATACATGGGTTATACCCAAACAGAGAACCCTGGATCCCCACTCCCATGGATCATTGTGTCTCTACTGAGGTACCAGTCAACAACCAACCACATGCCTCATGTATTGTGCTCCCACACGTCACATGTCCATCATATAACAATCAACATACATAGTTATTGTTATAATGCAAATGCATGAACAATTATATATATTTCATTGGATGACATGTTATAAAAGAAAAACAACATTTAACACACAACAAGCACATGCTCAAACTCTACGTGACCTGACCCCTCACCTATAGACACGAAAAGTGCTACTGAACCTCGAAGCAGGAAGAAGGCTTTGTCCACTATCCGTGGTATTTTATCTAATTTAATTAACTAAGCTTCATTAGGTTAGTGAACATCTTTTAAACCAGCATGGACAAGTCCTAGAGTCCATGCACAGGTCCCAAGATAACCTAGGGACCGAAAGGTAGGTCTTTCTAATCATTCTTAGGCTTATAAGTCAAAATAGATTGAATCGGTGGATAGAACTTGTTGGGCATTCCTCTGGTACATTAGGCTGGTTAACACTTAGTCAATTATTACATAAACTGAACTGAAAGATAAATCAGATGATTGATGACTTGGTTGGTCATCTGGTTCACATACTGTTTATAGTAGTGAGGGTTCCAGTAGGTCATTCAGAGGCTAGATCAGGTGATCGATCATCCAGCAATGCCTCCGCTTGTAATTAAGCTTGCGTGGAGGCATAGCCAAACTATGCCATGTACTTAACCGATGGAATCTACCCGGAGGGTCATTTTTTCGGTCATGTGGCTTCGGTTAGGTGACTCTAATTAGGTGGCTCTGGATATTATTTGGTCTAATAGGCCAAGGCATTTTCCCTGGCGGATGATTGGTTATGGTCAACCGGTGTTAGGGCCACTGCCAGTCCACCGGTTTATGCCTCCGGTTCTAGCCTAGAAGTCAAATACAAACCAAAAAAGGCTTTTTTTTCTTTGGGGATGGTTTCCTACCTTGGTTTCCTTCACTCTAAAATGGTGGGAAGCACCTATCTACCATTATTGAACACAATGGGAGTCATTTTGACCCAATTACCACCTCCATTCATGGAGAGGGAAAGAATCTAGGTTTCTAGGTTGAGCTTCGATCTCCATTCATGGAGGCCATTAATGGTGGAGTCCCACCATGGTCTTACATGTATTTTCCACAAGAAATGGAAAGGGATGAAGGAAGGGACGAACCTACCTCAAGGAAGAACCGTTGCTTGAGCTTGGGTTCCAAGCTTGAGCTTTAAGCTTCACGCCCTAGGTTTCTCCCTCAACACTCCCACACTCAAGGCAGCCATGAAAAAAAGGAAATAAAGAGGAAACCTCCTTATTTATAGCAGCCCATAGAGAGAGAGAGAGAGAGAGAGAGAGAGAGAGAGAGAGAGAGAGAGTCCTACACTTGTTCAACTGGAGAAAGTCAAGTGGAGGATCGTTCATTCGGTTATGCCTCTGATTGAGCTTAAAATACATTTGGGCTTAGTTTTGTGAGCTCAATTTGATGGTGACGCTTCTTAGGCTTCAAGTACCTCCTCCCACATGACCTAGTATCACTAGGTGACCTAAGGGGCTGGCCCATATCATATGAGGGTCACAAGATCGGGTGCCATGGGTTGGCACAGTAAGACCCAATACTGAAAAATTTGAATCGTGAGGATTTCGGAGTGGGTCTTACAATACCCCTAATTTATAAGGATTATGCCCCTTAAATTAGGTCATAGTTGTCAGTTATTATACCATACATATGGGTGTCTTATCGTGCATCACAACTCAAGAGATCAATACACATGTCAGCTACAGTATTTAATAATCAAGGGAGTACATGGCTTACCAAATTCTCAAAACTTCCTCAAGGCAGCACAAGGTCCGTGCTCAAATAAAGGCATAGCATTCCCAATACTTTTGACAATTCTGAGCCTCATGCCCTACTGCTCTGCAGGAGAGGCATGTAACAACTTCCTCAGGTTTCGACAATGGTGTCCGCTCAGTGGGTCAGGTGCATTATTGCATAAGGTGCTTTTGACTTTTGCACTGATAACATTCCTGGAAACTCCTACTAAGTGGCTTTGGGATCTTGATAATGGCGGGTGACGGTTCTACCAAACGCTCTTCGTTCTTAACTCGAGGTACCTTACACACCTCTCATGGTGATTCATCTTCTAGGTTCTCTTTACTTGTTCACCTTTCCCTTGTGTCATCGACACCTCTTCTTAAGGCCCTTGATGACTTCCTTGGTTACGGCACTCGGCTACTATTCACACCACCATGCTCCTCTATTGTTCCTGGAGACCTTGGGCAAGACGCCCCAATAAGTTTAACACTCTGCCAAAATTGATATAGAGGCGGTGCCATCACACATAGCCCTTGCTAGGATTCCTATTGTCCTTTTCTAGAACTCACAATATTTCTTGTAAACCATTTTTATGGCCTCTTCCACCACAGCCGCAATATCCCAAGTGTCCAAACAGAAGTGAGGTGAAGTCACACTTTGGTCCATTTTGTTACCAAGGCTTTCCACTCTACGAGTCTCGGCCTTCTGGTAAGTGGGATTAGGGAGTTGTGCGCTATCCATTACCTAGCACATTCCAAACTCGTTAGTGGGACATCGTTTACATGTCATTCTCAATGAGAATTAAATAATAAAGACCCATGCGATTACAATTTCAAGGTACACTTATGCATTTCTAATCTTCCAATAAATTGGCACACAATTCATTATACTCATCTTCATGCATTATTCTTTATGCAATATTACCCAAGTAATTGTATCCAGGTGTATTAAATACTAATTCTGTAAGGATTCTTACTATTTTGGTTCTCCCATTGTCCTTCCAACATTATACCCCAATGTAAACAAGGGTATTTTAACCGCCGCATTTCATGCTTTTCTGTTGGCTAAGAAAATCCTCTTTTCTGCATAACTATGAGTTACGTATACCTGCCACATGCCACAACTTGACTGTCAGTAATCACATGACTAAAATCAATTACCATAATTTAAGCTATAACCTCATTTAAAATTCACTCACGTCAACATATAGTTCGATAAGTCACATGATGAATTTGCACCAAAGAATTAGAATACTTGACGGAGGCAACATTCTAATTTCTTGTGTATACTAGAATCATACAAGAGTAAGTACAGTTATGCAACTGCCATGCTTGGGACAATTTAAAATGGCTCATATTCGAAGGGTTACCTTGGTCATGTAGCTCCGAGTTCCTACTCTCCCCAGGGTCAAGGTCTTGGCAACCTGCCCTTATCTCGGCAGTGCTTCTTTGTACAGCCAAGCCCTCTCGGACCCTTCGAATGGTCTCGAGCAACACCGGATCAGGTTCCCTGCATTGTAGAGTATAGTTAGCTAAGAAGGCTTCATGAAAGATATCCCAAGTTATGACCCCATGGCTCTGCAGAAGGGTGGGTTGAGTCATCCGTTACCATTCATATGGTGTGCTCACCAGTTGGTAGGCAACACACATTATCTTCTGGGCATCTAAACAGTGAAGGTTTCCAATGGTTGTCGCCATGGTTTAAATCTAATTCCCTAGGTGGAAAGAACATGCACAAGTTCCATCAAATTGCTCTGGGTTCAATTGTTGAAAACCTACTATTGTGTTCTCTACAATGTTTGGGTCTACATTATGAAACGGGGAGAAAGGCGATAGCTCCCTATTAGCCCCATTAGGTTCACTGATTGGTGGAGGCTAATAGGTGGTTAACGCATTTGCTATGACAAGCTAATGCTCTTCCAGTTCACTACCCAAAGCGGGTGCCTTACTGGTAGGCTTCCCGTTAGGATGCTTAGGCGGCAACATGTTGCTTAGTCTTGGGTAAAATCTGAAAAGGTACAATCCAAATACCCAAGATTAAAGTCAATTTATCCCAAAATTTAAAGGGGAATTAGTGTCATGTGCCACATAAACTTCTAGGCAATGTCTAAGGATTAAATTAAAAATTTCTGTAGGGCATATACATTAATTCAAGCGCCATGGGAATCCTTATCCTTATAACAGTTATGGGGTAGGGTGCCAAAGGTTAGTATGCAAAAATTTCAATTAGGGTACCCTTAATTTATATAAATAAAGCCCTAAGTAAGAGGGTGAAGTGATTGGGTAAATCCCCAATCCAAACAGGCCTTTATTTTGTCAACCGGAGGATTTACTAGTAGCTCATGCATCTGCTTAATACCGTTCATCCAGTTCTGAGACTGTCACAGTTTTAACACTCCCAGAAGGTTTTTCGGAGGCAGTGGTAGATGATTGGTCATCCGGTTAGTCATCCGATTAATTACCCTAATTGTACTGGAGGATCGAAATTGAATAACGCTTAACTGGTCATGTTCGTGGCTTTAGTTATTTTGGGCGACAACACCCAAAGAGTTCTGACTCTTAGTCTAACCTGTAGGATGGAACCGGCAGTGACAATTAAGTTACCAGTCTCTCGGTACTGTAGAATTCACTTTTTGGCCCTACACCAACTGCCAAGCAGAAGAACACCATGGACAAGGCTCTAACGATCACCCCAGTACTCCCCTGCTCATTTCTCCGGCAACCTTCATGATCCCCCCCCCCCCCCATTCTATTGCTCAGATATTTTTTACTCCACTTCTCCTTATTTTCATTTCCTGCATCACCATTTGGTTTCAATCTCTTTAAGGTTTTCATGGTTCCCACTAAAATGAGTGAACCCATGCACTTGAGTCTATTGACTGAGTGGGGATTTCCTTATGCCCCACTCCAATGGCTTGTCCGAGTCTCAGCAGACCCACCGAACTTACACTTGAGTTAAGGCACCATTGCTCCCTGACCTTGTGTCTCTGGTCACTTGATGTGGTTGTCAGCCATTCAAACAGGGACATGGCATCATTTTCACTTGCATACCAAATTGTATTGGTGCTTACATGATTTCCATCCCATGACTGGCCATTTAAAGCCACCGGAACCCCCATACAGCCCTACTAAAATGCCACTGACGGTGGCTTAGTCACCTGCTGTTGGTGGCATTTGGTGCTTGTCCACCTGCTCACCATTGCCATGTAGCAATGGGTAGCAAGGCTGACCATCACACTTGCTAGGGTAGGCCAATCCATCCTACTACCCATCCTTTGGGTTGACATAAATTTGGCCTTCCCAAAGAAGAGTCTAAATTTCCTTTTTGTGCACTCATGGATGCTGCAGGTATATATTTATGCCTTGCACCTCTACTCACCATCCTAGTGCACAGACCATATCATTAGGTCTATTCCCAAGTTATATCATTGGGCCCTTCACACATTAATCCATTATTCCATTTACTCATGCACAACCCAACATAATATCTTGATTAACTTCAGCCTTGCATATAGCACATCATATTGTGGTTTTACTTGGTAGTGCATGGCAGACTTTAGAACTTAGCTCACTGGTTACCCACAACTTATGTTGGACTACCCATTTGGATGGACACAAAACTGAGCAATGGTGGTAACCCCCCCTACACTTGGCATGGACAGAACCAGCCCATATTGACATGACACTAAGTCGATTAGAATAGTTATATTACCATGCACTTCACTTCACACTGCCTCTTCACATTATCTTGGCTAGTGTACGGCCACATGCAACCAGTTATCCCCCTATACATTTAAGTTAGCATCTTTGGACTTGTCCAATTGGGTTTGTCCCAGACCTGATTCTTAGTAGCAGCACCAACTAGCCACCAAGGGTAGTACTGCTCCCATGGAATGATACCAAACGAGCCACTCTAGTCACCATGAATTGCATTCCACTTGGTATTAGCACCCTGAAATTATAATTCCACCAGTTTTATCCTTGATATCTTTATCTAATGATGTAGTGGACATGGGAGACAACAAGTCAATAGGCTCAACTAGTCATCTACATTTTTCTCTTACTTGGGCTCACAATTACCCCCAATTTATAGGATAGAGCGTGGTCATTAAAATCATGTATTGCCCATCTGCATTCCATGCATCCATTAAAATGAATCTAATCAATTTTCATGTTTGTTAAATTATGCCAATTATTCCTCCATTATGTTTCACTTCTTACCCTGTCTGTTCATTGTGCTAACACAAATGTATTTCCCTTTCTCAGGTATCATGGCCCCTAGGAGAGAGGTTGAGGCAGCGGCACAGGGTTATAATGCCTCATGGTTTATTTCCTTTCATTCCAGTAAGTGCTGGGACAGATTTGGCTAGGCCAAGATAGTGGTTGGCCGATGCATATACTTTGAGGAGCTGGCCAGATTTGGCCTTTACAACGCCTTTAATCACTTTGGCTAGACATCGGCCACGCACATCCAAGACGACACTTATCTAAACCTGATGCACCACTTCTTTTGCAACCTTGGCTAGTAGGTGGAAGAGGTGACGGGCAAATTGACACTGACCAGTAGGTCAAGGGGGTAGATATGTCCATGTCAGTTGCCTCTCTGGAAACCATATTCGATGTCTCACCAGATGGAGAGCAGATCTACAAGGCTCCCACGGAGTCTCTAGGCATGCCTAAGGGTGAGTCCATGTAGATGAGACAGTGCTTACCAGGCCTGAGATGATAGGGACAGAGCATGAGGAGAAGGAGTTATCCTTCAAGCCCACACCCAAACTACTCAGTGGGATCATCTAGCACAATGTTATTCCCAGATCTAGTCATAGAGAGGAATTAAACCAGTTTTATGTGTTCTTGACAGATCGTCTAATATAGAGGAGACTTGTGTGCCTCCCTTTTCTGATTCTTCATACCATCTATCACACTTTCCTTAATTTGCCCCAAAAGAGGCACTTACCCTATGGACGTCTCTTGACCCATGTCTTTGTATACTTCGAAGTAAGCATGTAGGGAGAGGTCGTCGAGAATGGAAAAGAATCGTCCATGCTCAATTGGGATGCCATCGCTGGTAAGCATCTCAGTGACATAGTCATGGAGGATCCCATCCTTGAGGCATGCCCCAGACCACCTAGAGTAGCACAGCCTTCCAAGAGAGCATTAGCAGCCAGCAGCAATCAGAGCCAGCGAGGGCACCAGTCGTGGTGTCAGGAGAGTGGAGGTGGCACCACAGTCGTCCTCTAGTGATGAGGAAGAGTATGATGATGAGGATGCCTAAAGCTAGGAGGGTGATGAAGATAGTGAGGACAGCGAGGGTGGTGATCACATGGATGTAGACGCTATTGTTGCTTGCCTTAGAGATGCACCAGCGGCTGCTAGCACTAGAGTGGCACCTGTAGTTACTCATACCTTAGAGACACCACCAGCTATTAGTACTTCTAAGCCATCTATAGCCACCCGATCATTGACACCGACTGCTGACTTGGGTCAGGTGTTAAAGATACTCCAACTTATGCAACAGTAGCTGGATACGATTTTTCATGGCCAGGCTGGATTAGAGAGATGGGTGGGGGCTATGGAGACCTACTTGAGGGATGCGAGGACTAGGTTGGGCAAGTTGGAGACTCAGACTGGCACTATGGACTAGCCCGTAGGCTATATCCTTGATTCGTTGGTCACTATTGGCCACTTGCATTACTATGTTTGGCATAGGCCTCTTGTTACTCCAGCTCCTTTAAGCGTTCCCCCATCAGTACATCAATAGGATATGCCTTCATCTTATATCCCACCAGATGTCCCTTCATCACTTGTAGTATGGAGTGTTTCACAGACATCCTCCCCTCTTGAAGCATTGGAAGTACCTACAGCTCAGAATGATTCTTCGCCATTACTCCCTAATTATGTGCCTTCTCCTTCAGGACCCCCTACTGGATCTGAGTTTCCTACTCACCGAGTGGACCTCAGTAGACAGAGACCTGATCCATTCCTTTTGTTTTGTTCATCATATGTACATAGGGTAACTGTCTGGGTTGTAGACTGTACCCTATTTTTGACTTATACATATCATGCTTCTCGTTATCACACATCTACTTCCCCTTTTTCCTATTTATGATGATTAGATACTTATATCTAGGATAACGGTCAGGATTGTGGGTCCCATCCTAATTTCTTTAGTTCTTGTAATGCAATGTAACCTAACTTACTATTTTCATTACTTACAACTTGTTGGTTCATAAAAACTTTTAGTTAGCCTAAGCATCTGTTTCAACACATGGAAACATCAGTGCATGAAAAGTCTATAGGTAGAGTCAAAGTGGTTGTGCTCTAATACCAGTATTGTCACAACCTATTCTAGGGAATCGGGCGTGATATCTGGGTCAACCCTCGTGGCAATCCAAATCTTCTAGCAATCGACAACCAAAATGATCTACCAAACAAACCCCATAGTCTACATACACAATGTCCATAATGATCAATGATAATTAACAATAGTTGTAACAGAATATCAGAGTGCAGCGGAATCATAGTATGGAACAAGATGCCAACTAGTAATACTTTAATATAATATGTTTGTTATGCATTACAATCATTTCACAATATCATTCATATTACATACATCCCATCTTAACAACTAGAGTAAATCTAAATATGTTCCAGTGGATAGACCAAACCATCATTTATCCACAAACAACAAAATTAGCAGACAAGGCATTGACTTAGGTCCCATAGATGCAATCCCTACAGGTACAGTCCTTGACATGATCTCTCAAGGGAACCCCACCAAGAGAAATAACCTTAACATCACCAGGATTCATATCTATAGGAGCAGAAGTATCTACAATCAAAACTAAAAGAGACTCGATAACGAAAGGTGAGCTACCATCCCAGCTCAGCAAGAAGTCAGGTATCCAATGCAATCCTATGCAATAATTTAATGAATGCAGTATAGAAGAAAATAAACAAGCAATTGTGAGTGTCATACAAGTGTATGTAATTCATGGTCGACCTATACCCTAGTGAGGATCTGCCCCATACCCCACCGCCTGAGCAATTACCCCATACTCCATTGTCTAACCACATATACTTGTAACCCACCGCCTGAGTACTCCGTACCCTATTGCTTGGATGAAATATACGCATACCCACAGCCTAAGTAGTCCATACCCCACTGCTTGGATTAAATTCCCCTCGTTAAAGCACAAATCACTTGACCAAGTTGATTCATGGTAATGATAACATAACAACAAAAGGGTAACACCCCAACAGAGATCCTCGTTCCACTCCCATGGATTGACCATGCCACCACAAAGGTGTAACCAGTTATATGTGTCACGGCCCATTTTAGAGAATTGAGCGTGATATCCGGGTCAACCCTTGTGGCACCCAAATACAACCAAGATTACTACCACAATGATTACAAAATAAATCCGACAGTCTACACATACAATATCCATAATAATCTCGAATCAATAATAATATAGTGGAAGCATTTAAATACTGATAGATGTAGCTAATGATAACATATCCCATACTATGTATCATATTATCCATTACAAACCAACTGTATCATCTTAAAATACTAGCATATTCATATACAAATATCCAAATAAAAAAAGAGTAAATATGTTACATTGTTCTTGATAGATATCTTCGTCTAACAACAAAAATAATCACAATATTCAAAGAATATTTAGGAAGAGAAAAAGTAAAGAGAGGGCTACGCATGCATAGACGCAGTCACTGCAGGTGCAGCTCTCGTCGTGCTCTCCACCAATATCCTCGGTACCAGCAACCACACTAGCCAGAGGGGACTCCATAAACTCAGCAATAAAGAAATCACCTATGGAAGAATCTAGAAAATAGTACCGACACGAGGGTGAGCTCACATCCCAGCTCAGTGTGATATTTAGTATCACATGCAATGCACATACAACATCCAATGATATGAAATGCAGTTTATAGTATATTAGGTCTCAGGTTTAAATTTTTACATCCTGGGCTAATATAGAGCTAAATAAATGACCCTAGGCCCTAAATGACATCTACAGGTAAACTCTCCCCTTGGGGACACCTATCATTACAAGGTTCGTCAACTCCCACTATAGACCCCACATATGCCAGCTAACGTACACCCATACGTTACTGACTTCCTCTTGGGTTGCCTAACCTTCAAGAGTGCAAAGCTATGCTAGTATGTTTACCCCTACATGAGGAGTGTAGGAAATAGGGAATGGCACCACCTATGTCTATTATGTTCATTCATTTTACTTTAGCAACCTGCTAACAAAATCCCCTGGATCACCACTCTTATGGATCACCGTGCCCCCACTACCATGTCAACATAACCATTATGCTATCTACCAGCAAAGAACCCAGGCTCCACTCCCATGGATTACAATGTTTACCACTAGCATGTTTACATTCCAATGTGATCCATGTACCCGTACTTCCATGAGTCACACGAACCACTATACATGGTTGCAATCCAACATGACTAGTGCACCCACACTCTTATGTGTCATACAACCCTCATACATGGTTGCATAAGTTTATAAATGAAATTATGCCCTAACGTTTGAACCCTGGATCACTACTCCCATGGATCAGTGTGCCCCAGCTAGAGCCTAGCATCAATAACGTGGCTCATGTATTATACTCCCATACTCCACACGTCTAACATACCAAAACACTCATACAAGCATTCATAGTTGTTGTAATGAAAATGCATGCTCATACATAGTAATCAAGAAAAACGTACAATTAAATAACAACCTAAGCATGTTACTAAGAAAGTAAACATGTTATTAAGAATGTCCTATGTCTAAGGACTAGACCCCTCACCTGATTACATAATGAGTGCAACGATAATATGAAGCTTAGAAGAAAGCTCCAAAAATCACCCGATTTAATTACCTATTTAAATACATAAAGCTTCATTAGATTGGTTGCATAGCTTTTAATTAACCTGGATAGGCCGATATGTCCATACATGGGTCCCACGGAAGGTCGAGAACCAAAAGGATGGTCTTCCTAATCATTACTAGGCTTATAGGCCAATACAGACTAAATCGATAGATGGAACTGGTAAAGGGTTCCACCGGTATGTTGAACTGGTGAACACTGAAGAGTATTTTCTAAGTAGGTGGCACCAGAAGGGCGAGCAGATGCTCAACCATCCGGTTAGTCGTCCGGTTTGTATACTGATATAAACCCTGGGATTTTAGTAGGTTTTTTGAAAGCTAGGCTAGGTGATTGGTCATCCAGTAATGGCTTCGCTTGACATTAAGTCTAAACGGAGAATCTGAACCAGGTGGATCCACCAAAAATCAGTCCCAACGGTTGGGGCTAATGCGAAGGATCGTGCCTCTGGTAGGAGACTTTAGTTAGTTCATTAATAATAAGCCAAGGCATTTACCTTGGCATAACCATGGTTTATGCTAAGCAGACGAATGGTCATGTCAGTTGATCTTGTATGTGGCACTAGTTCAGACCCAAATACTAGGTTACGAACCAAGCAATGTCTCCAAGCTTGGGAGACTTGTTCTCCACTACTAAACTTAAATATTTGTTGGTGGGAAATTCATTCCTACCATTATTAGGCACAATGGGAGCCATTTATGGTTCCAATAATTCCCCCAATGGAGTTAGTGAGCCAACCTAGGTTTTCTAGGTCATTATGCAATTTCAATTAATGGAGCTTCAACAACCATGAATTCTTGCATTTATTACCCAAGGGAGAAGGAAGGAAGGAAACCCTACCTTCAATAACTCACTCAATGGAGTTGGGTAAACCTAAACCTAGGTTTCTCTAGGTCATTATGGTGGCCACCATTAATGTTGCTCAACCACCATGGTTGCCAGCCATTGACATAAGGAAGAAGAAGGAAGCTCATGAACACTTACCTCCAAGGATCGAAACTAGGGCTTGAGTTCCTTAGCTTCAAGCTTTCCTCTTTCTTCTTCTTCTTCTTCTTCTCATTCTCTCACTCTCAATATTTTGGTTCCAAGGAAAATATAAAAAAAAGGGCTTGGTCCCCCTTTTATAGAAATTGGGGAGAAAGAGAGTGTGTAACTTGAGTTCAACTAGCTGAACTCAATCGGGATAACGTTCTACCAGTGTGTTCCATCAGTTGGGCCAAAACATACCTTATGGACCATCTCTTTGGCTTCGATGCTTTGGGATGCGTATCCCCTTTACCCAAGGTCTATTTGGACACCTCATACAACTTAGTATTCATAGTGAAGATTTACCTAAGGTTCAGATACCATCATCAGGTCCGCATCAGGTGCTCCATCAGCCGGTTTGTTGAGACCTAACACAGAAGGTATCCAAGTTAGTAAAGGGATTCTGGGTGCAGTCTCACAATCCTGCCAATTTATGAAAATTTTAGCCCCAAAATTAAGGTGTACCTGAGTCTTCAAACAAACGCGGATACTTCTCCCGCATTGCATCTTTACTTTTCCAAGTGGCTTCTTTAATTACATAACTGCTCCAATGAACCTTCACATAGGGGATAGACCGGTTCCACAATTGTTGCACCTTCCTGTCCAATATCACCATAGGTTCCACAATGCATGATAAATCTCGGTCTATCTGTGGAACTTCCGCACTCAAGATGTGAGATGGATCATTAATGTATTTCTTTAGAAATGAAATGTGGAATACGTCATGAAGTTCTGATAGTGCGGGTGGCAAAGCTAACTGATATTCCACTTTACCACTTCTCCTCAAAATTTTATATGGACCAATATATCTGGGGCTTAGCTTCCCTTTCTTGCCAAAGTGTCGAATATCATGGTGGGGCGAAACTTTGAGGAAAACATTTTCACTAACTTGAAATTCCAAGTCTTTACGCCATCCATTAGCGTAACTCTTCTGTCTGCTTTACCTTGCCTTGATTCTCTTCATGATTAGATCCACTTTATTACTAGTGTCCTGTATAATATCAGGATCCAAAATTTTTCACTTACCTACCTCATTCCAATACAACGGAGTTTTGCATTGCCTACCATACAGTACCTCATAGGGAGCAGCACTAAGGGTAGCCTAGAAATTATTGTTATAAGAAAACTCTATCAAAGATAAGTACTTGTCCCAGCTGCCTTTGAAATCTAATGCGCATGCTCGAAGCATATCCTTTAAAATATGTATTGGGCTCTCAGATTGTCCATCAGTCTCTAGATGAAATGCAACATTGAACTTCAATTGTGTACCCATAGCTTTTTGCAAACTTTCTCATAGCTTAGACGTAAATCTCGAATCTCTATCCAACACAATGCTCACCGATACACCATGCAATCTTACTATGTTGTCTACCTATAGCTTAGTTAACCTATCCATAGTGTATGTTGGCCTAACAACTACGAAATGGGCTACCTTTATGAGATGAACGACGATTACCCAAACTGCATCTATATTTTTCAACATCAAGGGTAATCTTACCATGAAATCCATGGTGATATGATCCCACTTCCATTATAGGATTGGTAATGGTTAAAGTAACCTAGCAGGTCTTTGTATATCTTCCTTCACTTGTTGACAAGTAAGGCACTTATATACAAAAACTGCTACATCAGCCTTCATACCTCTTCACCAATAGGACATCTTTAAATCCTGATACATCTTGGTACTGCCAGGGTGCACTGAAAAAGGAGAGGAATGGGCCTCGATAACGATGGTCTCCTTCAGTGACTAGGCAAACTCTAGCATACATGCCCTTCCTCTGTGTCTTATCAACCCCATACTGTCCATAGAGAAGTCTAGGTCTTGCTTTCCTTTCTCAAGATCATGCTTGAGAGTCTTCAAATGAACATCATTGTCACTAGCATCTTTGATCTCATCAAGCAGGGTAGGCTGAATAGTCTATATATTGAGTAGCACCGCTGTCGCCTCAACCCTTTCTAACACAATAGTATCAGTAGTAGAGACTTCAATCTCCAAAGGAGGTTCAAGAACCAATGTATGGGCTATATTGCATCCATCCTCACATTCTGCTGACTCTAGGGTTTCTCCATCTAATATGACTAACGCCTTCTAGCTGAGAGCATCAGCCACCACATTGGCCTTACCAGGGTGATACTTAATGATGCATTCATAATCATTGACTTTCTTGGTTCTCGCTTGGGCCGAGTTAAGTAAAGACTGGCTACCTATAAAGATCCATCACTGCACACTTTCTATATATCTGTCTCCATCCAATCAAAGGCGTCCATATCAGCTCCGCCAAAAAACAAGCAGGAGGGAAGATCAAGGACCACCAACAATGGAACGAGATTACGTTATCCGCTTCTTGTGGGCGGAGGGTCACCGTAGACCGGAAAGCGTGACCTAATAGCTCTAGCTGCCTTTGTTGTCTCATATTTAGCTCCTTCTAGTTAAATAAATGGGTCAGAGTCTTGTGATCTAACATTATGCAGAACGTCTCCCCAAATAGGTAATGGCGCCATATTTTTAAGGTGAAGATAATTGCTCCAAACCATGGGTGGGATAATTCTTCTCATGTACCTTTAGTTTTCTCGAAGCATAAGCTACAACATAATCGTCTTCCATGAGCACACAACCTAACCCATACTTTGAAGCATCTGTATAGACCATGAATTTGCCCCCTTCTTCTGATGGAATGGTTAAAACTGGGGATGAGACAAGCTACTATTTGAGAGTCTAAAAACTCCTCACACTTATCTAACCATTCAAACTTTATACCCTTATTGGTCAATCTGGTCAGTGGTATTGCTATGTGGGAAAATCCCTCAATAAAGCACCAGTAATAACCGGTCAATCCAATGAAACTTTTGACCTCTGTCACCAAAGTGGGTGTCTTCTAGTCCATAACTACATTGACCTTTCCAAGGTCAACTACTAATCCTTCAACTGATATAATTTGCCCCAGGAATGCTACTTGTCTGAGGCAGAACTTACACTTCTTGAATTTGGCATACAACTTTTTCTGTCTCAACTCTATAATGCCAAGCAGAGGTGCTCTGCATGGGCGGTGTCTTTGGGTGAGTAGATGACGATGTCATCAATAAAAATGATGACAAACTTATCTAAGAACTCATGGAATACCATGTTCATGAGCTCCATAAATGAGGCTGGAGCGTTTGTTAATCCAAAGGACTTGACCAAAAACTTGAAGTGCTCATACCTTGTCCTGAATGCTCTTGGGTACATCACTCCCTTTAATCTTCAACTGGTGAAAGCCCAACTATAGGTCTATCTTTGAAAACACTTTGAAATTGATCGAACAAGTCATCAATTCGGGGCAAGGGATACCGATTCTTGACTGTTAACTTGTTCAGATCCTAATAGTCAATACATAAATGGACACTGTTGTCCTTCTTCTTCACAAATAACATTGGTGCTCCCCAGGGTGAGATACTGGGTAAGATGAAACTTTTGTCTAGTAGCACCTGAAGTTGTACCTTAAGTTCCTATAGCTCAAATAGAGCTAAATGGTAAGAAGCCTTAAAAGCAAGAGCTGCTCTAGGTATTAAGTTGATCACAAATTTTGTCTCCCGATCAAGTGGTAGACTAGGTAGCTCCCTAGGAAATACATCAGGAAATTCATTCGCTACCAATATGTCTTCCAATCTTGGCATCTCAACTTCGGTATCCAATTCCAACACTAGATAACTTTTACACCCTTGGTGTCAAACCCCAATTCCGACTGAACCAGAAGTGTGAGTGAACCGTCACTGAACCAATGACTCACACCAGGATCTTAATAAAACCGTGTCCACCTATACAAACCATTGCACATAACCACCATCAGAATATAATAAACACAGCGAAAGTCTTTAAATAAAATGAACTGAGCATCTATAGATAGATTTAATTAAATATTCAACTATCCAAATTCTCAAACATAAATAAATATCTTTACATCACTTTAATGTCAACCGAAAATAATTGAAACAAATAAAGAAAAATCCTAGAGATACACGCAGAAAGGGCACTCGCATGAAGCGTCATGCTCGTCCTCTCCTGCCTGCACGTCCAGAGCAGCCATGCCTCCGTACGCCGGTGCGTTCATGTAGTCATCCACTTTGTAACCTGCATCAACATCTAAAAATGGTGTGTACACAAGGGTGAGCTCACAACTTAGCTCAGTAAGACAATCAAACAATATAACATTTATATGCATGAGTAACAATCATATTATAATATAGTCTGGTTTAAGTTTGCAATGTGCTATAGAAAGGATTGGCGGCCACCGCACCTCTATACACGAGTGTGTGAAGCCGCCCAGTGGATCACACCACTTCCATCCCACATGCACCTAACATGGAAAAGAGATAGAGCTAAGGTGTCCGGATCAATACCGCTAACACCTCCCCTGATGCTCTACCCATACCAACACGTAAGCCCCTATTGGCGAGGGCTTATAAACTGGGCTCGCAACTAACCAATCCTATATGTCATCACAGTAGGCCCTATCCCAGCACAGCTCCCTACGGCATAAAGATAGAGCTAGAGTCTGGTGGCCTGGCCAGAGATCACAGTGCCACGTCCTCCCCCTGATGCCCTACCCACACCAAGCATGCTAAGACAGAACGATATGAAAGGTAGACCCTATCCCAACATAGCTCCCTATGGCATAGAGATAGAGCTAGAGTCTGGTGGCCAGGCCAGAGACCACAGTGCCACGTCCTCCCCCTGATGCCCTACCCGCACCAAGCATGCTAAGATAGAATACTACGAAAGGGTGCTAGTGTGAGGAATGATCCCAGACCCCAGGCCCTTCCCATTCCATACACCAACGAAAACAATCACATGCCTAACAATCACATCCTAGTATAGCGATTATGCATGAACAATAATAATAACTAAAAGTAAAGGATGACATGCGAGTATGCACAAACATCAATCCACAGTCATAGTAATTAACAACGATTTATTGTTAATTAAATTATTAGGGTTTAAGTCTGATTCCCTTACCTAACGCTCATTTGATAGCTTGCTCCGCGTCACAAGGTCCAAACGTGCTATCACAAGGTCCTATACGATATTAGGGTTTAGTTAGAATAGATTTACGTTGGTCAAAAAACCAACAATGGTTAAACACATCTCACAGAGCTGACCGGTCACAGTACCGGTCGTAGCACTGTGGGGAAACCTTTGACCGGTATGGTCAACCGGTCCCCACAGACAAGCCCCCAGAAGGTACCGGTCGCAGTACCAGTTGCACAGGGTGCAACTGGTATAGTCGACTGGTATGTCTCCGGAAGACCATACGTCCAATTATCGACTGTTGTCGATCATCCCCTATTGATCCTAGGGTTCCTCCTAAACATTCTAGGTTTGAGCACTGAGTTAGAGTTATTTCCAACTCCATTCAAGTCCTAGCTATGACGGTCTTCTTCCTAGAACTCGAATCTAGGGTTTACCGACTAGATTAGGGTTTGTCGGCAAAAACAAGGTTTATCGGCAAAATAGGGTTTTAGATCAGTACCTGCTTTGCATGGTATTGATCAAAGCAACCTAACCATACTAGAGTCATAATCCTAGAGTCATAATATAAAAGAAGGTTTAAGCACTCACCGTCGACTGGCGGTAAGGTGTTCTTCGTTGAACGGCAATATCGGATCTTCCTAGCTTCTCTTCCTTCTTCAGCCTCTTTCTCCTTTCTAGGGTTTGTAAGGATCAATGGAAGGGATTCGTGGAGGTTTAGGGGGTTTATATAGGCTAGTTTTAGGTTTAGAAAGCCTCCTAGGATTAGGAAAGTCCTAGGGTTCAGAATTTGGAAAGTAGGAACCGCAGAGATCCAGTTCTGGATCTTCGTAGTCTACTGCGCAGGCTATACAGGTCGACCAGTACCAAGACCGTTACCATCGATCGGTATGAATAAAATTCATACTTAAATGGTCCGTTTCGTACTTGTTTGTCATCCGCTCATCTCGTCTGGCCCGGTGATGATTGGAAGACCTGTTGTGACATGAATTCAAGGTTTAGATCGGGTTCATGGAGTGCGGGTCTTACAACTCCCCCACCCTTAAAAGAAATTTTGTCCCCGAAATTTGCATGTAGGTTTCACAACTCCCCCACCCTTAAAATAAATTTCGGCCTCAAAATTTGAACGTACCTTGGTCATCGAAAAGGTTAGGGTATTCCTTTCTCATTGCGTTATCTTCCTCCCAAGTAATTTCTTCCACATCTTGGCTTTTCCAATGCACTTTCACATAGTAGATATCCTTGCTTCGGAGATGTTGTACTTTTTGGCTTGTGAGCATCACAGGTATAACTTCAAACGTCAAGTCCTCTGTCATGTCTGGTGGGTCTGCTGTCAAGATGTGCGATGGATCCTTGACATACTTCTTCAATAAAGATACATGGAACACATCATGAACGCTTGACATGGATGGTGGTAGAGCCTGTTGATATGCCACATTACCATGTCTGGTCAAAATCTTGTATGGTCCCACATACCTGGGGCATAGCTTTCCCTTCTTACCAAACCGTTTCAGACCTCGCACAGGTGATATCTTCAAGAATACCTTGTCACCCACTGCAAACTCCAGATCTCGACGTCGGTTATCCGCATAGTGTTTCTGTCGAACTTGAGCTGTCTTCACTCTTTCCTTGATCTGATCAATCACTCGACATGTTTCTTCGACAAACTCTGGTCCTACAATTCTTCTTTCTCCCACCTCATTCCATAACAGAGGTGTACAACATTTCTTCCCATAGAGTGCCTCATATAGCATCATCTGAATTGTAGCCTGGTAGCTATTGTTATAAGCAAACTCGATGAGTGATAGCTTCTCGTCCCAAACTCCTTTGAAATCTAGGGCACACACTCGGAGCATATCTTCTAAGATTTGAATAGTTCTTTCTGACTGCCCGTCTATCTGAGGATGAAAAGTTGTGCTAAACATCAACTTGGTTCCCATTGCTTTCTGTAAACCTTCCCAAAACTTTGATGTAAAATGGGGATCTCTGTCAGATACTATACTTTTTGGGACGCCATGAAGTTTGACTATATTATCCACATATAGCTTGGCCAGCTTCTCCATGGTATACTGAGGTCTGATAGTGATGAATCGAGCTGTCTTGGTAAGTCAATCGACTATAACTCAAACTGCATCCACTGACCTTGGTGTCAAAGGTAGGCCAGTGACAAAATCCATTATGATACAATCTCACTTCCATGTTAGTTCTGGTAGTGGTTGTAGCAAACCTGCGGGTCTCTGCCTTTCAGCTTAACTTGCTAACAATTCAAACATTGGAATATGAACCGAGCTATATCCGCTTTCATACCCCTCCACCAATATAATCTTCTTAAATCATGGTACATCTTGGTGCTTCCTGGATGTACTGAATATGGAGTGTAATGAGCTTCTGTCATAACTCTATCTCTGATATTGGAGTCCTCACTCTCAGGTATGCATAATCGTCCACGATACCTGAGTACCCTGTCTAAATACAAGGTGAAGTCAAGATTACTTTTACCCTTCTCAGGTCTTCTTGCATAGTCTTGAGATGTGGATCCTGTAGGATTGCTACTTTGACTTCATCTATTAGATCCGATGAGATCTTCAGATCTACGAACATCAATGTGAACTTATGAATTAAGCCCTGTTCCACTGGATCTCTTGCAGTCTCTAATATGTTCTCTTCATCATTCTCTATTGAGCTTGAGGCTGCAGCACATAATGCAGTATTTGTACTTAGTCCTGCCTCAGGTTTCAATGCCCACTTTCTGCTCAAGGCATCCACAATATTTGCCTTATCCGGATGGTACTGAATGTCACAATCATAATCTTTTAATAATTCCAGCCATCTCCTTTGTCTCATATTCAAGTCTTTCTGAGTGAAAAGATAGGTTAAGCTCTTGTGATCTGACTTAATCTAAAACTTTTCACCGTAAAGGTAGTGTCTCCAAGTCTTGATTGCATGTATAACCGCTGCTAACTCCAATTCATGTGTAGGATAATTCTTCTCATGCTCTTTCAACTATCTTGATGCGTAGGCAATCACCTGTTCTCCTTGCATCAACACACATCCAAGACCCAACCCTGAGGCATCCGTATATAGGGTAAACGATAAGCCTGGTGCTGATATGGTCAAGATCGGTGCAGAGACTAGTCTTGACTTCAAAGTCTGAAAGCACTTTTCACACTCATCCATCCATATGAATTTTTCTCCCTTCTCGGTTAGTCTAGTAACTGGAACGACGATCCTTGAGTAGTCTTCCACAAATCTTCTATAGTAACCAGCCAATCCAAGGAAACTACGAATCTTCACAACTGATTTTGGTGATTCCCATCCTACTATAACAGCTATCTTACTTGGATCTACCTTGATTCCATCTTCAGATACTACGTGGCCCAAGAAAACCACCTCCTTCAGCCAAAATTCACACTTCTTGAACTTGGCATAAAGCTTCTCCCTTCTCAGCCGTTGTAGGGCTGCTCTCAAATGTGTTGCATGAGCCTCCCTGTCCTTTGAGTTGACCAATATGTCGTCGATGAATACGATGATCGAAGTGTCCAACATGTCATGAAACACTCTATTCATCAGTTGCATGAACGACGCTGGAGCGTTAGTCAACCCGAACGACATTACCAGAAACTCATAATACCCATACCTTGTCCTGAAAGCTGTCTTTGGAATATCTCCGGCCTTGATCTTCAATTGGTGATACTCTGATCTGAGATCAATCTTCGAGAAAACCTTTGCACCTTATAACTGATCAAACAGATCATCGATCCTAGGCAAAGGATATCGATTCTTGATGGTTAACTTGTTCAGCTCTCAATAGTCAATACATAGCCGTACACTACCGTCCTTCTTCTTGACGAACAATACAGGTGCTCCCCATGGCGATATGCTTGGTCGTATGAAACCCTTATCTAGTAGTTCTTGTAACTGGGTCTTCAACTCCTTTAATTCGGTAGGGGCCATCCTGTACAGTGCTTTAGACACCAGTGTCGACCCTGGCATCAGGTCTATCACGAACTCTGTAGCCCTGCCTAGAGGTAGACCTGGGAGATCTTTTGGAAACACATCTGGAAACTCTCGCACCACATCTAGATCTTCCATCCTTGGCACCTCAGCAGTGATGTCGACCACAGACACTAAATACCCTACTCCTCACTTCTCTAGGCTTCTCTTAGCTTTTAGGGCGGAGAGGATCAGCTTTTGCTTCCTAGGTAACTTAGTCCAAGTGAAGCTAAACTGCTTGTCCTTCTCATCTTTAAGCACAAGTTTTCTTTCACCACATAATAAGCTAGCTGAATGATGGCCTAGCCAATCCATTCCCAAGATGACGTCAAAGTCTGCCATCTCGAGTTGAACCAGATTTGCTTCTAGGTTTTGGCCCTCAATACTCACTGTACATGGCCCATAATATTCAGTCAACTCCACTTCGACTCCCAGCGGAGAGCGAACTATGAAGCTCGGGTTCAAACACTTGATAGGTAATTTCATTCGCTTCCCAAAAGAATTAGAGACGAAGGAGTGCGTGGCCCCAGAGTCAAAAAGTACTCTGGCGGGTATACCAGCTATGTTTATAGTTCTTGAAATTTAATTATCCCTTAGTTCTACATGCTCACGCACATTAAAACAGTAAGCTAAATAGGAAGGGATGGAATCATACCAGTGACCACATCAGGTGATGCGGCTGCCTCTTCAGTAGTGACTACGAATACCTCTCCTTGTTGTGGAGGTTGCTTCCTAGGTAGAGTGCAGGTCCTTGCAATATGACCCAGTTGCTGACAGTTGAAACATTTAATATTCTGGTTCTGTCCAGTGAACTGTGGCGGTGGTGGTGCAGTAGTGTTCCTTGCAGGCACCACAGTGGACTAAGCCCTGTATGGGCAGAATGATCTAGTATTGCCTCCACCTGAAGTCTCAGTAGCAGGCCTCTTCAGTCCCCTGTTCTGAGCAATCTACACAGCCTCATTATATATCTTCTTTTCCAAACCCAAGACATTCTCTCGAATACTTCCTCGCAATCCCATGGTGAACCTATGGGTCTTTGTTTCTTCTTCTTGCATGCTTGCCGATGCATAGAAGAACAGTTCTTCATATCTCTGCTGGTAAGCATCAACAGTTAACTGAGATTGTTGCAGATTGAGGAATTCCTTCTCCATTTGATCTCTAAAGCTCTTCAGATAGTATTTATCGAAGAAAGCTCCTTTGAATGTTGCCCAATCGATCTGACTGTGCTTTACCTCTAGGTATGACCGGGTAGAATTCCACCAGGCATTTGCATCTTCTTTAAGCATGTATGTAGCAAACAACACCTTCTCATCTTCCATACAAGTCATCAGACGGAAGTTCTTCTCTATTTCAGACACCCACTATGCAGGCCACAGTGGTTTCCCTGGTTTCCCTATGAAAGTATGGGGTTTCAGCTTCAAGAACCTATCCAACGCTCGGCTTAGGTCATTCTACCCCTGTGCATTCATTCCATACCATGGTGGTGGGTACGGATAGATTCCTTGATAGACAGATGATGATGGAAATTGGTGTGGTGGTTGTAGATTCTATCCTTGACCCATCGGCCCAGTACTACCATCTATTGGCAGTGTGTTGTTATTTCCCCTAGACTCAGGTGTACCTTCTGTGGGAAAATATACGATGGCCTAAACATCTTCAGCATCTCGTGCAGAAATGTTTTCTACTGAGCTTCCATCTGAAAAACCAAATTCGTCACAATTGTTTCAGAGTTTGTGTAAGGAGGCCCTGGTAAATTTGTTGGTGCTCTGGGACTTTGCCTTTCTTCACCGCTTGGGTTCATATTTTGCTCATCAACATTTCCTGTTTATGCACTCTTTTACAGATCATGACACAAATCCATCCATTCAGCAATCTCGAAACAGATCCTCCATTACTTCATCTGAGGTTTCTTGGCTATAGAATCTAATCTGAATTTAATCATCTCCCTTCCAATAATTCCCTTATTAACTAAGTATCTCTATCAACGGATGTCAAGGAATATAAGAATCAGAATGTTTATCCAAAAGTAATTCATTTCCTTCTTTCAAATTCAGTATGATTATGAACACTTGTTTTATCTAGTAAACTTAGGTTTAAAGGATCATGAGTAAATCTATGGTAATCCAACCGGCATTCAAAGGTCGTTAAGTTGCACGGTGGTTCAAATATATGGAAATAGAGGTTTTATAGTTCTTAACCTCATGGTTATAGGTTCTATCGAGTATATAGTGCCATTGGTCAAGGCACTATTGGAGTAAATTTGGAGAAGTTTTGGGTACATCAGTAAATCAGGTATAAAATCAAAAAGATGTACATTCGGAATGATTGAACCTTTAAATGTTCATTCGGTTCATATCTCTATTCATGGTGTCGATCACAGGAGTAGCTTAGATTGGTATAATCAGGACTAATTCTGGGGAAATAACATCTATAACTCCAATTGACAGATTGAATCAAGAAGGTATTCTGTCAAGGTACGAAAATTAGAATCAGGTATGTGCATCCTTTGTAATCATAAGAGTAAGTCAATAATGCACCGCATCCTATATCAACCTATCTAGCTCTTTGGATGTTCTATATTATACTCTTGATACAGTTTCCTTTTCAATTTGGTGGAAGTTTATGATTTTTCTCACCTGGCATTCAGGTTCCTATCTAGAGCACGACTGTTTATTAATTTCACCTTTGGTATAGTACATTATGCTCTTTTATATATAGTCTCAGGCATCAAACAGTGCTTAAGGTGTGTTCTTATTAAAGCTTTTAAATTTTTTCCTATCTCAGTTCATCAACTCAGTTAAGTGCAATATGGTCTGTTGGACAGAGCCTAAGAGCTCTGATACCAAGTTGGGACACCCCAATTCCGACTGAACCAAAAGTGTGAGTGAACCATCACTGAACCAACGGCTCACACCAGGATCTCAATAAGACCGTGTCCACTCATACAAACCATTGCACATAACCACCATCAGAATATAATAAATATAGTGGAAGTCTTTAAATAAAATGAACTGAGAATCTAATGATAGATTTAAATAAATATTCAATTATCCAAATTCTCAAACATAAATAAATATCTTTACATCACTTTAATGTCAATCGAAAATAACTGAAACAAATAAAGAAAAATCCTAGAGATACATGCAGAAAGGACACTCGCATGAAGCGTCATGCTCGTCCTCTCCTGCCTGCATGTCCAGAGCAGCCATGCCTCCGTACGCCGGCGCATTCATTTAGTCATCTACCGTGTAACCTGCATCAACATCTAAAAAAGGTGTGTACACAAGGGTGTGCTCACAACTTAGTTCAGTAAGACAATCAGACAATGTAACATTTATATGCATGAGTAACAATCATATTATATTATATTCTGGTCTAAGTTTGTAATGTGCTATAGAAAGGATTGGCAGCCACCGCACCTCTATACACGAGTGTGTGAAGCCGCTCAGTGGATCACACCACTGCCATCCCATATGCACCCACCATGGAATAGAGATAGAACTAAGGCATTTGGATCAACACCGCTAACACCTCCCCTGATGCTCTACCCATACCAACACGTAAGCCCCTATTGGTGAGGGCTTACAAACTGGGCTCGCAACTAACCAATCCTATATGTCATCACAGTAGGCCCTATCCCAGTACAGCTCCCTACGGCATAAAGATAGAGCTAGAGTCTGGTGGCCTAGCCTGAGACCACAGTGCCACGTCCCCCCCTGATGCCCTACCAGCACCAAGCATGCTAAGACAGAACGATACGAAAGGTAGACCCTATCCCAACATAGCTCCCTACGGCATAGAGATAGAGCTAAAGTCTGGTGGCTAGGCCGGAGACCATAGTGCCACGTCCTCCCCCTGATGCCCTACCCGCACCAAGCATGCTAAGATAGAATACTACGAAAAGGTGCTAGTGTAAGGAATGATCCAATACCCCAGGCCCTTTCCCTTCTACACACCAACGAAAACAATCACATGCCTAACAATCACATCCTAGCATAGCGAGTATGCATGAACAATAATAATAACTGAAAGTAAAGGATGACATGTGAGTATGCACAAACATCAATCCACAGAGTCATAGTTATTAACAACGATTTACTGTCCATTAGATTATTAGGGTTTAGGTCTGATTCCCTTACCTGATGCTCGTTTGATAGCTTTCTCCGCGTTGCAAGGTCCAAACGTGCTATCACTAGGTCCTATACATTATTAGGGTTTAGTTAGAATAGATTTACGTTGGTCGGAAAACCAACAATGGTAAAACACATCTCACAGAGCTGACCGGTCACAGTACCAGTCGCAGCACTGTGGGAAAACCTGTGACCGGTATGGTCAGCCGGTCCCCACAGACCAGCCCCAGGAAGGTACCGGTCACAGTACCGGTCGCACAAGGTGCAACCGGTATAGTCGACCGGTATGTCTCCGAAAGACCATACGTCCGGTTCTCGACTGTCGTCGATCATCCCCTATTGATCCTAGGGTTCCTCCTACACATTCTAGGTTTGAGCACTGAGTTAGAGTTGTTTCCAACTCCATTCAAGTCCTAGCTTTGACGGTTTTCTTCTTAGAACTTGAATCTAGGGTTTACCGACTAGATTAGGGTTTGTCGACAAAAATATGGTTTATCAGCAAAATAGGGTTTTAGATCAATACCTGCTTTGCATGGTATTGATCAAAGCAACCTTACCATCCTAGAGTCATAATCTAGAGTCATAATGTAAAAGACGGTTTGAGCACTCACCGTCGACTGGCGGTAAGGTGTTCTTCGTCGAACGGCAATATCGGCTCTTCCTAGCTTTTCCTCCTTCTTCAGCCTCTTTCTCCTTTCTAGAGTTTGCGAGGATCAATGGAAGGGATTCTAGGAGGTTTAGAGGGGTTTATATAGGCTAGGTTTAGGTTTAGGAAGCCTCCTAGGATTAGAAAAGTCCTAGGGTTCGGAATTTGGAAAGTAGGACCCACAGAGATCCGGTTTCGGATCTTCGTAGTCTGCTGCGTAGGCTATACTGGTCGACCGGTACCAAGACTGGTACCATCAACCGGTATGAATAAAATTTATACTTAAATGGTCCATTTCGTACCAGTTTTTCATCCGCTCGTCTCGTCTGGCCCGGTGATGTTAGAAGACCTGTTACGACATGAATTCAAGGTTTAGATCAGGTTCATGAAGTGCGGGTCTTACACTTGGTGTATGAGTTTTTATGCTTGCAGTGTTCATAGAAACAATTTGTGATACTTTTTGGTCTTATCACCGATGTAAACAAAGACTTCTCCAGCAATAGGCTGGAACAAAATTTGGCGCCTGAAATATAGGATGTTGGCCTGGTGTTCACTAACCAATCCATTCCCAAGGCAGACGAGGTTGGCTTCCAATACTCTACCCTCTATGACCACGTCACACGGTCCAAAATAATCTTTTAAACAGGGCTTGGACCCCATAGGTGTATGTACTATTAGTACACATGACATCTTGCATGACGGCATTTTCAACTTAGCGATGAATGTAGGGGAAACGAATGAATGCGTAGCCCCAGAATCAAATAATACACATGCAAGTATGCCAGATATAGAAATAGTACCTACACATGCACATATGAATTACTACATGTCATGCAAGGTGATGCTTCCCTTTAAAATTTAAAATACCTGTGATGACTCCAGGTGAGCCTTCTACAACATCAGCTGATAAGGCAAAGACCTTGCCTTGTCCAGACGGTGGTGCCTTCTTCGGTTCTGGGCACACCCTTGCAAAGTGGCCCAACTTTCAACAATTAAAGCAAGTGCCATATGGTACAAAAGAGGCACTTAAAGCTTCAGGCCTTGGCTAAGTTGTCCTGGGTACAAATGCAGGCTTGCTTTGAGTGGAGGATGGATTACTAAGTGTAGGCCTCATTGTGGATGGATCAAAAGAACCTGCCACAAAGAGCTGGGGTAATGAGCCCGAAACTGCTTATTAGGGCAATTGTTAGTGAAGCTTAAGGGCCTCTTTTGACCCTGATAATTCTAACGGTACCCATCTGTGAGGACATGGGAAAAAATCAATCTTCTTGAAATTTTCAAATTGGATTTATCCTCATTTTTAAAATTGAATTTTCATATAGTTAAAGTTGTCTACCCTCATTACACTCAAACTGGGATCTGAAAAGTTCTCACTTTCAGATCCCATCCACTCATGCCAGTGGAGGGTATGAAGATTGGAGTCACCACCTAGATAAGGTCTAGGACCTATAAATGATGTCCCTCAATGGAGGAACACTAATGACTCGCGTAAATGGAATGGCTATCTAGTCTCACCAAAGGCGGGTAAGTGCCAAATTACGAGTTGGGAAGGTGTTAGGCACCCAACTCGCCCGGTTAAACCGGTCTCCCTAAATCCTATCCTTTCATATAGTTTATGAATACTTGGGGCTGTCTAAATACATTACAAAGTAAAAGGGGGAATCCTACGTTAATTTCTAATTCTTTGCTAACTAAGCATGGCATAAGCTGAAATTAAACAATTATAAACAAGAAAATAATTTCAAAATGAATCAAAGAATTTAAAGAATAGTTTAATCATACTTCAAAGAAAAGAAAAAAATGATATATATAACATATGACCGAGGTCCGGGAAAATCCCAGGCCGCCTACGTATCCCTGTGCGGCGGAAATCAGGCCAAACGTAGTTCGGACGGGTGTGTACGTACCAAGTGTGTGCAAGAGAAGAGGGACGCTTCCAAAATGTTGGAACGCATCCCAAGCGATGGATGCTCCCATAATCATAGAACACATCCAATAGTGAGAGATGTCCCCACAACAGTGGGACCCATCTCAGTGTTGAGGTACTCCCTATCACAAGGAATGTCCCCTCGGTGAGGTAATCCCATAATACATGGAACTTACCTCAATTTGAGTGTGTGTGTGTGTGAAAATGATGCTCTCAAAATATTGGAATACATCCGAAGGATGAGATGCTCCCACAATGGTGGAACACATCTCGGTGTATAGGTATTCCCTTCCACAAGGAAATCCCTTCGCTGAGGTAATCCCATAATACATGAAACTTACCTCAATTTGACCGAACGTGGAGCGACCAAACTCCCCCGCAGCCTACGTATCCCTCGAGACCTCTGTCTCTCCAGAATCAGGTCAAACGTAGTTCCCATGGATTGACGAGCCATGGACATGCGTGGCAACACTCAGGAAAGGCCAAATGCCTCAGCTCCCCACACACAGGGTACACCAATATCTCACACATATCCCACATTCGGGAAGCCCAGGTGGATCGTCCGTCGGACCACCAATCCTATGCATACATCTACCCAATCGCATATTTTTCATTAATATACATTTGATACGTCGGTTTCCCACCCTCTTGGATCCAATCCTAGGGTTGGGTGGGCTCATTCTAAATGAGCCCACAAGGGGTCGGACTCAATGAAGTCCCCTAAACAATCACATAGCGAGATATCACAGTCATTCATGTGGGGCCTGTAATGCACCCATGCACAATGTCCCTAAACATATATTTATCACTCATTGGAGGTGTTAAAGTGGGGATACATACTTTGTAGGTAGGGACCACATGTTGACATTGTAGCGCAGTATGAATCTAAGTATACATGCTTTAAGTTGATTGACATGTAAAACCAAGCACAAGTAAGCATTCCAACATGGATTCAACACATATTTCATCATATGACCGAATTACAAAGTCAAAATATGCTCTTAAGCATTAGGTAAAAATGGATATGCACACATGTGAACAGATATATCTCCATGAATTTAATCCTAACTAAAATAATCAAGAATCATATGTACACTTACTCATACATAAGATGTTATATATATATATATATATATATATATATATATATATATATATATATATATATATATATATATATATTGTGTGTGTGAATCAAATTCATGTGAATTTATGCAATCATGGTAGAATCAGAAAAGAAAAACAGATTTGATTGGTGACCCAGAGAACCCTAAGACTATAGTCCATATAAGCCCAATCCCAACTAAGCCTGGACCAAACCTAAGCCACACTAGACCAGCCCATAAGCCTGAATCTATGGTAACCTAAACCATACTAGATCCAACCATTAGAACAAAACACGGCCCAAAACAAATCAAACAAGACCTACCCAAATGAACTTAAACCTGGACTAACCAAAACCAACCATGACCAGCTAACCTAAAACCCAATAGGCTTGAACCAAAGCTGCCTGAAGCCAACCTAAACATATGGACCAGCACCTGTTCCAAACCAAACCGGACCCCGACCTAAACCAAAACAAACCAGAAAATCTTAAAAAAAAAAAATGTTAACGAACTCACCTGTCGACAGTGATCGCCGGCAAGGTTGGGGGGGGCGTTCCTTCACGGCGGCGGTGGCTAAGCTGCTGCCGCTGCTTTCTTCTTCTTCTTCTTCTTCTTCTTCTCTTTCTTCTTCTTCTTCTTCTTCTTCTTCTTCTTCTTCTCTGTTTTTTTTTTTTTTTTTTTCTTCTTCTGGAGCAGTAGCAGAGCTGCTCCCTCTCTCTCTTCGATGGAGGCGGCTCTACTGCCGCTGCTTTCTTCTTCTCTGTTTTTTTTCTTTTTTTTCCCGGACTGCCACTGCCGCCCTTTCTTCTTCCCTGATTTTTTCTTCCCTCCCCACTGTAGCTTCTTCTTCCTCCCTCTCTTCTCCCCTTCTTCTTTCTTCTCCTTCCTTCTTCTTCTTTCTTCTCCCATCTCCTTTTTTCTTCTTTCTCTGTTTATGTTTTTTTTTTTTGTTTTTCCTCCTCTTTCCGGAGCAGCCGCTGCTGCTCCTTATACTCACAAAACAAAAAAAAGGGGGGGGGGGGGAATTAAGGCCGGGAAACCAGCAGGTTTCGGGGCGGGTTTCGGGGAGGAGGGGTGAGGTGTCGACCTCCCCCTCTTCCCCTGCAACTCCCCCTCACCGCTTCTCTCCCTCTCTCCTTCTTCCCTGCTTTCTCCTCTTTTTTTCTTTTTTTTTTTGCTTTTTTTATTTCATCTTTTTTTTTTCTTTTTGGGTTCTAATCCCCTTTTTTGGGGATCAGACGGATTTGCCAATTTTTTTTTTCTTTGTTTTTTTTTTTTTGGGCTCTGATCCCCTCTTTTGGGGATCAGACATAATTTTTTTTTATTTTTATTATATATATATATATATATATATATATATGTATATATATATATTTTTTTTTTACATTATACACCCCTCTCATTGCGTATGGTACCCAATGAGAGCGAGGATCCCCGTAGGGGCGAAAAACTGGGTGCTGACAGATACCCCTCTTCAGTCGAAATTACACTAATTGAGACTGAAGACAAGAAGACCCCAGTTTTGCCACAACCATTATTGGAAAACTAAGAAAACAGAACATGGGTTCTCTTGAGTAGTGGTCATGGCGACCTTGGAACTCCCAAAACGAACTCGAAAAAACAAATATGAGCTTTCACGCATTTCGCGGAACCGCTCGGGGAGATTATTCCCGAACAAAGGAATCAAATCTCAAGAGTGAAACTGACACCTCGCACACGCGAGCCCGGAAGTCAGAATCGAAGACGAGCTTTCACGCATTTCGCGGAACCGCTCGGGGAGATTATTCCTGAACAAAGGAATCAAATCTCAAAAGTGAAACTGACACCTCGCACACGCGAGCCCCAAAGTCAGGATCAAAGGTGAGCTTTCACGCATTTCGTGGAACTACTCGGGGAGATTATTCTCGAACAAAGGAATCAAATCTCAAAAGAGAAACTGACACCTCGCATACGCGAGCCCCAAAGTCAGAATTGAAGACGAGCTTTCACGCATTTCGCGGAACCGCTCGGGGAGATTATTCCCGAACAAAGGAATCAAATCTCAAAAGCGAAAATGACACCTTGTACACGTGAGCCCCAAAGTCAGAATCGAAGATGAGCTTTCACGCATTTTGCGGAACCGCTCGGGGAGATTATTCCCGAACAAAGGAATCAAATCTCAAAAGCGAAACTGACACCTCGCACACGCGAGCCCCAAAGTCTGAATCGAAGACGAGCTTTCACGCATTTTACGGAACCGCTCGGAGAGATTATTCCCGAACAAAGGAATCAAATCTCAAAAGCGAAACTGACACCTCGCACACGCGAGCCCCAAAGTCAGAATCGAAGGTGAGCTTTCACGCATTTCGTGGAACCGCTCGGGGAGATTATTCCCGAACAAAGGAATCAAATCTCAAAAGCGAAACTGACACCTCGCACACGCGAGCCCCAAAGTTAGAATCGAAGATGAGCTTTCACGCATTTTGCGGAACCGCTCGGGGAGATTATTCCCGAACAAAAGAATCAAATCTCAAAAGCGAAACTGACACCTCGCACACGCGAGCCACAAAGTCAGAATCGAAGACGAGCTTTCACGTATTTTATGGAACCGCTCGGAGAGATTATTCTCGAACAAAGGAATAAAATCTCAAAAGGGAAACTGACACCTCGCACATGCGAGCCCCAAAGTCAGAATCGAAGGCAAGCTTTCACGCATTTTGCGGAACCGCTCGGGGAGATTATTCCCGAACAAAGGAATCAAATCTCAAAAGTGAAACTGACACCTCACACACGCGAGCCCCAAAGTCAGAATCGAAGGCGAGCTTTCACGCATTTTGTGGAACCGCTCGGGAAGATTATTCTCGAACAAAGGAATCAAATCTCAAAAGTGAAACTAACACCTCGCACACGCGAGCCCCAAAGTCAGAATCGAAGGCGATCTTTCATGCATTTCGCGGAACCACTCGGGGAGATTATTCCCGAACAAAGGAATCAAATCACAAAAACAAAACTGACACCTCGCACACGCGAGCCCCAAAGTCAGAATCGAAGACGAGCTTTCACGCATTTCACGGAACCGCTCGGGAACGACGAGACTCTCTTGAGTAGCAACCAAATCGGCTCGATAACCCTCAAGACTAGTCAGAATAAAGCGGGTCTTCCTACATGTCGCAGAACAAACCCCAACAAGACGAACTCTCCCGCGCCTACACGGAACGAGTCCCAAAATAAACACATTTGACAGCTGCACAAGGAGGGGGGCCAACAAAATAATTGCTACCAAACCCCAAATGCGACTACTCATTGAACTGGGTGTGGTCTTAGCCCAAGGTGTATGAAAACCAATACAACAACAAAAACAAGGCAACAATAGATGTCAAAAGTTGACAAAGAATAGGGTTGTGTCCAAAGCCATCGATCAGGCGAGAGGCCCACTAAACCCAAAATATACGAAAATCAATGCAACAACCAAAACAATGCAACGACAGATGTTAAAAGGTGACAAACAAGAGGGTTGTGTCCAAAACAACTAATCAGGTATGAGGCCCACTAAACCCAAGGTATACAAAGACCAATGCAACAACCAAAGCAATGGAATGACAGATGTCAAAAGATGACAAACAAGAGGGTTGTGTCCAAAACCACTAATCAGGTCTGAGGCCCACTAAACCCAAGGTATACAAAGACCAATGCAATAACCAAAGCAATGGAATGGCAGACGTCAAAACGTGACAAACAAGAGGGTTGTGTCCAAAACCACTAATCAGGTCTGAGACCCACTAAACCCAACGTATACTAAGACCAATGCAGCAACCGAAACAATGCAATGACAGATGTCAAAAGGTGACAAACAAGAGGGTTGTGTCCCAAACCACTAATCAGGTCTGAGGCCCACTAAACCCAAGGTATACTAAGACCAATGCAGCAACCGAAACAATGCAATGAAAAATGTCAAAAGGTGACAAACAAGAGGGTTGTGTCCCAAACCACTAATCAGGTCTGAGGCCCACTAAACCCAAGGTATACTAAGACCAATGCAGCAACCGAAACAATGCAATGACAAATGTCAAAAGGTGACAAACAACAGGGTTGTGTCCAAAACCATTAATCAGGTCTGAGGCCCACTAAACAAAAGGTACACTAGGACCAACACCACAACGAGATAGCTCAACAACAAAGTCAAATCCAAATATTAATTGGCAATCAAATGCCTACATTCACAGATGAAAATAAATCTCAAACTGATTGCCATCATCAAGAGTTAAACACATTGAGCACGAAATGTAAGCATCATTCAAGGAGAAGCAACATTAACACAACAAAACATAACCAGGATGACCCTAAGGCTTTCGAACATGGTTCAGAAGGGCTACAGATAAAGCTCTAAATAGAACCACAATGGCTCGCTCATCCTAACCAGGAATAGGAGACACCAAAATTGGCAGATTCTTCAGTTAACCACAGAGGCAGATCAAATTGACAAAATAGCCCAGCAAGTAAGCAAAAGAGACATAGATCAAGCCCATGATCCAAAGATGTAAGCTACTCAGAAATTTCACACCTTCACAAGATTTGAGTAATACATGAATTTGGCCCAACTAGGCACCCTTGCAACAAGATCAAGATTCTCTTAAAACAGTAGTTGAATTTTCCAACCACGAGACTTGAGGAAATACTAGATCAATCTTCTAAATACAAATGATTATGATTAAACAATCAAACAACAACAGGTACAAAACGAAAACAAGTTCCCTCTAACAGACGGGAGGAAGAAAAGAAGCATATGAAGGGTGATTGAACGAAGATGCTCTCCCAATCAAAATTGTCTATGATTCCAAGATTGACTGCTTAGAGCTTAAGCAAATCCAGCAATAACACGTAGGGCGACACATATACTTGAGGCAACATGATTTGAGTTTGACTCCACTTAACAAGACACACCCATACCGCAATGTCTGTATATCATGATAGACCACGTTTTGGTTCAGATGGAAATGACATGATTGAATCTGACTCCCTCGAAAAGAATGCATCCATACCCCAGTGTCTGTATATCACGACTGACCACTCTTTGGTTCAGATGGGAATGACATGATTAAATCTAACTCTCTCAAAAAAATGCATCCATACCCCTGTGTCTGTATATCACGACAGACCACTCTTTGACACATATGAAAACAAATAGGAGGACATGGAGATCATGCCCAAGAATTGAAAGCACACACGATTGGATCATATATGAAAACCAACCAAATCAAACGTCAACACGAAAATCTCCTTTTTCACAGGAGAATGACAAAATGATTATTGAGTACTCTCTAGCAAAAGGGTACCCTAATCTGGATCCTATGAGACAAGGAGGATGACTTGCTCAATCCCCCATGGATGATAAAAATGAATCTGATGAACTTGGCCACATAGAACAGGAGATCCCAATGAAGTTTCTGGAAACACAAGCAGGCAACGAATGATTTGAAAACTGTATTCATCAGTGAATGCTACTCCCAAATCCAAAAAACAAAGAAAAATTATTTAATTACTTTTCTCCAGACATGACTCACTCTAGGATGAGAGAAAGTTTCTTCAGTCCTATGGAGGATAGACTCAACATGCTTTGCATCCTTTGCCAAAATTACACAGATCACACCTTGAACAAATGACTAACATAGTCCTTTCCTTATGATGGGCAAACATGGGTATCCCATCCAATTTTGGCATTTTTCTTTACAACTAAACCCAATTACAATTTTAAACAAAGGGTCCTAATGTGGCGAACTGTCGCCAGCAGATTTAGGCATATTCAAAATGGTCTGGACTCACAATGAGCCTCCCATATTTTTGATATCAAGACAATGACAATTTTACAACAGAGTTTAAGTTTTCAACGGCATATATTGATAAAAAGATGGCTCTTTGGGTCATCGCTAGAAGCAACCTATAGGAGATGCCCCACATCAGAATTAAGCATAGCACCAGATAACGCTTTTCCCTCTTGGAGACGCTTAGACAGTACATATGTGTCTCGACAAGCTATTTGCCAATGCCAAAGTAGATACAACCACAACTGAGCTCAAAACTTATAAATCCATAGACAATACAATGCTGAAGGTCCAACAGGACAGATGAGAAACTGCCCACATGGGTCCACCATTGGGGAGAGTTTTTGTTATTTATGTAGAATGGTCAAATCCCACTGAGGAGATACCATCATATTGGCTAGCAAAAATGGAATTTTTGGAATTCTTGGACATCGTTGAAACAATGAACGACTGATAGAAATTCTAGTCAGATTTATTTGAATAAAATTATACACAAATAGAATGACGCGCTCACAAGAGACGGCGTCATAAACTTATTTGATAATTGAATGAACGGCTTCTAATGAAGACTCACGGAAGACCGTCAGATTGATGGACGGGAGGAAGAGTCTTTTGTCAATGAGAAATCATCCTCTAATGATGACAAAGCGATGAGACCACCCCCTGTAAAGGCGGGATGTAGCGACCAAAATTGAAACTCCAGCCTAACACACGTCGTGAAGCACTGCAAACAATCAATACTCCCCATGATGCTCCGGAGTAAATTACCATACATTGATGCACAAATTATTGAACCGACTTACCTTTGAGCCTTGATAGAAAGTAAACACTCCGTGAAGCACGACAACTGACCCACTGTCCAAATGCAATGAAAAATGCCATCCCACATTTATACCTTTGTATGGCTTTTTTTTTTTTTTTTTTGTCCCTTTTTTCTGCTCTTTTCTTTTTTTGAGCATTTTTTTTAATGGATGTGGAGGCAATACATGATTACTCTTTGTTCGATCAAGTTGTAACGCTGTACCTCAAATAAGGCCCCTGCTCTTGAAAGCCATTGGTCCATGAGGATCTTTGGAGACTGTATCTTCAACTCAAGAAGCGACAACAATTCCACACTACAAACCGAAAAGGATGGTGCTACCCCAGTCAAAATTCATCTTTTGTAAACTGATACAGCAAAGCTGTTCATTTAACCCCAATCGATATCTTCTTTGACTATATCCCTTTTTTTTTTTTTAGGATAACTCATTTTTCTCACTGTAGTGATCGCTACGATCTAAGGAGGCATGTGTCTGATAATAAGAACATGAACACAACACTTGTTCTCCTTTCTGTTTTTTCTCTTCTTTTTTTTCTTTTTTTTTTTTTTCAATGATGATATCTTTGACCTAGACCAAATCCATAAGGCATCTCATCTCATTTGTAAAACCAATCAAAACCACCAGAATAAGTCCAGGATTGCTCGACGCCCTTTGACAACATCTCATGGAGCTCTTTTAGTTTATCAAGGGTGGCTTTCTGAACCTTTGAAACTTGCCAAACTATCTCTCCAAGATGGATTTTGTTTTTCTGAATCAATCATTTGCAGTTTTTCACAAACGAGCTAGACTTTCTTTTCTCAAAAGGCTAGGTGGCGTAGAAGTTCAGGTGATGGCTCATCATCCCAATCATCATCGGAGTCAGAATTGGCCGAGGGCACGGAAGTGGAAAGAATATCAAACTGGAGAAAGAAAAAAAATTGTTTTGGAAGCTACAAAACTCAATAGTTGAAGTCCCAAGTGGGATTATTTTTTTTTTTATTAGACAGAGAAAATTGGACTGGATTGCCTACAGACATATCAGCCTCAAGCCCAAACATGGCCGACCTGTCAGATACAGCCAATAGCAAGTTGAGACAAAACAACTTATCTAAACAAACCCAATTAAGTGCAACACCATTGGCACCAACAATGTTCGACATGGGACTAAATCTCCACCTAGGCTACCACTAGTAGGACTCAACACGCCTACCTACCAATATGTGCCTGATGCACACCAAACTCAACTATACCCCAGTTTAGGTCCATAAAAGCTCATTATTGGGTTACCCGCGATGCCGGTCACTCTGATCAATACCCCAGCTCGGATTCATTAAAATTCCTCTTTTAGGTTACCCTTAATGGGGATCACTCTTCTATATCCCAGCCTGGTTCATTAAACTCATCAATTAGGTTATCCCACTATTGAGATAGATAATAGCCACAAGGAATCCTCTATTATCACAAATAATTCTAGGAGGAAAATACAACCCCTGAGAGTTTGGGATGGTCTCTGAGTCAGGGTTCTTTGATTAATCTTGGACGGACGGCACAACTGTACTCAGGAGTCTGAAATTAACTCCGCCAGACTGTACTCAGCAGTCCAAAATTAACTTTGTCAATCAAGGAGGCACAATTACCAAGGATGTCTAGCATGTTGCTGTAACTCATGATTTCCCTATGATCTAGAACATAGGATAGGACTTCAATGGAATCTACAATGACCACTCTAAGAAGTCTCCTTAGTTAGGATTTTCGACCAATGAAAAGAGGATATCTCTTGCCTGGGTTTCATCCCATGGTGAGAAAAGGTAGACACTAATTGCTCATGATACAAACACACTTTTAGAGACTCCAACAGATGAGGTAATCTACTCCAATAAGATTTGAAGATTTTCGCCAAACAAAAAAAAAGGAGAAGACTGCTCTCTTACTATTCTCAATCATCAATTCTAGATCTACAACACTAGGCTCTAACTGATAGAGACAGAGGGTGACAACGATACATCAAGCTCTAACAATTAGAGACAAAGAATCATAGAAAATGAAAAATCTTTGTAGAGACAAACGACTACAGAAGATACAGACTCTAGCTAAGACAAAGAGTCACAGAAATACAAGCTCCAACCTAGTAGAGACAAATAACCACAGGAAATACAGACTCCAGCTAGAAAGACATAGAAATCAGATAAGATATAAGCTCTAACCTTGTAGAGACAAATAACCACGAAAGATACAACCTCTAGCTAGAGAGACAAAGAATCACAAAAATACAAGCTCTAACCTAGTAGAGACAAATAACCAGAGAAGATACAGCCTCTAGCTAGAGAGACAAAGAATCACCAAAATACAAGCTCTAACATAGTGGAAACAAATAACCACAGAAGACACAGTCTCTAGCTAAACAGAAAAGAATCACAGAATACAAGCTCTAACCTAATAGAAACAAATAACCACAGAAGCTACAGCCTCTAGCTAAAGAGACAAAGAATCACACAAATCAATTACGCCCTACCTAGTAGAGACAAAGAATGACAAACCTACCAAAGCCCTAACTAGTAGAGATAAATAATTACAAAAAATACAAACTCCACCTAATAAGGACAAAGAATCACAAAATAAGCCCTAACTAAAGAGAAAAATTACCAAAAGTTCAACCCTAATAAATAAAAACAACGAGTGACCAAAATGAATTAGGCTCTATCTAGTGGAGACAAAGAATGACAACAAACGGTCCTTGACTGGTAGAGACAAAAAATGATAAACATACAAGGACCTTAACTAGTGGAGACAGGAATGAAAAACCCACAAAACTAACTAGTAGAGACGTGTAATTACAAGAATACAAACTCTACCTAGTAGAGACCAAGAATGACAAGATGGGTCTCTATCCTGACAAAAACAAAGAATGACAGGCATACAAGATTCCTAACATTATGCTCTTTGTCTGCAGCAGATATATAATAACCAGAATATTTCACACCTTCACGATGGATCTGAATATGAATTGAAGATGATGAAACAAGCCTAGGAGGAAACAGCCTAGGGGGATGGTACCATGCCAACTCTCTCACATACTCTCTTAGGGCATGGGCAGTTGTTGCTGCCCAGACATGGATGCTTTGATGGATAGGCCTCACTAGGACATAGACAACATGTTCTAACCTAGGAATCATATCCTCAACAGTACTCGACACTAACTCTTGCTCTTTTCCATAATTTTCATTTAATCTTTAAGAGCCAAGATCAATGGCTAGGTAGACTCTAAGAGAGGAGCCCTAGGAAATTTCCAAGAGACAAGGTTTCTTACCCAGACGGTGGATAATGAGGGAGACACTCAGGAGATTCTGAAAAAAAATTAAATCTAAAACAAGATAAAATACATTGAATACACAGAGTTGAGACCATGAACAAATACACATGTACAATCATGTTGACTCAACCAAACAAAGTTAGATCCTATGCAAGAACTCCATTAGGTTAATCCTTGCCAATTCTGGCGATTCAGATTGATTCTTTGGTTGGTTTTCAGCAAGAGGGTATCTGTGAAATAGACTATACCTCCGGTTGAAACTCCAACCAAATGAACACAATCGGGATCATTGGATTTGGGAGGGATTCACCGTCTGAGAGGATGCGCACAGGATATCAAAGAATTTTGATTCAATCTTGAAAAAATGAGTGATGGCTTTATCAGTGACCACCCGCGTTAAGCGAGGTGAAACTGGGTAAAGACAACACTTAGATGTTCAGAGATGAATCAAGCATACAAGTGTCAATAATGTGATAATGGGACATGACAAGGCTACCATGACAAGGATAAGAATGCCTATCACCGTATACACGATGAGTCAAAGACACCTACATCCCTTTATATACCCGCATAGCCGCAGGTACAGGCCAAGGTTGTGGCTTCGCCTGGCAGGTCATCCAATATACACTGGAGCCCATTTCAGCTAACCACGAGGTTTGTAACAATAGTAACCAATATCTCGAGAATCATGATATTACTATATCATAAAATAGTCAAAAATGTATACAATGCACCTAAACAATCAAGGCTACAAGCAAGGGTGTTCGCTACTTTTACACCTAACTACAACCTAAAGCCCCAAGATATAAGTTTATGCATAAGGAGAAAGGGATAGGGATTTACAATCTGGAGTCTGGCATGAATTCCCCAGTGGAGTCGCCACTGTGAGGACATGGGAAAAAATCAATCTTCTTGAAATTTTCAAATTGGATTTATCCTCATTTTTAAAATTGAATTTTCATATAGTTAAAGTTGTCTACCCTCATTACACTCAAACTGGGATCTGAAAAGTTCTCACTTTCAGATCCCATCCACTCATGCCAGTGGAGGGTATGAAGATTGGAGTCGCCACCTAGATAAGGTCTAGGACCTATAAATGATGTTCCTTAACGGAGGAACACTAATGACTCGCACAAATGGAACGGCTATCTTGTCTCACCAAAGGCGGGTAAGTGTCAAATTACGAGTTGGGAAGGTGTTAGGCACCCAACTCGCCCGGTTAACCCGTTCTCCCTAAATCCTATCCTTTCCTACAGTTTATGAATGCTTGGGGCTGTCTAAATACATTACAAGGTAAAAGGGGGAATCCTAAGTTAATTTCTAATTCTTTGCTAACTAAGCATGGCATAAGCTGAAATTAAACAATTATAAACAAGAAAATAATTGCAAAATGAATCAAAGAATTTAAAGAATAGTTTAATCATACTTCAAAGAAAAGAAAAAAATGATATATATAACATATGACCGAGGTCTGGGAAAATCCCAGGTCGCCTACGTATCCCTGTGCGGCGGAAATCAGGCCAAACGTAGTTCGGACGGGTGTGTATGTACCAAGTGTGTGCAAGAGAAAAGGGACGCTTCCAAAATGTTGGTACGCATCCCAAGCGATGGATGCTCCCATAATTATGGAACACATCCAATGGTGAGAGATGTCCCCACAACAGTGGGACCCATCTCAGTGTTGAGGTACTCCCTATCACAAGGAATGTCCCCTCGGTGAGGTAATCCCATAATACATGGAACTTATCTCAATTTGAGTGTGTGTGTGTGAAAATGATGCTCTCAAAATATTGGAACACATCCGAAGAATGAGATGCTCCCACAATGGTGGAATACATCTCGGTGTATAGGTATTCCCTTCCATAGGGAAATCCCTTCGCTGAGGTAATCCCATAATACATGGAACTTACCTCAATTTGACCGAGCGTGGAGTGACCAAACTCCCCCGTAGCCTACGTATCCCTCGAGACCTCTGTCTCTCCAGAATCAGGTCAAGCGTAGTTCCCATGGATTGACGAGCCATGGACACGCATGGCAACACTCAGGAAAGGCCAAATGCCTCAGCTCCCCACACACGGGGTACACTAATAACTCACTCAAATCCCACATTCGGGATGCCCAGGTGGATCGTCCGTCGGACCACCAATCCTATGCATACATCTACCCAATTACATATTTTTCATTAATATACATTTGATACGTCGGTTTCCCACCCTCTTGGATCCAATCCTACGGTTGGGTGGGCTCATTCTAAATGAGCCCACAAGGGGTCGGACTCATTGAAGTCCCCTAAACAATCACATAGCGAGATATCACAGTCATTCATGTGGGGCCTGTAATGCACCCGTGCACAATGTCCCTAAACATATATCTATCACACATTGGAGGTGTTTAAAGTGGGGATACATACTTTGTAGGTAGGGACCACATGTTGACATTGTAGCGCAGTATGAATCTAAGTATACATGATTTAAGTTGATTGACATGTAAAACCAAGCACAAGTAAGCATTCCAACATGGATTCAACACATATTTCATCATATGACCGAATTACAAAGTCAAAATATGCTCTTAATCATTAGGTAAAAATGGATATGCACACATGTGAACAGATATATCTCCATGAATTTAATCCTAACTAAAATAATCAAGAATCATATGTACACTTACTCTAATGATGATTATATTTTATATATATGTTATATATATATATATAAATATATATATATTGTGTGTGTGAATCAAATTCATGTGAATTTATGCAATCATGGTAGAATCAGAAAAGAAAAACAGATTTGATTGGTGACCCAGAGAACCCTAGGACTATAGTCCATATAAGCCCAATCCCAACTAAGCCTGGACCAAACCTAAGCCATACTAGACCAGCCCATAAGCCTGAATCTATGCTAACCTGAACCATACTAGACCCAACCATTAGAACAAAACACAGCCCAAAACAAATCAAACAAGACCTACCCAAATGAACCTAAACCTGGACTAACCAAAACCAACCCTGACCAGCTAACCTAAAACCCAATAGGCTTGAACCAAAGCTGCCTGAAGCCAACCTAAACTTATGGACCAGCACCTGTTCCAAACCAAACCGGACCCTGACCTAAACCAAAACAAACCAGAAAATCTTAAAAAAAAAAAAAAATGTTAACGAACTCACCTGTCGACATTGATTGCCGGCAAAGTTGGGGGGGGGGTTCCTTCACGGCGGCGGTGGCTAAGCTGCTGCCGCTGCTTTCTTCTTCTTCTTCTTCTTCTTCTTCTTCTTCTTCTTCTTCTTCTTCTCTTTCTTCTTCTTCTTCTTCTTCTTCTTCTTCTCTGTTTTTTTTTTTTTTGTTTTTTTGTTTTATTCTTCTGGAGCAGCAGCAGAGCTGCTCCCTCTCTCTCTTCGATGGCGGCGGCTCTGCTGCCGCTGCTTTCTTCTTCTTCTTCTTCTTCTTCTTCTTCTTCTTCTCTGTTTTTTTTCTTTTTTTTTCCGGACTGCCGCTGCCGCCCTTTCTTCTTCCCTGATTTTTTCTTCCCTCCCCACTGTAGCTTCTTCTTCCTCCCTCTCTTCTCCCCTTCTTCTTTCTTCTCCTTCCTTCTTCTTCTTTCTTCTCCCTTCTCCTTTTTTCTTCTTTCTCTGTTTCTGTTTTTTTTTTTTTTCGTTTTTTCCTCCTCTTTCCCGAGTAGCCGCTGCTGCTCCTTATACTCACAAAACAAAAAAAAAGGGGGGGGGGATTGAGGCCAGGAAACCAGCAGGTTTCGGGGAGGAGGGGTGAGGTGTCGACCTCCCCCTCTTCCCCTGCAACTCCCCCTCACCGATTCTCTCCCTCTCTCCTTCTTCCCTGCTTTCTCTCCTCTTTTTTTCTTTTTTTTTTCTTTTTCTTATTTCTTCTTTTTTTTTTTTTCTTTTTAGGTTCTGATCCCCTTTTTTGGGGAATAGACGGATTTGCCAATTTTTTTTTTCTTTGTTTTTTTTTTTTTGGGCTCTGATCCCCTCTTTTGGGGATCAGACAAATTTTTTTTTATATTTTTATTATATATATATATATATATATATATATATATATATATATATATATATATATATATATATATATATATATATAATTTTATTTTATTATTATTATTATATATATATATATAATTTTATTTTATTATTATTATTATTATTATATATAAATATATAATTTTATTTTATTATTATTATTATTATTATTATTATTATTATTATATATTATTATATATATATATATATTTTTTTTTTTTTTTACATTATACACCCCTCTCATTGCGTATGGTACCCAATGAGAGCGAGGATCCCCGCAGGGGCGAAAAACTGGGTGCTGACACCATCCTCAACACTTTTTGCCACTTGCACGGCTTCACTATACTCTATCAGTCTCTTGGACTCCACTATCAATTTGATGTGATGTCTCCCCTCAAACCTTATACAAAATGCCTCAGTTTAGGCTCTTTATCTCTCATGGACATAGGGGAGAAATAGAAGAGCTCCTCAAACATCTGTTGATATGCCTCAACAGTAGCACTCCCCTGAGTGTGATTGAGGTACTCAATCTCCTTACGATCTCTAAAGTTTTAGGGGAAGAAGTTCTTATAGAATGCCTCTTTAAAGATCCACCATGTGATCTCTCAATGGCGCCGCATCAAAGTAGGTTGGATGCCCTTCCACCAATCATATGACACCCCTTCTAGTTGAAAGGTTGCACATAATAACTTTTGTGCCTCTGTGCACATAAAGGTCTCCAAGGTCATCTCCATAGCTTTGATCCAAATGGCCGACTACATCGAATTGATATCCACCCCAGTAAACTTCAGCGGGTGCCTATAATGAAAATTATTCATTACTTTTGCCCCATCTAATTAAGGCTGTAAATGGATGCCTGCCATGGTAGAGTGAGTATGAGCTGCAAGCATTGGTTTCAGATCATGATGAACAGGTGGTACTAGGGGCACCTGCTTATGCACTTGCAATGCAGGAGGAATTGGAAGTATGCCTCCACGCTATGCTTGTCTTGGGACTGGTGGAGTTAGAGGCACTCCACGTAGAGTAGCCAAATATTTGGTAAAGACTACAGTCGTATTCCATTACTGGTCTTATAAGTTTTGTACCAAACCACCCATAACTGCAGTCATATCTGCCACCGTTGACACTGGAGGCGGTGATGGAAGATTAACTGGTGGCAGAGGAGGAGGTGATGGTGACGATGGAAATGTGGTGGTGAATTTGAACCAACTTGGCCCACATTACCCTCATCTTTAGTTGGAGGATTTGCATTGGCATTCCTCCCTCTTGGTTTTCTCCTTGGAGGCATTACTTGTCAATATTGTAGGTTGATAGGGCAAATTTGTAAATGCCCAATGTTAATATCAACCATAAGTCAAATTAAACCATAACAATATCTCAAATACTTCATGTTATGGTTGTTATAAACAATGCATCATAATTTTTCCATATTTCATATTCAATTTAAGCTGTTTCCTGAATCGGTAGCAGTAACTGGAAGCATGCTCTACCGATTGGGTGGGACCGGTTAGTAATCCCCCCAATTTATTGGGGAAAGCAAATGACTGACACTGGGTGAACTAACCTTCGATTAGTCATCTGGTTTGTATCACCTATAGACTATCCTGATTTTTAGTAGGTGAAGCGGATGAAGTGGCAGATGACTGTTCTTCTGGTAATTCCGCTGATTGAACACTTAGAAAATTTTCTATGTTTACAAATATACTGGAGGCACAAAGCTGTATTACATGACTCTGGTAAATTTTGAATGACTTCAGCTTATCTTTGGCACCCAAAAGTCCAATTGGCTCTATTCTTGGTCAACCGGTAGAACGGAGCGGTGGCAGGGCTTAAGTGACTGGTCTGCCGGTTCTATAAAAGCCAAAATCCTATAAAAAGGCTTGTGGTTTCTTATTTGGAGCCCACATCAAAAACTTCCCAGAGAAAAGAGAGAAATAGGTTCCCTCCAGTTTCCCAAAGGTTTCTCCCCCTATTCTTGGTGGTTTCTAACTACATTGAGCGATATATCCCCAATATCTTTCAGTTTCGAGTATGTTATCTCTCTTAATCTTGTTATTCTATTTCATTGGGCATACCTAGGTTTCATCCCATGTGGTAGTGACCTCATAGGATTAGGGCATTGTTTTCCCACTTCATTTTCTCGGGGAATCATGCCTTTCTTGTCCAACCCATTACTCATCGTGCCCAATCACATTCTAACTGAGATTTTTCCATTTTCCTGACTTGTAGGCATTATGACACGTCGCAAGAAGGGTAGGATCATTCTATCCAAGAGGTTTGATAGGACACACTTCCTATCATATGACTGTAGCCAAAACTGGGCGAAGTTCGACACAGTCAAGATTGAGGTAGGGCATTACGTTATCCTAGACGAGTTGACCAGGTTTGCTACTGGAGTGCACTTCGATGCACTAGGTTGGACCCAACCTTGTGCATTCGGAATGAATGTATACCCCAACTTGGTGAGGCATTTCTTTTGCAATTTGGGCTATATTGTTGATGAGGCAGGTGTGTTACGTATTAAAAACATGGTAAAAGGCGTACGTATCACTATGAGCATTGCCAGTCTGGACGAAATACTTAATTTTTCTATTATTAGGAGAACTATCTATCTCGGGCCTCGTCGGGTTGTAGACTACCCAGAGGATTAGTGGATCACTTTATGAAGGGAGCTCATCCTTTCCGACAAGCTAGATCTGGAAAATGGAAATATAGAGCCCAACACAAACCCATTCTTAGGATCATCAGTTGCATCATTTAGCACAACATATTCCCAGGGCTGGACATAGAGAAGAGCTAAACACCTTTGGTATGTATATGATGCACTACGTACTTTGGGGAGAGTAGCAATGTCTCCCATACATTATATTGAGACATATGTTATTCCTACCAGACCACTTGAGTCTAGATGGAAGACTGCCATATGGTCGTCCGTTATCTCATGTCTTTGCTCACTTTGGGGTGAGGTTTGCTGCAGAGGAAATGGAGAATGAAAAGAAGTCTTCCCCATTCAGTTAGACCAGCGTTGTTCTGATGAAGCTGCATAAAGTAGTGATGTCCAACCCGGAGCTCGAGGCAATTGAATAGCCACACAAGAAAGCATGACAGAGACATTTAGTGCCACGCAGAGCAGCTGTCAGAGAGGATAGTAACAGCGAGAGGGAAGTCCCAATAGGAAATGGGGCTTCCACCTCTACAGCAGCAGCTAGACCTCGAGGGAGCATGGCTTGAGTAGAGAAAATGTTTATTGCTATCCAAGAGGGTCAACGAAAAATCATAGAGGAATTAGCTGGTATGCAACGTGATCAGCAGACCATAGTGAGGTGTTAGGATGCCTTTGATAAACCTTCGACAGGTTCAAGCCACTATGATGCCTGCTCTACCATCTGCTAGTGTTCCTCCGTGATCACACTATCTTTTCTTACTGTTGCTTGACACCAGCATCTACCTTTTGGTACTTATGATATGTATAGGGTAAGGGTCCGGGTTGTGGTATATTGTTCTTTCATTACTTATGCATTATTCTCTTGCTTAGTTCTCATAATTGGTGACTAAATTATTGTTGTCCCTATCACTATTGTTAGTTTGTACTTGTCTTTTAGTTAACCTACGCATCTGCCACTAACTCATGGAAACGCTTATGCAAGGGAAATTTACAACTAATACAAAGTGGTTTGCTCTGATACCAGTGTTGTCACAACCCATTCTAGAGAATCGGGCGGGATATCTGGGTCAACCCTTGTTGTACCCGAATACATCCAAGATCTCTACCACAATGATTACAAATAAATTCCACAGTCTACACATACAATATCCACAATAATCCAGAATCAATAATAATTGAGTGGTAGCATTTAAATATTGACAAATGCAACTAATGATAACATATCCCATACAATGTAGCATATTATTCATTACAAACCAATTGTATCATCTCAAGATACTACCATATTCATATACAAATACCCAAATAAAAAAGAAGTAAATCTGTTACATTGTTCTTGATAGATATCTTCATCTACCAATAAAAATAATCACATTATCCAGAGTATATCAGGGAAGGGAGAAAGTAAGGGGAGGGTTACGTCATGTGTAGACGCAGTCACTACTGGTGCAGCCCTCGCTATGCTCTCCACCAATATCCTCTGTACCAGCAACCACACTAACCAGAGGGGACTCCATAAATTCAGCACTAGAGAAATCACCTGCGAAAGAATCTAAAAAATAGTGTCGACACGAAGGTAGCTCACATCCAGCTCAGTGAGAAATCTAGTATCACATGTAATGCACATACAACATCCAATGATATGAAATGTAATTTATTTTATAATAGGTATCAGGTTTGTGTATCTACATCTTGGGCAAAGATAGAAGTTGAATAAATGACCCCAGGCCACTAAAAGACTTCTACAGGTAAACTCTCCCTTTGGGGACACCCATCTTTATAGGGTTCATCACCTCCTACCATAGACCCCATATATGCTAGCAACCATACACCCATCGCCTAACTTTCGAGAGTACAAAGCTATGTCAGTATCTTTGCCCCTACTAGAGGGGTGTAGGAAACAAGAAATGGTACTACCTATGTTTATTATGTTCTTTTATTTCACTTTGGTTGCCCACCAACAGAAGCCCCCAGATCACCACTTCTATGGATCACCATGCCCCCATTAGCATGTCGATAAAACCATCATGCTATCCACCAGTAGAGAGCCCCAGCTCCACTCCTATAGATCACTGTGTCTACCACTAACATGTTCACATTCCAACATGATCCATGTGTCCGCACTCCCATGCGTCACACGAGCCACCATATATGGTTGCAATCCAACATTATCCGTACACTCGCACTCCTATATGTCACACAAGCCCTCATACATGGTTACATAAGTTTATAAATAAAACTATGCCCTAAAGGTGAAGCCCGGATCACTACTCCCATGGATCATCATGCCCCAGTTAGATCCTAGCATCAACAACATAGTCTGTGTGTTGTACTGCCATACTCCATACGTCCACCATATCAAAACAATCATACAAGCATTCATAGTTGTTATAATGCAAATGCATGCTCATACATAGCAATCATGAAAAGCATATAATTAAATAACAACCTAAGCATGTTACTAGAAAAGTAAACATGTTATTAAGAATGTCCTATTTCTAAGGAGTAGATTCCTCACCTTATTGCACAAAGAGTACAGTGATAATATGAAGCTTAGAAGAATACTCCCAAAGTCACCCGTGTCAATTACCTATTTAAACACATAAAGCTTCATTAGATTGATTGCATAGCTTTTAATTAACCTGGACAAGCCTTATATGCCCATACATGAGTCTCACGGAAAGCCAAAAACCAAAAGAATGGTCTTCTTAATCATTACTAGGCTTATAGGCCAATACAGACTGAACCAGCAGATGAAACTGGTAAAGGGTTCCACCGGTATGTTCAACCGGTAAATACTTAGAGTATTTTCTAAGTAGGTGGCACTAGAAAGGTGAGCGGATACTCTACCATCCGGTTGGTCATCCGATTTGTATACTGATATAAACCCTGGGATCAATAGGTTTTTCGGAAGGTAGGCTGGGTGATTGGTCATCCGATAATAGCTCAGCTTAACATTAAGTCTAAATGAAGAATCTGAACCAAAGCGAATCCATCGGGAACAGGTCGAACGGTTGGGGCTAATACAGAGGATCGTACCTCCGGTATAATACTACAGTTAGTTCATTAATAATAAGCCAAGGCATTTGCTTTGGCAAAACCAAGGTTTAAGCTAAGTGGACAAACGGTCATGTTGGTAGATCCGGTACGTAGCACTGATTCATACCCAGAAACTAGGTCACGAAACCGAGCAATGTCTCCAATCTTGGGAGACTTGTTCTCCACTACTAAACTTCCATATTACTTGGTGGGAAACTCATTCCCACCATTATTAATCACAATGGGAGCCATTTATGGCTCCACTAACTCCCCCAATGGAGTTGGTAAACCAACCCTAGGTTTTCTAGGTCATTATGCAATCTCCATTAATGGAGCTTCAACAACCAAGCATCCTTGCATTTATTCCCCAAGGGAGAAGGAAGGAAGGAAACCCTACCTTCAATAACTCCCTCAATGGAGTTGGGTAAACCTAAACCTAGGTTTCTCTAGGCCATTATGATGGCCACCATTAATGGTGCTCAACCATGGTTGCTAGCCATTAACACAAGGAAGAAGGAGGAAGCTTATGAACATTTACCTCCAAGGATCGAAGCTAGGGCTTGAGTTCCTTAGTATCAAGCTTTCCCCTTCCTTCTTCTTCTTCTTCTTCTCACTCTCTCACTCTTAATATTTCAGTTCCAAGGAAAAAGGAAAAAATGGGCTTGGTCCCCCTTTTATTGAAATTGGGGAGAGAGAGAGTGTGTGTAACTTGAGTTCAACTGGCTGAACTCAACCAGGATAACGTTCTACCTGTGCATTCCACCGATTGGGCCAAAACACATCATGTGGACCATCACTTTGGCTTGAATGCTTTGGGATGCATATCCCCTTCATCCAAGGTCTACTAGGACACCTTATACTACTAAGTATTCATAGTGAAGACTCACTTAAGTTTCAAATACCATCATTGGGTCTGCATCTGGTGCTCCATCAATCGGTGTGTTGAGACCTGGCATAAAAGGAACCTAGGTAAGTAAAGGGATTTTGGGTGTAGGTTTCACAATATGGCCGTGTAACATACTCCCATACACCACACGATCGTCTACCATACAACACAATCATAACCACATCAAGCAATCACCCATCATGGCATGTGCACGCTATAAGTAAAACTATACTCTAGTAGGAATCCTCATTCCACTCTCATGGACTAACCGTGTCCCCACTAGAGCATAGCATGCCCAAAAGGCACGTATATTGTGCTCCCACATGCCACACGCCCATCATACAGGGTCTCAAATAAGACTATACTTGAACAGAGATCCCTGACTCCCCACTCTCATGGTTCATTTTGTCTCCACTAAGATTCAGTCAATCCCAACGTGAATTTACGAAGTCACACGTTACATGAACCACCATACATGGATTGTACCCCAATAGAGAACCCCGAAACCCCACTCCCATTAATCATCGTGTCTCTACTAAGGTACGAGCCAAGAACTAACCACATGGCCCGTGTATTGTGCTCCCACGTGCCACACATCCATCATACAACAATCAACTTACATACTTATTGTTATAATTCAAATGCATGAACAGATATATATATATTTCATTGGATGACATGTTATGAAAGAAAAACAACATTCAACACACAACATCTACATGCTAAAACTCTACGTGACCCGACCCCTCACTTGTAGACACCAAAGGTGTTGCTAAACCTTGAAGTCAACAGAAGGCTTCGTCCACTACCTGTGGTGTTTTACTTAATTTAATTAAATAAGCTTCATTAGGTTAGTGAACATCTTTTAAACTAGCATGGATAAGTCCTAGAGTCCATGCATGGGTCCCCAGATAAGTCGAGGGCTGAAAGGTAGGTCTTTCTAATCATTCCTAAGCTTATGAGTCAAAACAGACTAAATCGATAAATAAAACCGGTTGGGCATTCCTCTGGTACATGAGGCCGGTTAACACTTAGTCATTTCTTTGTATACTGAACTGGAAGATAAATCGGATGATTGATCACCCGGTTGGTCGTTTGGTTAACATACTGTTTATAGTAATGATGGTTCCAATAGGTCATTTAGAGGCTAAGATGGGTGATCGGTCATCCGACAAAGCCTCCGCTGATAATTAATCCTACGTAGAGGCATGGCCAAATGATGCCATGTACGTAATTGGTGGAACCTACCTAGAGGGTCATTCTTCCGGTCAGGTAGCTCTGGTTAGGTGACTCCGGTTAGGTGGCTCCAGATATTACTTGGTTTAATAGGCCAAGGCATTTGTCCTTGCGGATGAAACCGGTGTTAGGGCCACTGCCAGTCTACTGGTTCGTGCCTGTGATTCTGTCCCAGAAGCCAAACACCAACTAGAGAAGGCTTCCTTCTTTGGGAAAGGTTTCCCACCTTGGTGTCCTTTACTCTAAATGGTGGGAAGCATCTATCTACCATTATTGAACACAATGTGAGTCATTTAGACCCCATTACCACCTCCATTCATGGAAAGGGCAAGAATCTAGATTTTTAGGTTAAGCTTCGGTCTCCATTCATGGAGGCCATTAATGGTGGAGTTCCACCATGGTCTCACATGCATTCCCCACAAAAAATGGAAAAGGATGAAGGAAGGGAACCTACCTCAAGGAAGAATTGATGCTTGAGCTTGGGTTCCAAGCTTGAGCTCCAAGCTTCATGCCCTAGGTTTTTCTTCAAACACTCCCACACTCAAGGCAGCCACGAAAAAAAGGAAATAAGGAGGAGAACCTCCTTATTTATAGCAAACCATGGAGAAATAGTGTGTCCTATACTTGTTCAACCGGTGGAAGTCAAGCGGAGAATCGTTCATCAGATTATGCCTCCGGTTGAGCTTAAAATACATTTGAGCTTAGTTTCGTGTGCCAAATTTGATGGTGATGCTTCCTAGGCTTCAAGTACCTCCTCCCAAATGATCTAGTATTACTAGGTAAACTAAGGGGCTGACCCATATCATATGGATGGTGACAAGACTGGGTGCCAAGGGTTGGTACAGTAAGACCCGATATAGAGAAATCTGAATCGTGAGGATTTTAGAGTGCGTCTTATAGGTACGACTGTACGGTACGCGTTTAAAACGAGTTTTAACTAACAAAGGCTATGACAATGTAGCTCCTTCTAGCTCAAATATTCTAGTAGGGTGAAACGAAAGTGTTGGGAGATGTCTTTGTTGGATTATTGGGCTTTATTAATTATCTAAATTCTTTATTTAGTGGGAGTCTGATTGACACAGTAAAACCGGTTTAGTTGGTTCATCACTTGGATAAGATAGATAACCCTAATTTTATTGTTTGAAGGGTATTGGGTTATGTCAGTATTCTATAAATACTGGATTAGAGTCGTCACAGTCACAGATAATGAAGTTCTCTCTACACCCATTAGCAAGAGACATTGGGATATCCTCTGGAGGTTGTGGAAGATTATAGTTGAGGGATTTCGATCAAAGCTTGGAGCATCTTGGAGTGTACGGGAATCGATCTCTTCAAATAGGTATGCCTTTATGATTGATAGATTATAGCTTCTCCATTGTGTTCTATGGTACTTGTATGAATTGGGATGGATTTGGTCGAAACACTAATCACATAAATGTCTAATAGTCCTTGATTAGACCATGTGTGTGGTAAGCTCTGGTGTGGATTTGGAGCTGGTTAGGCCTCTTAACCTAATGACCAAAGGCAGTGGGAGGCCGTTTGTTATTTAGTTGCTTTGGCAGGGTTGTTGTAGCAAAGTGAATGTTGATGGTTGTAGCCTTGGCAACCCAGGAGTGGCATCTTCGAGTGAGGTTGTTCAACATGGCCACGAGAAGGTTCTTTTCGCATTTGCTGAGTTCATGGGAGTGGCAACAAACTACGTAGCTGAGTTGCAAAGAGCAATGCATGGATTGAAGAGGCCCTCAGACTTGATTTCTAGAAAATCTGGCTAAAAAGTGACTTAAGCTCGGTGGTCTATTGCATGAGAACTTATTCAGTTCCATGGTATATTAGAAAGAGACGGAGGGCTATTAGTATGCAGCTGGTTGCCTATGAGGTCAGGATCACCCATTGTTGCAAAGTGATCAACACAGTGGCTGATAATCTGGCAAAAAGGATGGTTTTTGAAAAGAAGATCTACTTCTTGAGGAGTGTGCCTGGACTTTGTGGCTAGAGAGATCATGTGGGATGCCTCCCAAAGGCCTAGTTTTGGATTTCAATTGCTTGTTTGTTTGGTTCCTTTTAGATGCTCTCAACTGATGGCAATACCGAAATGAGATTATTCATTCAGAAGTGGATTTCATGTACTCTGTCAATTCTTATTAATAAAATTTCTAGCCTTCAGCGAAAAAAAAATAAAAAAACAAGTTTGTCACCAGCTAAAGTATAATTTCAGTTCTACAAAAAGAAAATAATAATAAGGAGGATTTTTTTATATATACTTACAAATAACGAGGTTGGTCTGCTGAACAGAGGACAACTGGTCGAATAACTGACCCGGTTGGTGGTTCAAATCCCATTTTAGGTTCGTGTTAGGGTGGGCCCGTGGCTACTCATTCGAGTCACTATGGTCCCCTCATATGTTTGATGAAATCTCTTTTTGAAATTTCGTTCATATGATGGTGGGGTCCACCAGTTACTATTGTTCTCACGTGTAAAATAGAGGTCATTTGACCGTAAGATCTGCATCTCAGCATTTTGCTTAAGTACATATATGGTGGGTACATGTGGATTTTCGTTTTTTGTTCTCTTGAAATGAATGTCTTTCTCTCTACAAATCACTTCCTTAACCCTAGTTTATTAATTTGTCCAAATCATGTTAGATTAGGAGTTGACGATGAAACTATATGGCAGTACACATCAGATTAGATTTAATTTGATTCCTAACTTTATTTAATTAATATTTTTAATGATTGATTTTAATAATATTAATTAATGTCATCCATTTAAAAATTCCTTATTCACGTCATCGATAAGATTTAGATTCATTAACACACAAATTAATTTTTTATGAATAGGGGGGGATTAATTGAACGCATTAGCATATCTTATCCAGTTGACTATTTCAAAGTGATGAGGAGCTGTCAAAGAATTTATTCGTTGACGAAATTGCCCTTCAAAGTTTTTCATCCCAGAAATTAATTTTAAAGTTGGAAATGAATCCGGTTCGGGAAGTAAAGCAGTCTCTGATCCAGTATAGGAATGGGATATTAACTTTTTAAAAATTTGATTAAAAGAAAAACCCTTTTAAAATCTGGCTGGTTGACCAAGTCGCATCGGTGATCGGTCCGAAGATGGATTGATCTAGTGCAAGGTGGGTTCGATACGGATGGGATTGGTTTCACAGCCGATAAATGTGCGGCCAACTGTTTATATCGGATTAAAAAAACAGGATCTATATCGATGTCAAACGATACTGATACCAATAAGAGTTGTTAATCCAAACCCTGCTTTGCAAATAAACTACACTTTATTACTGGATTGCTTTGGTCTTTTGTGGGGTCTAAGTGCCACGCGTGTAAAGTCTAGAATTGCCAAGTGGTAACTCCTCTTAGACTCAAATTTGTTTTAAAACGAGGTCCTAGTGTTGCACCCTTTGTACTTGTATGATTCCAACATAATCTGTCATTGGGTGTTCGGGGAACCGTCAGGATACAATGTATTATAGGGGAAAAACATCATTCAATTAAAATTTTATACGTGGCAACTAATATTCTCGAAGTCGATCAGGTATGATAGAGTGACGCTCGGCTTATCCTACTCGGAGTTACAGTCCTCCTAGGACACGGCGCCTGATCGGAGTTATAAACCTACTCAGTTACGTTTCTTGGTCAGAGGTCAGAGTCTTAAGGCAACTAGATTACGTCAGAGGAGTCCTTGTCCTAGTACGATACGATGCCGATCGTCACGGTCATACGGCCACCTGTGTGGTGATACGTGTCACTCTTGTTATTCATCGACTTGGCTTCATTGGCTACAGTCTCCCACTCCTATTCGGAGTCTATGACCTGGGCGTCCCTTAGAGCGACACCTGGCAGTCCTATTGGCGATCTACTTCCCTAAGTCCTGGTATTTCCATGCTTCTTCCCAATTCCTACAAGTAAAAGACGATATCTCTATTCACCCTCAATTCTCTCATACGCTCAAACTCTCTCATCGTTCCCCTCTTTCTCTAAACTGGAGATAGCTTTCTACTATCTCTTGACTATTTACATTAGGAATCTGACTTAGGCATCGGAGTGTACCCGGGGCATAGTCGCCCAACTCCCTTGTTTAATTTTTGTGATTGCAGGTTGCTCGAATTGCAGACTGACGGACGATTTCCAATCGTAACACAATGAATGTGAAATTTCAAACCCACAATTCAACTGTGGAGGATCTAATGCTTCTAGTGTATATGAGAATATACATACCAGTGGGGTCGATTATTGGAGGATTCAGATCTTTTGTAGTGAGGCCATCATGTAGTGAGGATTCCACCCATTCAAAATGGATCGACATATATCCCAACCACTCAAAATGCATTGGGATACACACATATCCACTTTAAGTGGATGGGATCCTCACTGCAAGGGTGGTCTCATTTTAGAGGGTCACAATCCATTATTGGAAGGAGATTTGGATTTTGAGGAGGAGAGAGAAAAAAAAAAGGAAAGTGAGAGGAAATACGTACAGGCAGCATGTACTTTCTTTCTCCTTCGATTACTTAGCTCATGTAGTAGCATTCCAGCTAAGAATTTCAGTGCACTCTATTAATGGTCAACACATCTTTTTGGTATGGATAGTTATCCATGTAAAAATGGAATGTAATACTTCCAAAAACCGCAAGACAAATCTTAGTCATTGATTTTATTTTTATTTTTTACTTTTTCAATTTAAAGCTTATATTCCTACTAAGAATTGGGAGAGTGTATGGTAAACTCTTGAGTATTGGCACACATGTGCATGGACATATGCAACATATATGTCAATTGACAAAAGGGTATTTACTTAAATTAGACCTTGAAATTTAACATATGGTTAATCTAGACCATGTACTATCTATTTCACGGACATATCATCTATCCATGTAACAAAATAAATAAATGCCTTGTGAAGCATAAAAAAAATAGATAATAGAGAAAAGTAATTTACCTTTTATTGGTAATTTAAGAATTTTCAGTACTTTGTTTTGACTGTTAACAAACTCTGGTCATGGGATTTGCCTCTTCACAACATTTAATTCCATCTTACTTGTGACATAAGTCTTCTAGTCTTATGCCAGGTTCATCTGCTCAACGCATATTCAGAACTTGTCCGTCCCATTAGCTTGTGAGTAACGCCTCCAAGAGAATGTATGACTCTTCAAGTCTAGAAAGCAGCACTTGTTTACTAGGAAAACAAAAAGTGGGTACAAAGTACATTGTGAGATGACAAAAATAGTATTTAATATGTATTATGATTTTTTTTTTACTATAGAATGCGTTAGAGAATGTGGCAATATTGTGGTGTTTTTGAGCCTATGGTAGAAACATATGGCTTTTTAGCTCATTCTCGTTTAATTCTTAAGAAAGCATTCTCCATTCCAAGAACACATTTATAAGAATATACTTTCCAAATACGGATCTACATCCTCTCCTTCCAGAGGTACGGGAGGAGAGGGGGCCCCTGTTAGATGGCCAACACCTGGGGCTTGGGTGAATCCGAGCCCTCCATCCTAGCCGACAAGGGAGCCAACAAAGGGGTATCAGTTCTGATGGAGGGCTCGGAATCGCCCGAGCCTCAGGTGTCGGCCATTTAACGCGGTTGCTGCCCCTCCCCCCGAATCTCTGGGAGGAGAGGATTTGGATATTCCAAATACAGCCTTAGACTTTGGTAGGGAAGTAAAAGAGACGGGCTATCTCTAGGTACCATTGGACAGCCTTGTCTGTGCCCAGCCCAACTTCAATCCTTAGGATCAGGCTCCAATCGGGCTTGCTAAGAAAAGTTAGAATGTGATGTTAATATGTTTTAAAATGGGGTAGTTTCTGTGTAACAATAGAATGTGATGTTTTTGAAAATCACAAGATAAATTTGAGTTATCATTTTTTTAATCTATATCATTAGTTCTTGCTTAGAGTTGTGAGAGTGCACCGTGATGTCTAAGTACTAGTATACATGCATGGACAACATAGGATACATGCCAATACACACTGAGTATTTAATAGATTTAGACCTTGATATTTGACAAGTGGTTAATCTAGACCACGATCTATCTATCTAGCACTTGGAGTGGATACATCATATGCCCATGTGGCATAATAGATACTTTGTGACCTTCGAAAAATAACAAACCCTTTTGACAATAATATTTTACCATTAAAATGTCTTAATAGGTTTACTACAATTTCAAACATTTAAATATATATAAATAAATAAATAAATAAATATATATATATATATATATATAGAGAGAGAGAGAGAGAGAGAGAGAGAGAGAGAGAGAGAGAGAGAGAGAGAGAGACACACACACAAAACACCATTAAGGATTGGAAACCTCATCTATCTCCACAAGATTTGCAAAAACCTCAACCACATCCAACTAACTCACAGAAATCACACAAAAATGTTGAAATACAGTTTTACTCTTGATATTAAAAATTGAAAAATTAAAAAAGTATGTTGAATGATTAATTTGACCTTTCTAATTCCAATAGATTCTAATTCCAATCTGATTCTAAAAAATACAGTTTTATCCGATAGATTCTAATGACGGTTTCAAAAGTTTGACTTCTAAAATTATATCGGAGACTGAGAAGAAGATCGAAAACTCTAGATTTAACCAGAATTTCATGGGAAAACAAGAGAAGAAATGTAACAAACAAAAGTTCTGCTAGCAGCGCTCCGAGCCCTATGGAGTGCCTACCTACCTATTTTATGTATTTGGTTTGCACATCCTCCTTTAAAGAATGAATAAAACAACAAGGGGAAAAGGAAAAGGAAGAGAAAACCCATTGGCCCTAATACTTGGCTATAGTCTTTCCATGGATCATTCACCTCAACAAAAGGACATTAATCATTTCATTGATAAATAAATTTTGAGCTTCATATATCTCTCCTTCATTTCATGCTTGCATTTTAACTTTCTTCAATACTATTAGCTACATCTTCCAAAATTTTCCTCCAATCATAACTGAATATTAGCGCACGTGCTTCACCTTATATACTAACACTAGAACTTCTTTCTTTCAATAGATTTTGTTGCCTTGCATTAGCCGGGTAACAATGACTTTTCCCAACATTTATTTAAGGAAGGAATCATCCATTTCAGGGGAAACAAAACGTGCATTGTTTCAGGCACCAGGGTATGACCAATAATAATTTTGGTCAGTAGAGGTAGCTAGTAATCGTTATCATTTTGAACCTAGACCAGTGGAATCAGGTCATTTCATCAGATATAACGAACTAGAGAGATTTACTGTTCGTCGAGCATTTTTTGATACGGGTTGGTTGTAGGTTCTTTAATATCAGATACCTACCCGTTTAACCTTGTGAGTTAGTTCTATTGTAACTTTCAGGTAGAACAAGGTAAGGAAAAATGATGCAGACGATTCGTCCATACATAATTCTAGTTGGGTACTGGGGCAAAAGATTATCTTGGACATTCATAGTCTTGCCCGTCTCTTGGATGTCTCTATGGATGGAGAACTTGTTTAGGTACGGCCAAAGATTCCAGTTATAGATAAGTGGAAGCTTTCATTGGCATGGGAGTAGATGATGTTGTGTCCCAAATTAAGAAAAAATAATTGTTGACCATGTCACACCCCAATTTTGCACCAACCAGAATGGTGTGATGAACCGTCTATGATCCAACGGTTCAACCAGGATCTCGAATAGGCTGTGTCCTTTTACATAAATCATACACATCCACAACCATAATCAGAGTAAATAAATAATAGCGAAAGTCTTTAATATTAATGAACTGAGTATCTAACAGTGATATCATAAATAAAGTATCCAATTATCTTAAATAACTCAAGACATAAAATAAAATAAATTAATCAATTACTTATTCTGAATAATCCGATAATTAAAATCTAATCAAAGACGCATGAGTTGCACTCACATGACGAATCATGCGACTCCATCATAGCTTCTGCATCCATCGCCACAAAAATTTTGTACATCAGAGCATTCTTATAATCTTTTACGGTAAGACCGGCATCATCAACTAAAAATATTCGACGTCGAAAGGGTGAGCACACATCATGGCTCAGTGAGCAAACAAAACAATACAACAAACATATGCATGCATTCAATTCATATCTTTGGTCTGGTTCATAAGTTTGCAATGTGCAGTAGAAAGGATAGGTGGCCGCCGCACCTCTCTATACGAGTGTGTGAAGCCGCCCAATGGATCAAACATCATTACCATCCCACATGCACCCATCATGGAATAGAGATAGAGCTAAAGTGCCCGGATCAAACACCGCATGACACTTCCCCTGATGCCCTACCCATACTAACACGTAAGCCTCTATTGGCGAGGGCTTGCAAACTGGGCTCGCAACTAACCAATCCTAATGTCAAACAGTGTATCCAAGGCCTCAGCCCAGCATCCCTCAATATGTCCATAGAGATAGAGCTAAGATCCTCCGACAGAGTCAGAGATTACACGGTCCGAGACCACCTCCCCTGTTGCCCTACAACATAATAGTTCTACTAAGGTAATGGCGATACAACGATGTTAGTGGACAAGACTTAAGTAGAGATAGAACAAGAGTCTGGTGACCAGGATGAACCACAGTGTCACGTCCTCCCTTTGATGCCCCACTCGTATCAAGCACACTAACCACACACAAACATTCACGTGCCTATTCCTATCATCATCATCATCATCATCATGTTATAAATAAAAAAAATTAAATATGCATGAACATTAATAGTAGGAATATTGGATGACATGTGAAATGCACAATACACGCATACAAGCATAGAATCATTCATGGCATTGGACTCAATAAATAGAAACAGTTTATTATTAACCGATTAGTTTAGGTCTTGTTCCCTCACCTTTGATTGATAGTAGATCCTCGTTCAAGCTTAGTAATTCATTCTTAGCTCACTTGAAAACCTACAAGTTGATAGATTTTTAATTAGAATTAATTTCCATGTGTTTAGACTAATAAAAACTGAGGGGTCGTAGGTATGGCAGCACCTGTGGTCTCAGTTTCTGCGACCACAGGGCGTGGGGTCGCAGGGTAGGGTCGGACGTACTCCGACCACACGTGCGACCACACCCTCCCTGGAAACTTCCCTAGGGCATGTGGTCGGACATGTGTGTCTTGTGGGGTCAGACATCATGCGACCTCACGTGCGACCACACGTGTTATGGTCGACCTTTCACTCTTAATTCCATTCCTTCATGTTTGAATCCTTTGGCTTATCATCATGGTCCTTCCTATGACTGTTCTATGGCTCAAAACTATTATTTTATACACCACCCATTGTCCACATAATTTCTTCCATGGATTCTCTTGGAATTTATCAATGGATGGATGATTTGGGTTTCTCCTAAATCCTATCTTCTTCATAAACTATTTTAGGCTCTCAATTTATCATAAAAAATATGTTCATACCTTAAGCTTGCTGAAGATTCAGAGTTTTTTTCTGAATTTTCGTCTTCCTTAGTCTTCTTCTTCAATTTTCCTTCTCTTCCTTCTCTTCTCTTTCTCTCACTTTCAATTAGAGTTTTAAAGGAGTGAAAGAGACTAAGGGACGTCCTATTTAGAGAGGAAAACCCTTCATAATATGCCCCAATGAGTTTAGTAAAGAACCCCATTCGGATTAGGAAGGTTTCCTAAATTCGGTTTCTGTCTGGGTACAATGTGGTCGGAGGTGGGGTCGTAGAATCCGTTGACCACATCATTTAAAATGTCTAACCACACGACCTAAATTCGTGTGGTTGGACTATTTTGAGGTGTGGTTGGTCACACCTGTTTAGGTATGCGACCACACGCTCATAATTGATTATTTTTGGGTTGATTCCATACCTGGTCTTGTGGTTTCTTTACGCACTTGGTCTACTTGGCTCGACCATGATAGGTGGACCTGGTACAAGGTGGTAAAACCGGTTTGTTCGATACGGGTCTTACAACTCCCCCCCTTTTATTAAAAATTTTGTCCTCGAAATTTACACATACCTTCTGAGTCGAAAATGTGAGGATATTGCTTTCACATAGCATTCTCTTCTTCCCATGTGATCTGTTCTATATCTTGGTTTATCCAAATAACCTTAACATAATAAATGTCACGGTTACATAGACGTTGAACCTTTCGGCTGGTGATTTCAGTTGGTGCTACTTCGAACGTCAAATCATCAGTTAGACTCGGTGGATCCGCTGATAAAATGTGTGTTGGATCTCTGACGTACTTCTTCAGTAATGAGATATGAAATACATCATGCAGACTTGACATAGATGGAGGTAGTGTTAGCTGATACTCCATTTTTCCACGTTTAGCGAGAATCTCATATGGCCCGACATATCTCGGACTTAGCTTCCCTTTTTTCCCGAATCGTTTTAAGCCTCGTGTAGGTGATACTTTCAAGAATACCTTATCACCTACAACGAATTCAAGGTCTCGACGTCGAGTATCTGCATATTGTTTCTGACGATTCTGAGCTGTTCTAACTCTTTCCTTGATAATGTCGACTACTCGACAAGTCTCTTCAAAAAATTCTGATCCAACGATACTCCGTTCACCAACTTCATTCCAAAACAAAGGAGTTCGACACTTCCTACCATATAGTACTTCATAGAGTGACATCTATAAAGTAGCCTGGTAGCTGTTGTTATAGGAGAACTCGATCAATGGTAATTTCTCATCCCATGCTCCTTTGATATCAATAACACAGGCTCGAAGCATGTCTTCTAAAATATGAATGGTACGCTCCAACTGTCAGTCTGTCAGAGGATGGAATGTAGTACTGAATTTCAACGTGGTACCCATAGCCTTCTGTAATCCTTTCCAAAACTTTGAGGTAAAGCGTGGGTTTCTAACGGACAAAAGGCTTTTAGGTACACCATGTAATCTGACAATATTATCCACATATAGCTTTGCTAACCTCTCCAGGGTATACTGAGGTCAAGCGAGCTGTCTTAGTTAGATGATCTATAATCACCCAGACCGCGTCAACTACTCGAGGAGTCAATGGTAACCCGGTGACGAAGTCTATATTGATGCAGTCCCATTTCCATGCTGGTTCTGGCAGTGGCTGCAACAATCCTACAGGTCTTAGTCTTTCAGCCTTTATCCTCTGACAATTTAGGCATTGAGACACAAATTTAGCTACATCTACTTTCATTCCTCTCCACCAATATAATTTTTTTAAATCGTGATACATCTTTGTACTTTCAGGATGTACCAAATAAGCTGTGGTGTGAGCTTCCTTCATAAGTCTGTGTCTAATGTCCAAGTTTTCCATTTCAGGAACACATACTCTTCCTTTGTACTTCAGTACCTTTTCAACGTCCAAGGTGAACTCAGGAATAGTCCTACCTTTTTTGATGTCTTCTTGTACCGTTCTCAAATAAGGGTCTGATCTAAGAGCGGCTTTCACTTCATCTATTATATCAGGTACAATCTTCAATGTTGCGAACATATTTAAAAACTGATGAATAACCCCTTGGTTGGTTTATCCACCTGGTGCATCTATCATGAACTACTCATTACCATGATGAAATACTTTCCCTGTAACACACAATGCCGTAGTCGTGTTAACCTCTCCTTGGGATTTTATCATCGCTTTTCTGCTTAGCACATCAACAACTAGATTAGCCTTCCCTGGATGATACTGGATATCACAATCATAATTTTCAATAATTCTAGCCATCTTCTTTGTCTAATGTTCAACTCCTTCTGATTAAAAATAAGTGAGACTCTTGTGAATTGACTTATTCTGAAATTTCTCTCCATACAAATAATGTCTCCATATCTTGACAGCATGTACTACTGCTGCTAATTCCAAGTCATGAGTGGGATAGTTCTTCTCATGTGTCTTCAGTTGTCTTAAGGCATACGCAACTACTTGTTCACCTTGCATAAGTACACAACCTAAATCCAACCTAGACGCATCAGTGTACAAGGTAAACGGTTGTCCTGGAATAGGAATCGTTAAGATGGGAGCAGATATCAATCTAGCTTTCAATGTTTGAAAACCGTCTTCACATTTGTTGGTCCAAACAAACTTTTCTCCTTTCTTAGTTAAACTGGTGAGAGGTACGACAATTCTGGAGTAGTCTTCCATAAATCATCGGTAATACCTAGCTAGACCTAGGAAACTTTTGATTTCTACAACACTCTTAGGTGCTTTCCATTTCACTACGGCTTCAATCTTGCTAGGATCCACTTTAATTCTATCAGCGGATACAACATGGCCTAAGAAAGCGACCTCATTTAGCCAGAACTCACACTTTATAAATTTTACGTGAAGCTTCTCTTTTCTTAGTCGTTGCAAAGCGGCTCTTAGATTCATGATACGAGTTTCCTTGTCTTTGGAGTATACCAATATATCATCAATAAACACAATTACTGACTTATCCAACATATCATGGAATACCCGATTCATGAGTTCCATAAAAGTTACAGGTGCATTAGTCAATCCAAAAGACATGACTAAAAATTTATAATGTCCATATCTTGTTCTGAATGCTGTCTTTGGAATATCACCTTCCTTAATCTTCAGCTGATGGTATCCTGATCGAAGATCAATCTTGGAGAACACCTTGGCACCTTGCAACTGATTGAACAAGTCATTGATCCGAAGCAATGGATATTGATTCTTGATTGTAAGCTTATTCAATTCTCGATAGTCTATACACAGTCAAACGCTACCGTCCTTCTTCTTCACAAACAATACTGGCGCTTCCCATGGTGATATGCTGGGTCTGATATAACCCTTGTCCAGTAATTCCTATAACTGTACCTTTAGTTCCTTCAATTCAGTTGGAGCCATTCGATAGGGTGCTTTAGATACTGGCACGACTCCGGGTATCAGATCTATAATGAACTCTGTCGCTCGGTCGGGTAGTAGTCCTGGTAGTTCCTCAGGAAATACATCTGAAAAGTCACGCACAACATCAATATCTTTCATTTGTGGTACTTCCATGGTGAGATCAACCACGGATACTAGATACCCAACTCCTCCTTTCTTGAGGCATTTTCTAGCCTTTAATGGAGAGAGGATGAGTTTTCATTTATAGGGTAGTCTGGTTTCCCGCAAAACTAAACTCTGCTCTTTCCTTGTCTTTGAATGTTAGCTTCTTTTCTGCACATAATAGGTTTGTAGAATGTCGAGCTAACCAATCCATTCCCAAGATAACATCAAAGTCTGCCATCTCAAGTTGAATCAAGGTTGCATCCAAAATCTTCTGGCCGAGAAGAACTGGACATGGTCCATAACCTTTTTCTAGTTCCACTTCTAATCCCATAGGTGATCGTATAAGTAATTTGTAGTCTAACGATCTGAGGGGTAGATTTAGTTTCTTTCTAAATGACACAGATATAAAAGAATGAGTAGCTCCAGAATCAAAGAGCACTCTAGCAGGTATGCCATTAATAGGTACGATACCTGTGATTTGTTTTAATTTAGTCTACATACTCACACAAGATAATACAAAATGAATGGTTCAGGTCATACCTGTGACCACATTAGGTGATGTGGCAGCATCCTCGGATGTAACTGCATAAACCTTTTCTTGCTGTAGCTGCTTCCTGGGCTTAAGACACTCCTTGGAATAATGTCCCATTTGATTACAGTTATAGCATTTTACTCCTTCATTATTTTTCTTTTGTTGAGGTTGGGCTGTTGGAGTAGTCTTGGCTGCAGCATTAAATCCTTGAGTACAGAAGGGTTTGAATGTCTTTGTGTTCCCTCCGTTATAAGAATTTCCATTCGGCCTTTTGATACCTCTATTCTGAGCAAAGTAGCTCTCTCTTTGGCTCGATTCTAGCACTCGAGCAATCTGTGCGGCTTCGTTATAAACTTTCTTTACTAGCCCCAAAACATGCTCTCGAATGCTTCCCCTAAGTCCCATGACGAACCTTCGGGTTTTAGTATTTTCCTCCTGCATGCTAGAGGGAGCAAAGAAAAACAGCTCTTCATAACGCTGTTGATATGCATCCACAGTCATCTGTCCCTGATACAAACTCAGGAACTCTCTTTCCATAGCATCTCTGAAACTTCTGGGAAAATATTTCTCAAAGAATGCCTCTTTATGGATAGCCTAAGTCAATTGGGTGTGCTTGGTTAACAGATAAGTCCGAGTAGACTTCCACCAGTGGTGTGCATCGCCTTTCAGCATAAATGTTACACACAATACTTTTTCCTCCTCATTAATAGTCATCATCATAAAATTCCTTTCCATTTCATCGATCCAGTGAGCTGGCCACAAAGGATCTGCTGGCTTGCCATTATATTCCTTAGACTTCATTTTCAGAAAATACTCAATCAGTCGAGAGTAGTCCAAATGATACTGAGCATAGGCCCCATACATAAGTGGTTGATACTGGTAACTACCTTGGGCTGCCTCAGGGTTCTGTACTGGAGCTTGTGCAATTGGTGTTTGAGGTGCTTGGGGTACCGTGTTGCTACCCCCTGGTACTGTGCTAGCTTGTCTGGCAGGAATAGGTGTAGTATGTACAGCTGGAAAAACCATTCCCATAGCAGCTTGCATATTGGCTTGTACTTGCTGTATTTGTCGCAGCTGTTGTGCCAGGTTCATAACTGCTGTAGCCAAATCTGTAGGTGGGGCTGGCAAGTTTGTAGGATTAGCCTGGCCCTTAGCTCCTGGTGGTGCCATATTCTGATTTTCTTGTCCTTCAGGATTTTCATGGCTATCTTCCTCCACAGGTGGTGGTAGTGGAATTGGGTTATGACCTCGCCTAGTTACTCTTCGCCCAGCCATTTCCTGTTCTGGTGGTGGTAGTGTCTGAAAAAATCATAGAACATGTAAGGTAATCATAATATATGTTATTCCCATGTCAAAATTACACTAATCAATGTAAATTTCAAAATTTCCAAGTCATTCAGTCAAAATACTGTGTTTTCCATCGTAGGGTCGATGGTGGGGTCGCACTATGTCCGACCACAGGGTATGCGACCTCACAAAACCCTGTCAGCTCATCAAGAGCCTGGGGTCGATCGTAGGGTCGGTATATGTCCGACCACAGGGTCCGACCATACGAAGTCTGTCAACTCACTGAGAGCCTGGGGTCGATCGTGGGGTCGGTCTTGTGATCGTAGGTTTTGTCAAATTTTGTGACCACACGACTCCAAATCAGGTTTTTAAACCCGATTTTTGGAGTCATTTCCCACTTTCTCTTTTTCCTTCAACTCAACTCGCTTCCCTGAGTTGTTACAGTATCAACTACTTTTGTGTGGTGATTATTTCTTCCATTCACGACTTCTACTCCATTCCTTCAAGTATGTTCTCTATTGGTCTTCATTTTTAAGCTTTCAAAACTAGGTTTTTCTCCATTTATAGCATTTTCTTCAAATTAAAAATTTTCTAACCGTAAAAATTTGATTTTTATTGGGGGATTTTGCTATTGGCCAACCAATGGACAAAAGCCCTCAAGAAAATTTGAGTTTCATTGTTTAGTTTTTGAGAAACTTAAAATTTTCCATTTTTGACCTAATTTTTAGGATTTTTTCAAATTGTTGAAATTTCTTCAAATTCGATCTTTCTAGTTTAAATTTCCAATTGTATGAGCCTTGTAGGATGGTTTGTATCATATGTAAGTCCTCCTGCCCAACTGTTTGGGTGAAAAGTGAGGCTTTTGGCCAAATCATACCGTTATAATGCCAAAATTTTTGAGTTTTGCTCTATAACTCATATCTTTTCTATTTATCTGTGTCTTTGTAGATAACTTGGCTCGCACCAAAGTTCTCAGAGTTTATGATCCTATCCAATTTTGGTCTAATGAAGCAGAGGCTCAGTATGCTCGTTATGAGCATAAAAAGGTGGAAGGGGGTCGCTGTTTAAACTTGACTAGTCTAGCCTTGTTTAATGTAGAGGGTGCTTTTGGTGGCATAGGTTAGCTCCCTGTGATATCGTATGAGGCTTGCACCTGTCCTGCTCTGGTGAAGTAGTTTTATTGCAACCTTCAGGTAGTGGGTGATCCAAATGATACAGACAGGGGTAGGGAGCTCAGGATCACCAGTTATGAAAATCTCCTTTAACTGCCAGGAGTTGGCTGATCTCTTGGGTATATCAAACGATGGCCCCTTGGTGTACTGTGCATCTAAGGAACCCCAGTTCCTATCTTTGATGATATGTCCAGAAATTGATCACCAGCTTCTTAGAGATGATCTTTGGAGATGAAAGAAATCAACCTACGGCCGGAACCTCGGGTGTACTGCAAGATTATTCAACACAACCTGATTTCTCAAAGTGGCCATTATGAAAAGATTTTATAGTTGACCCAATATCTCTTGTACTGCATCTGCCCTAGGCAGCCCATCTGCCTCCCATATATTATCATCAAGACGATGATCTTGATCCGTGCTGCGATGCCTAGTCAGATAGGCAACCTGCCCTGCGGGCATTTGATCACTACTCTGCTCACTTGCCTGCATGTCGACTTGCTTGATGAGAGGATTCATGAGTACACCTTCTCGTTTGACCTTGACTGGGAGGCCATCCGTAAGATGGGGATGCGGGATGCGTAGGTCAGTGACGAGGAGAGGAACGCTATGGTGCGTCCTCGTACTCGGGTCAAGATAACAGACGCGGAGGCGACAGCAACAGTAGCAGGATTCCATGGGGGTGATGCTGAGGATGATGATCGTATGTACATGGATGTGGACGCCATACCTCCTCCATCACCATTGCATTCCACTGGAGCTGGCCCTTCTCAAGTTCCTCCTCACTCAGCTGGTCCTTCACACCCATCCCAGATGACGTGATGGGGTTGCTGTGTGAGATTAGGGAGGCCCAGCGCGCGTCTGATCAGCTGATGGCTGAGCTAGTAGCTAGTCTCCAGGTGAACCAGACTCAGGTAGCTTGGCTCATGAGGGTGTTGCTGAGGACTATGACCGAGATCATGAGGCACCTCCTCCTCCAGCACCTCCAGCTCCATGATACATTCTTTTTGTTTTTTCCTTGTACTACAGAGTAACTGTCCAGATTATGGACCGTACTCTGATTTGGATATATGTATATATATTATTTTTATTCGATGTGTATATGAAACTTGTTTCTCCTTTTATATATGCATTATTCTCTTTCTTAATTTTTGTCTCATACAATACAGGTGCTTATAGTGTGTTCTTATTAAAGCTTTTAAATTTTATCCTAACTCAGTTCATGAACTTTTGTGAAAATATACAGGTTTAAAAGACAGGGCCCGAGAGCTCTGACACCAAGTTGTCACACCCCAATTCTGTACCAACCAGAATGGTGTGATGAACCGTCTATGATCTAACGGTTCAACTGGGATCTCGAATAGGTTGTGTCATTTTAGTTAAACCATACACATCCACAACCATAATCAGAGTAAATAAACAATAGCGAAAGTCTTTAATATTAATGAACTGAGTATCTAACAGTGATATCATAAATAAAGTATCCAATTATCTTAAATAACTGAAGACATAAAATAAAATAAATTAATCAATTACATGTTCTGAATAATCCGACAATTAAAATCTAATCAAAGACGCATGAGTTGCACTCGCATGACGAATCATGCGATTCCATCATAGCTTCTGCTTCCATCGCCGCAACATTTTCATACATCGGAGCATTCATATAATCTTCTACGATAGGACCTGCATCATCAACTAAAAATATTTGACGTCGAGAGGGTGAGCACACATCATGGCTCAGTGAGCAAACAAAACAATACAAAAAACATATGCATGCATTCAATTCATATCTTTGGTCTGGTTCATAAGTTTGCAATGTGCAATAGAAAGGATAGGTGGCCGCTGCACCTCTATACACGAGTGTGTGAAGCCGCCCAATGGATCAAACACCATTACCGTCCCACATGCACCCATCATGGAATAGAGAGAGAGCTAAAGTGTCCGGATCAAACACCACATGACACTTCCCTTGATGCCCTATCCATACCAACATGTAAGCCCCTATTGACGAGGGCTTGCAAACTAGGCTCGCACTAGCCAATCCTAATGTCAAATAGTATATCTAAGGCCTCACCCCAGCATCCCTCAATACGTCCATAAAGATAGAGCTAAGGCCCCCCGACAGAGTCAGAGACTACACGGTCCGAGACCACCTCCTCTGATGCCCTACGACGTAATAGTTCTACTAAGGCAATGGCGATACGACAATGTTAGTGGATAAGACCTGAGTAGAGATAGAGCTAGAGTCTGGTGACAAGGATGAACCACAATGTCACGTCCTCCCCTTGATGCCCTACTCGTATCAAGCACACTAACCACACACAAACATTCACATGCCTATTCCTAGCATCATCATCATCATCATGTTATAAATAAACAGAATTAAATATGCATGAACATTAATAGTAGGAATATTAGATGACATATAAAATGCACAATACACGTATACAAGCATAAAATCATTAATGGAAATGGACTCAATAAATAGAAACAGTCTATTATTAGCCGATTAGTTTAGGTCTTGTTCCCTCACCTTTGATTGATAGTAGATCCTCGTTCAAGCTTAATAATTCTTTCTTAGATCACTTGAAAACCTACCAAGTTGATATAATTTTAATTAGAATTAATTCCCATGTGTTTAGACTAACAGAAACTGAGGGGTCGCAGGTGTGGCAGCACCTGTGGTCTTAGTTTCTGCGACCACAGGGCATGGGGTCGCAGGGTAGGGTCGGACGTACTCCGACCACATGTGCAACCACACCCTCCCTGGAAACTTCCCTAGGGCATGTGGTCGGACATGTGTGTCTTGTGGGGTCGGACATCATGCGACCTCACGTGTGGCCACACGTGCTATGGTCGACCTTTCACTCTTAATTCCATTCTTTCATGTTTGAATCCTTTGGCTTATCATCATGGTCCTTCCTATGACTGTTCTATGGCTCAAAACTATAATTTTATACCCCATCCATTGTCCACATAATTTCCTCCATGGATTCTCTTGGAATTTGTCCATGGATGGATGATTTGGGTTTCTCCTAAATCCTATCTTCTTTATAAACTATTCTAGGCTCTCAATTTATCATGAAAAATATGTTCATACCTTAAGCTTGCTAAAGATTTAGAGTTTTCTCTGAATTTTCCTCCTCCTTAGTCTTCTTCTTCAATTTTCCTTCTCTTCCTTCTCTTCTCTTTCTCTCATTTTCAATTAGAGTTCTAAAAGAGTTAAAGAGACTAAGGGATGTCCTATTTATAGAGAAAAACCCTTCATAATATGTCCCAATGAGTTTAGGAAAGAACTCCCTTCGGATTAGGAAGGTTTCCTAAATTCGATTTCTATCTGGGTTACGTGGGGTCGGAGGTGGGGTCGCAGAATCCGTCTACCACACCTTTTAAAATGTCCGACCACACGACCTAAATTCGTGTGCTTGGACTCTTTTGAGGTGTGGTTGGTCACACCTGTTTAGGCATGCGACTACATGCTCATAATTGACTATTTTTGGATTATTCCATACCTGGTCTTGTGGTTTCTTCACGCACTTGGTCCACTTGGCTCGACCATGATAGGTAGACCTGGTACAAGGTGGTAAGACCGATTAGTTTGATTTGAGTCCTACAGACCAGTTCCCAGAGTATACAGTCGCATCATTCAGCACAACATCATTCCCAAAAGCGATCATAGGGATACTATTGTGCATTTCTACGAGTTTGTTGCTTATTGTGTTATTACGTGGCGATAGCTTTATCTTCCTTACTTAATCTTGAGAACAACAATTACTTCAGTGCTTTATTCTCGGTTAGGCAGTCTTCCTTATAGTAGGTTTCTCACTCACTTATTCATTCAGTTGGGGATAGATCTTCCTCAAGGTGATTGTATGGAACGGTCCGTCCATTTAGACTTTGGTTGGAATTTACTACACATGCTCGGTCTTCAAAAGATCATTCTCAATGATGACTAGTTAAAGAGAATTCCTCATCCAAATCTACTGTTTTGGTGATGACCGGGTAAGAAAATTAATTTTAAAGCGATTCCATCTTCATCTAGGATTGAGTCGGCTTCAACAGATGATAGCAGTGATTAGACATATACTCCTACAGATTTTTCCCTTACTCGAAGCTTAGAAGATGTAGAGTTATTGGAACTTGAGCAAGAAAGTACACCACAGCGGCGAGAGGTTTACAACATTGTATCGTGTGCGATGGTTCCTCAAGCTATGACCGGTCCTTGATGTTGTGGAGCTGCAAGATGGGTTGGTGAATGCTCGCGGTCTGCTATATGAGTTACAGGAGTATCATTAGAGGGCACGAATAGGATTATCTTTGTACAAGAGGCATATGCTAAATAGCTTCTCAGGTGTGGAGCGACGTGGGATAGCGACTGAGAATGCTATGTTGCAATTATGTGATACCCTTGAAATTACTCGAAAAGAGGTATCCCCTATGTGGTACGCATTGACTTTGGCCAATTTATTCTCACCAGATCCCGTGAAAGTAGAGGCAAAGATTACAACGAAGTGGAAGGGAGTTACAAGGGTAGAGTTCGTTCCGTTGCCGGGGTTCAATAGGTAAAAGGAATTAATGGTACACCCTTCATCAGTTATCGACTCGGTCCGATCAGCTTGTTCTATAGCATGAGACTGACCTTGTTGGGATGGCTGCCAACTAGTAGCTAATACTTCGTTCACTTGAGTCCTATTGTCTAGAGTAGAGTTTTCAAACTTAAGACTATCTACCCTTCCCGCTTAAACATTGTTTCACTTGTTACCATTTATGTAATTTGGTATATACATTATGCTTTTTAGTTGGTATTCATTCTTTGGACTCTACTTACAGCTTATTTGCATTTGTATTTTATTTTTGTACACCTAATGTCCGCATCTTTTGTTATCACGTGAGTAATTCTAGTAATGGGTTATTATGACATGTTTTGATATACTAAACATCATCATGTAATTCATTGGATTGATAATGGAATAATGTGACCTGCTCTGATACCAAACTATATATCAGAGCACAGTGGATTGATCATGGCATAGCGTGACTCGCTCTGGTACCAAACACTGTATATCAGAGCACAGTGGATTGATTGTGGCATAGCGTGACTAGCTCTGATACCAAACTCTATCACAGCCCATTTCCCAACCTATCGGTAACATGGACTATAATGGGATTTTTCCATCCTATCAGGGCATAAGAAATCCCCTTCTAGGATAGCAAGTCAGGGTACTCCACAAGCCAATCCAGAGCAAGAAATTATCAGAATAAAAGTTTACCATCTTATTATTAAACAATATCACTTCCAAACAAAAGAAAGTAAATTAAATGGAGGACTTAAACTTAAACCAATTATTGAAGAGCTGACAATTTACTAAACCAAATTAATATTTAAGTTTCAATAAAATTTTCAGTTAAATATAACTCTATTATCCAAAAAGAAAATAAAACCATTATTCAATTGTTCAGAATTAATCCCAAGTAAATTAAATCCAACATAAATCATAACCATTGTTTTATAGCTTATTCAAATGTAAACCCAATAAACAACCCATGTCCTAAATAGAAATGGAAAAGGCTCAACTAAGGCCTAGCAGCAAATCTACGCATCACTGGATGGATCAGAGACGTCTTCCTCAGGCTCACAGTCCACATCCTCCACACACGAAGGACTGTAACCTAGGGCATCACAAAAAGAACCTGCAACATCTAAAAAGAATTTGTGTGTACAAGGCAAGCTCAAGCATAGCAAGAAAACCAGACATGCGCAAACAATATGCATGGAATTACGAATTTCATCAGGTAATATAACTGTAAGTGCCAGCTCAGGACAACCCACCCATGCATGGAGTTTCTAGTCTGCACGGGTCTCCTCCCATCAGATGATACCGCCTTACTCGGCATATAGTATCACCCCCAAAATATCGGTCCGTCGTTATGGCACAAGCCTGTATTATGCCAGCTACTTGCCCGTAACTCATCCCAAGCTTGTATTACACCAGCCACTTGAGGAGATGGTAATCCCACTAGTCAACTCCCCTACCCACCTATATTATGTCGGGCATTGGAAGCATCATAGTTATGTTCATACCACCTTTTTGTTGAACCCATGCCATTACATAACCCCCTAATGGCTAGGGATATAGTTATTCGAGATAACTAGCCATGTCCACCAAATTAACCAATTTACTAGACCGTAATGTTGCCAAGCTTCTGACCCCGTCCATCCTCCCACCTAGGACATCTTGACTTGGCTCGGTTACATATGGTCAATGCAACGTAGCGTCAATAAGAAGTGGTGCAAGCATCCCATTCCACCTACCCTCCTCCTTACCAACTTAACTAGACATCATGAATCAAGCACGGGTTAGTCTCTTTTGTGGAAAGGTAGCAAGTGTCCCATTCCACCCACCCTCTAATCCTTACCGACATTGCTGACCCCAAATACAAGGAATGCATATGCATGATCACACAAAGCAGTTTATTGGACGGCATGTTATCAAACAAGAGCATATTATCAATCGCATCCATCACACAACAAGTTCATATATAACTAATACTTCCAAACAAAGATCTAGTTTCCTTACAGATAGATAGAGAGTAAGATCCTTAGCAATCAGAGTAGGTATCCTTCTTTCAGATCAGGTAGCCTTCAACCAGCTTCCTCGTATCTCTAAAAAAATCATAACCAATGTAATTTTATTAACGCATTATTCAGGTTTCTCTTTATCATTCTCTGTGTTCCTTATTCAAGTGCTTTCATCGTTACTTATTTTCCTGATAGCCATTAAGCCAAATATCTTCTGTTTGCTTTTCATGACCTAGCATTTAGTGTCACACCCCAATTCTGCACTATTTATAATGGTGTGATGAACCGCTCATAAACCAACGGTTCAACCAGGATCTCAAATAAGCTGTGTTCGTTTGCTTAAACCATACATATCCACAACAATAATCAAAGTAAATACACAATAGCGAAGTCTTAAATATTAAATGAACTGAGAATCTAAATGTGATAAAATAAATAATTTAACCAATTATGTCCAAAAGGACTAAGACATAAACTTAAATAATTAATTCAAATACATTGTCTGTATAATCCAAATAAAAGTTTAATCGAAAACACAGGAGTTGCACTCGCATGTCGAATCATGTGACTCCATCATCACTTTAGCGTCCATCGCTGCAGCTTGCCCGTACACGGGAGCATTTATATAATCTTCAGTAGTGGTACCTGCATTATCAACTAAAATATTCGACGTCGAAAAGCGTGAGCACACATCACGGCTCAGTGAGCAAACAAAATAATGCAACAAACATATGCATGCATTCAATTCATATATGTGGTCTAGTTTATAAGTTTGCAATGTGCTATAGAAAGGTTCGGAGGCCGCCTCACCTCTATACACGAGTGTGTGGAGCCGCCCAATGAATATCTGCAATACCATCCCACATGCACCCACCATGGAAACAGTGTACCCAATGGGTATCGACATTGCTGTACCTCATGCTCCCATACCAACATGTAAGCCCCTATTGGCGAGGGCTTACGAACTGGGCTCACAACTAACCAATCCTAATGTCAAACAGTGTATCCAAGGCCTCACCCCAACATCCCTCAATAGGTCCATAGAGATAGAGCTAAGGCCCCCCGATAGAGTCACAGACTACACGGTCCGAGAGCACCTCTCCTGATGCCCTACGACGTAATTGCTCTACTAAAGTAATGGCGATACGACGATGTTAGTGGACAAGACTCGAGTAGAGATAGAGCTAGAGTCTGGTGACTAGGATAAACCACAGTGTCACTGTAAGACCCGCACTCCGTGAACCCGATCTAAACCTTGATTTCATGTCGTAACAGGTCTTCCGATCATCATCGGGCCAGACGGGACGAGCGGATGACAAACAGGTACAAAATCGGAACAAAGACAGTCAAATAATCATTATTTTATGTTGACCGGTTGATGGTACCGGTCTACATACCGATCGACTGGTCAACTCTGCGCAGTTGACTACGGAGATCCAGAATTGGATCTCTACGGGTCCCACTTTCCTAAACCCAAATACCTGGACCTTCCTAATCCTAATAGGGTTACTAAACCCTAATCCTAGCCTATATAAACACCTCTAAACCTCCTCAAATCCTTTCCATTATTCCTCAGAAACCCTAGAAAGGAGAAGGAGGTTGGAGAAGGAGAAGAAGCTAGGAAGAAAAAGGAAGTGTCGTGTCCTTGTCGTTCGACGACGCTCACCTTACGCCAGTCAATGGTAAGTGTTTGAATCATTCTTCTTACTTTATGATTCTAAGATAGTTGTATGGGTGGATCAACACCATGCAAAGCAGGTATTGATCTAAAACCCTAATTGGCCATTAAACCCTAAATTTTTGTAGAACCCTAGATTCGAGTTCTAGGATGATATTCATCGAAACTAGACTTGGATGAGTTAGAGATAACTCTAACTCAAAAATCAAACTTAAAATGGGTAGGAGAAACCCTGGAAACCATGGAGAATGATCGACGACAGTCGAAAAAACCCAAAGTATGGTCTTCCGGAGACATACTAGTCGACTATACCGGTTGCACCCTATGCGACCGGTATGTTGCCACCGGTACCTTCCGGGGGGCTGGTCTGTGGGGACCGGCTGACCATACCGATTGCCAGTTTTCCCCACAGAGCTGCCACTGGTACATGCCATCGGTCAACTCTGTGAGTGTATTTTTGTAACCTCGTTGGTTTTCCTACCAACGTGAAACCCTAAGAAACTATTCTGACGAAACCCTAATAATATTGTAGGAGTTTGTGATATTCCGTTTGGATCTTGTATGGTGGAGCAAGCAATCAAACCAGCGTCAGGTAAGGGGATCTGACCTAAACCCTAATAATTAATGGACAGTAAATCTTTGTTAATGACTCTGAATATATGATGTGATGTTTGTGCATATTCACATGACATCATTATTTCCAGTTATTATTATTGTTCATGCATATTCCATATGATAGGATGTGATTGTTATGCATGTGGTTGTTTTCGTTGGAGTGTGGAGTGGGAAGGGCATGGGGTCTAGGATCATTCCTCACTCTGGCACCTTTTGTAGTATTCTATTTTAACATGCTTGGTACGGGTGGGGTATCAGGGGAAGGTCGTGGCATGGTGGTCTCCGATGTTGATATTGACCTGGCCCTGATGATGTGACACTGTGGTCTTCGATGTTGACGCTGGTCTGGCTACGATGCTTTAGCTCTATCTCTATGCCGTAGGGAGTTATGTTGGGATAGGGTCTACTTGCGTATTGTTTTATCCTAGTGTGCTAGTTGCGGATAGGGTATCAGGGGGAGGTGAGGTATTGTGGTCTCCAGCCCGGCCTGCACGCTCTAGCTCTATCTCTATGCCATAGATGGCTGTGTTGGGATAGAGCCTATATTGATGACATATAGGATTGGTTAGTTGCGAGCCCAGTTTGCAAGCCCTGGCCAGTAGGGGCTTAGGTACTGGTATGGGTGGAGTATCAAGGGAGGTGCGAGTATACCTTAGCTCTATCTCTATCCCATGATGGGTGCATGTGGGTCGGTGGTAGTGTGATCTACTGTGCGGTGCCACACACTAGTGTATAGAGGTGCGGGGGCCACCAAACCTTTTATAGCACATTGCAAACTTAAACTAGACGACAACATAAATTGATTGTTACTCATGCAATATTGTGAAACTGTCTGATTGTCTTACTGAGCTAATTTGTGAGCTGACCCTTTGTATGTACATTGTTTTTAGATGTTGATGCGGGTTACATAGTGGACGACTATATGAACACTCCGGCGTATGGTGTCATTGCTGCCCTGGACGTACAGGCAGTGGAGGACGAGCATGACGCTTCATGCGAGTGTTCCTTCTGCGTGTACCTTTGATTGACTTCTATTTATTTTCAGTTATTTTCAGTTGGATTAAGTGGATGTAAGGATATTATATTTTATGTTGGAAATTTAGATAATTGATTATGTTATTTAAATTTATCAATAGATACTCAGTTCATTTATTTAAAGACTTCCGCTGTATTATTTATATTCTGATTGTGGTTATGTGTAATGGTTTGTATGAGTGGACACAGTCTATTCGAGATCCTGGTGTGAACCGTTGGTTCAGTGACGGTTCACTCACACCATTCTGGTTAGTTCAAAATTAGGGTGTGACAACTTGGTATCAGAGAACCAGGCTATGTTAGAGAGCCAAGCCCGGTAGTTGAGGAAGAGCAGGTTCCAAGGGCACCGACAAATTTTCCTGGCCCTCCTCACACGAACTCTGAGACAATTGTGACCAATCTAGTATATCAAATGGAAGCTCAGTAGAAAGCATTCCTGAGCGAGATGTTAAAGATTTTCAGGCCACCGGGTCATGTTCCCACTGAAGGTACGCCTGAGTCTAGAGGGAATAATACTACACTGCCGACGCGTGGTAGTCCAGGGCCGATGGGCTAAGCACAGAATGTACAACCACCGCACCAGTTTCCATCGTCTTCTGCTTATCAGGGAGCCTATCCGTATCCACCACCATTTTACGGGATGAATACACAGGGGCAGCACTTCATTCACAGGTAAGACAGGGAAACCATTGTGGCCAGCACAGTGGGTTGTAGAAATGGAGAAGAATTTCCGCCTGATGACTTGCACAGAGGATGAGAAGGTTCTGTTTGCCACTCATATGCTAAAGGAAGATGCGAATGCTTGGTGGAATTCTACATGGGCATATTTGGAGACAAAGCATACATAGGTGGATTGGGAAGTGTTCAAGGTAGCCTTCTTTGATAAATATTTCCCGAAAAGTTTCAGAGATCAGATGGAGAAGGAATTCCTTAATCTACAGCAGTCTCAGTCGACTGTGGATGCCTATCAACAGAGGTACGAGGAGTTATTTTTCTTCGCACCAGCAAGTATGCAAGAGGAAGAGACCAAGACGCGTAGGTTCACATGGGACTGCGTGGAAGCATCAGAGAGCATATATTGGGTCTGGACAAGATAATTTACAATGAGGCTGTACAGGTTGCAAGAGTGATGGAATCTAGTCAGAGGGACAGCTTCTTTGCACAGAACAGGGGATTGAAGAGACCCGCTACGGAGATTTCAGGTGGCGGTAACAATAGACCTTTCCACCCATACAGGGCTCAGTCCGCTACAGTGCTTGCAAGGAACAATACAGCACCACCTGTGCCACAGTTCGTTGGGCACAACCCGATTATCAAATGTTATAACTGTCAGCAGCTAGGACATGTTGCAAGGAACTACACTCTAAATAAGAAGCAACCTCCACAGCAAGGAAAAGTATTTGCTGTCACCACCGAAGAGGCAGCCGCATCACCTGATGTGGTCACTGGTATGATTCTACCCCTTACTATTTAGCTTACTATTTCCTTGTGTGTATGAGCATGTAGAACTAAGGGACAATAAAATTTCAGGAATTGTAAATGTAGCTGGTATACCTGCCAGAGTAGTCTTTGACTCTGGGGCCACGCACTCCTTTGTTTCTATTTCCTGTGGGAAGCGAATGGAGTTACCGATCAAGCACTTGAACCCAAGCTTGATAGTTCGCTCTCCGCTAGGAGTCGAGCTGGCTTTGACTGAATATTATGGGCCATGTACAGTTTGTATTGAGGCCCGAGACTTAGAAGCAAGTCTGGTACTACTCGAGATGGCAGACTTTGATGTCATCTCGGGAATGGATTGGCTAGGCCATCATTCAGCTAGCCTAATGTGTGGTGAAAGGAAGCTTGTGCTTACAGACAAAAAGGGGAAGGAGTATAGCCTCAATAGGACCAAGTTACCTAGGAAGCGGAAGCTGATCCTCTCCGCCCTAAAAGCTAAGAGATGCTTAGAGAAGGGTGGAGTGGGGTATCTAGTATCTGTAGTTGACATCACTGCGGAGTTACAAAAGATGGAAGATATAGATGTGGTATGAGAGTTCCCAGATGTATTTCCAGAGGATCTCCCAGGTCTACCATCGGTAGGGCTACAAAATTTGTGATAGACCTTATGCCAGGTTCGGCGTCGGTGTCTAAAGCACCTTACAGGATGGCCCCTACAGAATTAAAGGAGTTGAAGACCCAATTACAAGAATTGTTAGATAAGGGTTTTATACGACCTAGCATATCACCTTGGGGAGCACCTGTATTATTTGTCAAGAAGAAGGACAGAAGTGTACGGCTATGTATCGACTATCGTGAGCTGAACAAATTAACGATCAAGAATCAGTATTCTTTGCCTAGAATCGATTATCTGTTCGATCAATTCCAGGGTGCAAGGTTCTTCTCGAAGATTGATCTCCGATCAGGGTATCACCAACTGAAGATCAAGGCCGGAGTTTTTCCGAAGACTGCTTTCAAGACAAGGTATGGGTATTATGAGTTTCTAGTTATGTCGTTCGGGTTGACTAATGCACCAGCGTCGTTCATGGAACTGATGAACCGAGTGTTTCATGATATGTTGGACACTTTGGTCATTGTATTCATCGATGACATATTAATCTACTCAAAGGACAGAGAGACTCATGCAACACACTTGAGAGCAGCCCTACAACAGCTGAGAAAGGAGAAGCTTTATGCCAAGTTCAAGAAGTGTGAGTTGTAGCTGAAGGAAGTGGCTTTCTTGGGCCATGTAGTATCTGAAGACGGTATCAAGGTTGATCCAAGTAAGATAGCTACTATAGTAAGATGGGAAGCACCAAAATCTATTGCGGAGATTCGTAGTTTCCTTGGGTTGGCTGGTTATTATAGAAGATTCGTGGAGGATTACTCTAGGATCGCTGTTCCACTCACCAGATTAACCAAGAAGGGGGAGAAATTCATAAGGATAGATGAGTGCGAGAATTGCTTTCAGACTTTGAAGTCAAGACTAGTCTCTGCACCTATCTTGACCATCCCAGAACCAAGCGTACCGTTTACTTATATACGGATGCTTCAGGGTTGGGTCTTGGGTGTGTATTGATGCAAGGATAACAGATAATTGCGTACACATTAAGACAGTTAAAAGAGCATGAGAAGAATTATCCAACGCATGATTTGGAGTTAGCAGCGGTTAGACATGCCATCAAAACATGGAGACACTACTTGTACGGTGAAAAGTTTCAGATTAAGTCAGATCACAAGAGCTTAACTTATCTTTTCACTCAGAAGGATCTGAATATGAGACAAAGGAGATGGCTGGAGTTATTAAAATATTAAGACTGTGACATCCAGTACCATCCGGGTAAAGCAAATGTTGTGGCTGACGCCTTAAGCAGGAAGTGGGCATCGAAACCTGAGGCAAGACCAAGTACAAATGCCGCATTATGTGCTGCAGCCTTAAGTTCAATTGAAGGCGATGAAGAGTATATAATAGAGACGACAAAAGATCCAGTCGAGCAAGGTTTAATTCATAAGTTCACCATGATGTTTGCAGCTTTGAAGATCTCACCGGATCTAGCTGATGAAGTCAAGGTAGCAATCCTATAGGATCCATATCTCAAGACAGTGCAAGAAAACCTAGAGAAGGTACGAGCAATCCTGACTTTACCTTGGATTCAGACAAGGTACTCAGGTATCGTGGACAGTTATGTATACCTGAGAGTGAAGACTGCAATATCAGAGATCGAGTTATGACTGAAGCTCATTACACTCCATATTTGGTACATCCAGGAAGTACCAAAATGTACCATGATTTAAGAAGACTGTATTGGTGGAGGGGTATGAAAGCAGATATAGCTCGTTTCGTATTCCAATGTCTGAATTATCAACAAGTTAAAGCAGAAAGGCAGAGACCCGCAGGTTTGCTGCAACCACTCCCAGAGCCTGCGTGGAAGTGGGATTGCATCACTATGGATTTTGTCACTAGCCTACCTTTGACACCAAGGTCAGTGGATGCAGTTTGGGTAATAGTCGATCGACTCACCAAGACAGCACGATTCATTGCGATCAGACCTCAGTATACCATGGACAAGCTGGCCAAGCTATATGTAGATAATATAGTTAGACTTCATGGGATCCTAGAAAGCATAGTATCTGATAGAGATCCCCGGTTTATATCAAAGTTCTGGGAAGGATTACAGAAAGCTATGGGAACAAAGTTGAAGTTCAGTACAGCTTTTCACCCTCAGACGGATGGGCAGTCAGAACGAACTATTCAAATTTTAGAAGATATGCTCCGAGCTTGTGCCCTAGATTTCAAGGGAGCTTGAGACGAGAAGCTATCACTTATTGAGTTTGCTTATAACAATAGCTATCAGGCTACAATTCAGATGGCTCCATATGAAGCACTCTATGGGAAGAAGTGCCGAACACCTCTGTTATGGAATGAGGTGGGAGAAAGAAGAATTATAGGACCGGAGTTTGTTGAAGAAACTTGTCGAGTGATTGATCAGATTAAGGAGAGAGTAAAGGCAGCTCAAGTTCGACAGAAGCACTATGAGGATAATCGACGTCGAGATCTGGAGTTTGCAGTGGGTGACAAAGTATTCTTGAACATATCACCGGTGCGAGGTCTGAAAAGGTTTGGTAAGAAGGGGAAGCTATGCCCCATGTATATGGGACCATACGAGATATTGACCAGACGTGGTAATATAGCATATCAATTGGCTCTACCACCATCTATGTCAAGCATTCATGATGTGTTCCATGTATCATTATTGAAGAAGTATGTCAGGGATCCATCGCACATCTTGACAGCAGACCCCCCAGACTTGACAGAGGACTTAACTTTTGAAGTGGTACCTGTGATGCTCTCAAGGTGAAAGGTACAACAACTTCGAAGCAAGGATATCCATTATGTGAAGGTGCATTGGAAAAGCCAAGATGTCAAAGAAATTACTTGGGAAGAGGAGAGCGCGATGAGGAAGGAGTACCCTAACCTTTTCGACGATCAAGGTACGTTCAAATTTTGAGGCCAAAATTTCTTTTAAGGGTGGGGGAGTTGTGAGACCTACATGCAAATTTCGGGGACAAAATTTCTTGTAAGGGTGGGGGAGTTGTAAGACCCGCACTCCGTGAACCCGATCTAAACCTTGATTTCATGTCGTAATAGGTCTTCCGATCATCACCGGGCCAAACGGGACTAGCGGATGACAAACAGGTACGAAATCGGAACAAAGATGGTCAAATAATCATTATTTTATGTTGACCGGTCAATGGTACCGGTCTACATACCGATCGACCGGTCAACTCTGTGCAGTTGATTACAGAGATCTAGAATTGGATCTCTGCGGATCCCACTTTCCTAAACCCTAATACCTGGACCTTCCTAATCCTAATAGGGTTAATAAACCCTAATCCTAGCCTATATAAACACCTCTAAACTTCCTCAAATCCTTTCTATTATTCCTCACAAACTCTAGAAAGGAGAAGGAGGTTGGAGAAGGAGAACAAGCTAGGAAAAAGAAGGAAGTGCCGCCCTTGCCATTCGACGACGCTCACCTTATGCCAGTCAATGGTAAGTGTTTGAATCATTCTTCTTACTTTATGATTCTTGGATAGTTGTATGGTTGGATCAATACCATGCAAAGCAGGTATTGATCTAAAACCCTAATTAGCCATTAAACCCTAAATTTCTGTCAAACCCTAGATTCAAGTTCTAGGATGATATTCATCGAAACTAGACTTGGATGAGTTAGAGTTAACTCTAACTCAAAGCTCAGACTTAGAATGGATAGGAGAAACTCTGGAAACCATGGAGAATGATCGACGGTAGTCGAAAAAACCCAAAGTATGGTCTTTCGGAGACATACCGGTCGACTATACCGGTTACACCCTGTGCGACCGGTATGTTGCCACCGGTACCTTCCGGGGGGCTGGTCTGTGGGGACCGGCTGACCATACCGGTTGCCAGTTTTCCCCACAGAGCTGCGACCGGTACATGCCACCGGTCAACTCTGTGAGTATTTTTGTAACCTCGTTGGTTTTTCGACCAACGTGAAACCCTAAGAAACTATTCTAACGAAACCTTAATAATATTGTAGGACTTTGTGATATTCCGTTTGGATCTTGTATCGTGGAGCAAGCAATCAAACGAGCGTCAGGTAAGGGGATCTGACCTAAACCCTAATAATTAATGGATAGTAAATATTTGTTAATGACTCTGAATATATAATGTGATGTTTGTGCATATTCACATTCCATATTTATTTTCAGTTATTATTATTGTTCACGCATATTCCATATGATAGGATGTGATTGTTAGGCATGTGGTTATTTTTGTTGGAGTGTGGAGTGGGAAGGGCATGGTGCCTGGGATCATTCTTCACTCTGGCACCTTTTGTAGTATTCTATTTTAACATGCTTGGTACGGGTGGGGTATCAGGGGAAGGTCGTGGCACGGTGGTCTCCGATGTTGATGTTGACCTAGCCCTGATGATGTGACACTGTGGTCTCCGACGTTGACGCTGGCTTGGCCACGATGCTGTAGCTCTATCTCGCTGTCGTAGGGAGTTATGTTGGGATAGGGTCTACTTGTGTATTGTTCTATCCTAGTGTGCTAGTTACGGATAGGGTATCAGGGGGAGGTAAGGTATTGTGGTCTCCAGCCTGGCCTGTACGCTCTAGCTCTATCTCTATGCTGTATACGGCTATGTTGGGATAGAGCCTACATTGATGACATATAGGATTGGTTAGTTGCGAGCCCAGTTTGCAAGCCTTGGCCAGTAGGGGCTTTGGTACTGGTATGGGTGGAGTATCAGGGGAGGTGCGGGTGTACCTTAGCTCTATCTCTATCCCATGATGGGTGCATGTGGGTCGGTGGTAGTGTGATCTACTGTGCGGTGCCACACACTCGTGTATAGAGGTGCGGGAGCCACCAAACCTTTCTATAGCACATTGCAAACTTAATCCAGACCACAGCATAAAATGATTGTTACTCATGGATAATATTGTGAAACTGTCTGATTGTCTTACTGAGCTAAGTTGTGAGCTCACCCTTTGTTCGTACATTATTTTTAGATGTTGGTGCAGGTTACACAGTGGATGACTATATGAATGCTCCGGCGTATGGTGGCGTTGCTGTCCTGGATGTACGGCAGTAGAGGACGAGCATGACGCTTCATGCGAGTGTTCTTTCTGCGTGTACTTGACTTCTATTTATTTTCAGTTATTTTCAGTTGGATTAAGTGGATGTAAGGATATTATATTTTATGTTTAGAAATTTGGATAATTGATTATGTTATTTAAATTTATCAATAGATACTCAGTTCATTTATTTAAAGACTTCCGTTGTATTATTTATATTCTGATTATGGTTATGTGCAATGGTTTGTATGAGTGAACGTGGTTTATTCGAGATCCTAGTGTGAACCGTTGGTTCAGTGACGGTTTACTCACACCATTCTGTTTGGTTCAGAATTGGGGTGTGACAGTCACGTCCTCCCCCTGATGCCCCACTCACATCAAATACACTAACCACACACAAACATTTATATGCCTATTCCTAACATCACCATAATCATCATGTTATAATAAACGAAATTAAATATGCATGAACAGTAATAGCAGTAATATTGGATGACCTGTTAAATGCACAATACACACAAACACGCATAGAATCAATCAATCATGGTATCAGACTCAATAAACAAAAACAGATTTTTATTATCCAATTTAGTTTAGGTCTTGTTCCCTCACCTTTGATTGAGTGTAAATCCTCGTTCAAGCTTTAAGAATCACTTTTAAATCACTAGAAAAACATAACAAGTCGATAGATTCTAATTAGAATTAATTTCAATAAATTTAGACTAGCTGAAATCATAGGGTCGCAGGTAGGGTAGCACCTAGGGTCGGTTACCCAATCGACCCTAAGGTGTAGGGTCGGACATGGGGTCGGTTATCAATCGACCCTATGTGCGACCACACCCTCCCTGGGACTTTTCGAGAGTATGTGATCGATCCTGTGGTCTCGTAGGTCCATTATAAGATTGTTCTATGGCTCATAACTATGATTTTTACACACTTTCCATCGTCTATGATGATTACTTACATGGATTCCTTCGAAACTCATCCATGGGTAGATGATTTGGGTTTCTCCCAATCCTAGCTTCTTCATATTCCATTCTAGGCTTTTAATTTATGAGGGAATTAGACTCATACCTGAAGTTGGCTGAGATTCAGAGGTTTCTCTGAAGTTCCTCCTTTTCCTTAGTCTTTTCTACAATTTTCCTTCCCATTTTTCTTCCTTATCTTTCTCTTTCTCTCACTTTCAAGTAGGGTTCTAAAAGAAGTGAAAGAGTCTAAGGGACGTCCTATTTATAGAGAAAAATCTTCCAAAATAAGTCCCATCGAGATTAGGAAAGGACTCCTTGAAATTAGAAAAGTTTCCTAATTTACGGTTTCAGTCTGTCATCATAGGGTCACACGTAAGGTCGCAGGACCCGTCGACCCTATGGTTCTCAAGTCATCCGACCCTACGACTGAAAAGTCATGGGTTGGACTTCTATTGAGGTGGGTTCGACCCTACCTGTTTAGGCATGCGACCCTACCCTCATATTTACTTTTTTTGGGGTCAAATTCATACCTGATTTTGTGATTTCCTTCACGCATTTGGTCCACTTGGCTCGACCATGATAGGTAGACCTAGTACAAGGTGGTAAGACCGGTTAGTTTAATATGGGTCTTACATCTAGAGGTCCTATCACACCCCAATTTTGGACTAACCAATGGTGTGAAACAGTTCAAACCAGGATCTCGTATAGGCTATGCCAACTATGTTAAACCAAAACACATTCCATAATAATAGTCAGAGTAAATAAGTAAATAGAAAAAGTCTTATTAATAATGAACTGAGAGTCTACAGTGATAATTAAATATTTAACAAGTTATCTTCAAGTAGCCAAAACATAATTAATACTGATTACAAATATCACAATACAAAAGTTAACCACTAAATGTAAACATAGTTGATACACTAGCTTGACAAGCCATATTCGTCGTCCACAGCTTGCACATCCATAGCCACTGCATGTCCACACGTTGGTGTATTCATATAATCTTCAGTCGTAACACCTACAACATCAGAAGCTAAAAAGAATTACATGTACGAGGGTCAGCTCTCCAACTTGAGCTTAGTGAGTGAACAAAACAATGCAACAAACATATGCATGCATTCAATTCATATCTTTGGTCTGGTTTTTAAATTTGCAATGTACTATAGAAAGGTTTGGTGGCCCCCACACCTTTATACACGAGTGTGTGAATCCGCCCAATGGATCAAACACCATTGCCGTCCTACATGCACCCACCATGGAATAGAGATAGAGTTAAAGTGTCCGGATCAAACACTACCAACACTTCCCCTGAGGCCCTACCTATACCAACACATAAGCCCCTATTGGCGAGGGCTTGCAAACTGGGCTAGCAACTAACCAGTCCTAATGCCATACAGTGTATCCAAGGCCTCACCCCAGCATCCTTCAATACGTCCATAAAGATAGAGCTAAGGCCCCCTGGTAGAGTCAGAGACTACACGGTCTGAGACCACCTACCTTGATGCCCTACAACGTAATAGTTCTGTTAAGGTAATGGCGATACGTCGATGTTAGTGGGCAAGACTTGAGTAGAGATAGAGCTAGAGTCTGGTGACGAGGTCAAAGACCACCATACCACGTCCTCCCCTTGATGCTCCACTCGCATCCAACACACCAATCACATACATATATTCACATGCCTATTCCTAGCATCATCATCATCATCATGTTATAAATAAACAGAATTAAATATGCATGAACAGTAATAATAGAAATATTGGATGACATGTGAGATGCACGTTTCAAGCATATAAATATAGAATCAATCATGGCATTGGACTCAATAAAGTAAACAATTTATTATTATCTAATTAGTTTAGTTCTTGTTTCCTGACCTTTGATTGATGTTTGTTCCTCTCCCAAGCTTTGAAAGTCACTTTGAATCTATTAGGAACCTAAACAATTAATATATTTATGTTAGGGTTTAAGTTTACCAAGTTATAGTAGTCAAAAACCTTATTCGGTCTCAAAATATGTTTGCTATTATCGTGTGGTCGAACACTGTGGTCGCAATATATAAGAGCACACACTGTATGGTCGAACACTGTGGTCGTATTTTATGCAACCACACCATGCGACCACACCATTTCTGGGAACTTCCCAAATAGCTGTGGTCGACCCTCTGGTCACCCTGTGGTTGACCACAGGCTGCGACCACATGATGTTTGGTCAATTTTTCATCTCAATCCGAATTCTTCCTGAGTCGATTCCTCGGCTCATCACTTGGGTTCACCCTATGGTTATCCTATGGCCATTATCTATAGTTTCTCATTATCAATTATTCCTAACCTATTTTCTCATGGTTTTTCTTAGAAATTCCATAATCAAAATCATTACATTAGATTTAACACATCAACTTGAAAAGAACCTATTCTATCTGATCTACCCCATAGAGTCAAGTCCATACCTTAAGCTTGCTGTAGAGAGATAGAACTTTTCTCTACAAAACCTTCTTCTCCAAGCTTATTCTCCAAATCTCCTTCTTCCCCTTTTCTTCCTTACTCTTTTTCTCTTAGGTTTGGGGTTTCAATTTGAGTTTTAAAAGAGTGAGAGAGGCTAAGGAACGTCCCTTATACAGAGCAAAACCTCTATATAGAGTCCCACTTTAATTAGGAAAGAGTCCCCCCTCAAATTAGGAAAGTTTCATAAACACAGAGTCTATTCAGTATCGTGTGGTTGCATGTGGGGTCGCAGAATCCGTCGACCACACATCCAAAATATGCGACCACACGTTGTGTGGTCTCATATGTGTGGTTTCATGTGCGACCACATGTATCGACCACACCCCTCAAAACTACCACCACATATCCAAAATTTATCGGTTTTTAGTTTTTGATAGGTTTCTTCCACACAAACTTAACCAGTCAACTACGTCAACTAAATTTGACTTGTTGCTTACCTTATCTTGTGATTCTTCATACAATTGGTTCACTTGAGCCGATTATGATGGAAAGATCGATCGTAACACGAGAATGTAAGGTTAGACCAGGTTTGTGGCGTGCGGGTCTTATAGGTCCACTATTAAGTTCACTTGATACTATTTACAGACTAAGGATGACTTTTAACACATAAGAGTATGTTGCCCGAATAAGGTAAGTAAAGAGTGAGTGGTTCTCACAAGACAACACACCCAAGGTCAGAAATTTCCTTCTAAGGGTCTTAATACTAAGAAGGACTTCTTTTAATGAACTCAAGGGTATTCTAACACTACACATAGGGGCAGGTTACTAGCTACTAAAGTTCCATACTTTCCATCCAAGGTTCTCTTGTTACTTGAGGTAACAAACAACAAGCTACCTAAGCAGGTCATTAAATTATTAATTGAAATGACGGATAATGCATACTAACCAGTAGGGTTTTCAGGGATCTAACACTGCAAATAAGTTCCTAAAATTCCTAGAAGATTACTGATCTGTAGCATGTGACCGACCACATGGTTTTTGACCATTAGGCATGTAGCTCATGTCATCGACCGCACGTTGAAATGTGGTTTTTTGACTATGCCAGCATCCCAAAAAGTTTCCTATCTCCTGTAGGGTTGTGTTTATAGTCTTACCTCGTAGAGGTTGTCTGTGGTTGGTTATTTCATAGGGTAATCCGAACTTGCTTCGGTATAAATGGTGTACAACGGGTTTTGCATAAAAGGAAAAACCAAAACTATGATATAAGCCTTTAATTAAATCAAATAAAATTCCAGAAGGTCATTGGCCAATTTTGGTAGAGATCTAGTATCGAAAAGGTGTGTGGCTGATGCCATCGACCGCACGTCTCAACAGCCAGATCGTGCGGCTCGTGCCATCGACAGCACGTTGAAATGTGGTCTGATGGTTATCGAACTTCTTCCTAAATTTTCTTTGTATTTTTCTTAGTCTAATCCTAGAGTTTGAGCTCCAAAATAAGTTTCTACTATAGGTTTTGGTCATTATTTTGATTTGACACCTTACTGAGTTTTCAGATCTGTTCTAAAACTTTAGATCTGACCTCTTAGCATTCGGAATCCATTATTGATTCATGATCTATGTATCCAAGGGTCAACTTAGATCCCTAGGGGTCATTTTATGGTTACCAAAATCAATAGATCATCTGTTTACAATTTCCTATGATCCGATCTTACCAATTCATCATACATGCATGCTACTGTCCATAGTTTGTTGAGTGAATAATAGTCTGCAGATGTCACACCCCAATTCTGGACTAACCAGAATAGTGTGATGAATCGTTAATAAATCAACGGTTCAACCAGGATCTCGTCTAGGTAGTATCCACCATATCAAACCACACATATTCCACGGTAATAATCAGAGATAATAAATAAATAAGCGGAAGCCTATATAATTAATGAACTGAGTATTTAACAGTGATAAATAAATATTGAATCCAGTTATCTCCAAGTAACTCAAGACATAAAATAACATAATCAATTACATGTCCGATAATCCAAAATATAACTAAACTAATCAGAGATGCATTGATTGCACTCGAATGAAGGATCATGCGCATCTTCAACAACATCTATGTCCATAGCCGCCATGTGTCCATACGACGACGCATTCACGTACTCTTCTACAGTAGGACCTGCATCATCAACTAAATATATTTGACGTCGAAAGGGTGAGCACACATCATGGCTCAATGAGCAAAACAAAACAATGCAACAAACATATGCATGAATTGAATTCATATATTTGGTCTGGTTTTTAAGTTTGCAATGTGCTATAGAAAGGTTTGACAGGCACCGCACCTCTATACATGAGTGTGTGAATCCACCCAATGGATCAAACACCATTGCCATTCTACATGCACCCACCATGGAATAGAGATAGAGCTAAAGTATTCGGATCACACACCACCAATACTTCCCCTGATGCCCTACCCATACTAATACATAAGCCCCTATTAGCGATGGCTTACAAACTGGGCTCGCAACTAACCAATCCTAATGCCATCCAGTGTATCCAAGGCCTTACCCAAATATCCTTCAATACGTATAGAGCTAAGACCCCCAGGTAGAGTCAAAGACCACACGGTCCAAGACCACCTCCCCTGATGCCCTACGGCGTAATAGTTCTGCTAAGGAAATGGCGATACGACGATGTTAGTGGACAAGACTTGAGTAGAGATAGAGCTAGAGTCTGGTGACCAGGTCCGAGACCACAATGCCACGTCCTTCTCCTAATGCCCCACTCACATCCAACACACTAACCACATACACACAATCACATGCCTATTCCTATCATCATCAACCAACATGGTAGCAAATAGACAAAAGTAAATACGCATGAGCAGTAATAATAGTAATATTATATGATATCTGAGATGTACATTACAAACATACAAGCATAGAATCAATCATGGCATTGGACTCAATAAAATAATAGTTTATTATTATCCAATTAATTTAGGTCTTGTTCCCCCACCTATTAGCAAAGCTCAATCTCCTTCCAAGCCTTATAACTCTCTTTGAATCAATTTAGTAACCTAGAATTTATATAGATTTAAGTTAGAATTTATGTGTAACATGTTACAGTAGTCAAAGATAAAAAATAGATCGCTGATAGGTGTCTGATTGGTCCTATGGTCTCATAATATGTCGACTTTACCTCGTACAGTTGATACCCTACGGTCGCACTATATGCGACCATACACCTACGACCATATGATTCCTGGATTCTTCCTGAATGGCTATGGTCGATACCCTAGCCATGCTGTGGTCGACCGTTGCTGCGACCATACGGTTTTCTGACCAATTTTACTTTCAATCCGAATTCTTCCTCTTGGCTCTTCAATAGGGTCCTTCCTAATGATCATTCTAAGACCAAATTTCTTACTTTTACCAACTAATTACTCTAACCCATTATCCATGGTCCCTTCTTGATATTTGCTCAGAGAATCCCCACAGTTGGATCCTTACATTGGATTTTGTATTGCAATTTATGCTAGAAATTCTCACTCTTAATGTTCTAAGGCTACAGAGACAAGGTTCATACCTTACTTGTTGCAGTGAGTTTGTAGAATTCTTCTCTCTGCCTTCTTCTTAGTCTTCTTTCCTTCTCTTTCTCTTTATTATCTTCCTCTAGGGTTTGATGATGTTCCAAAAGAGTGAAAAAGGGTTGAGGAAAGTCCTTTATATAGAGAGAAACTCTCCATATAAGGCTCTCTAACAATAAGAAAGAGATCTTCCTTTTATTTGGAAAGTTTCCAAACTTGGAGTCTGGTTTGAGATCGTACGGTCATAAAATCCATCAACCATACACTTGAAAACATCAACCGTATGGCTATTAGTTAGTGGTCTTTCTTTCTTACTGTATGGTCGACCATACCTACCCAGGTAGTCGACCATACACTTGATTTTAAGTGTTTTGGGTCAATTTTCATACCTGGTCTTGTGGTCCTTCTTCACATGGTCGATCCATTTGATCCAGCTATGATGGGAAGACCTGGCACGATACGGTTAAACCGAGTGGAGTGCGAGTCTTACAGCAGGTTCATGGCTCTACCATGGATGAAGGATCTTTAATTTCTTCTATAGGGTTAGCCTCAGATAACCCATTACCACCGCACCAACTAATAAGTGAGAGACTTCGTTTCTAAAATTCTTAATTTCTCATTACTCTATAGCCATTAACTGAATCAGACCTTAAAATAAAGAGAGGTACCTACAGACGATTTGATTCCTTGTTGAGCTTTACAACAATGGAGTATTGATCCAGAGGTTGGTCTTCTTTTATCTTTTTCTTCCTTCTCCTCTGCATCTCCTCCTTATTGGGCGGAAATGAGAGAGAAAGCTCTTCTTTTCTCTTATTATTCTTCTTTTTCTTCCCTTCTTCTCACTTCCTCTTTCTTTTCTTCTCTCAGAGACATGTTGGAGGTTTCTCTCCCTCTAAATCTTTTGGTTTCATAGATTGGGATGAGGGAGTAGAGAGAATGGAAGCCCATTCTTCCCAAATCGGCAAGCATGAGAATTCTAGAATGGAAAGGGAATGATTTCTCCTCACTTTCTGTTCGTGGATCAATCACAATTGCTTACCATGTTTAAGCCATGGGGGGTAAGCTTTCCATGCAAAGAAGAAGGGTTCAAATTCAAACAGTGAGACTTACACACAGATCATCTCCAATTCGAGTCCGCGCTTAAGGGGTGCTGTAAGACCCGTATCGAACTAACCGGTCTTACCAGCTTGTATCGGGTCTACCTATCATGGTCAAGCCAAGTGGACCATGTGCGTGAAGAAACCATAAGACCAAGTATGAAATCAACCCAAAAATAGCCAATTATGAGCGTGTGGTCACATACCTAAATAGGAGTGACCGACCACACCTCAAACGAGTCCAACCACACGAAATTAGGTCATGTGGTCAGACATTTTAAAAGGTGTGGTCGACGGATTTTGCGACCCCACCTCTGACCACACGGAACCCAGTCAGAACTGAAATTAAAAAACCTTCCTAATTCGAAAGGGGGGTCTTTCCTAAACTCATTAGGGCATATTATGGAGGGTTTTCCTCTATAAATAGGATGTCCCTTAGCCTCTTTTACTCCTTTAGAACTATAATTGAAAGTAAGAGAAAGAGAAGAGAAGGAAGAGAAGGAAAATCGAAGAGGAAGACTAAGGAGGAAGAAAATTAAGAGAAAACTCTGAATCTTCAGTAAGCTTAAGGTATGAACATATTCCCCATGATAAATTGAGAGCCTAGAATAGTTTAAGAAGAAGATAGGATTTAGGAGAAACCCAAACCATCAATCCATGGATAAAATACCAAGAGAATTCATGGAGGAAATTATATGGACAATGGATTGTGTATAAAATAATAGTTTTGAGCCATAGAACAATTCTAGGAAGGACCATGATGATAAGCCAAAGGAATCTAAACATGGAGGATTGGAATTGAGAATGAAAGGTCGACCAACACACGTGTAGTCGCACGTGTGGTCGCATGATGTGCGACCACACGAGACGCACATGTCCGACCACATGCCCTTGGGAAGTTTCAGGGAGGGTGTGGTGGCACGTATGGTCGGAGTATGTCCAACCACACCTTGCGACCCCACGCCCTATGGTCGCAGAAATTGAGACCACAGGTGCTGCCACACCTGCGACCCCTCAGCTTCTGTTAGTTTAAACTCATGGAAATTAATTTTAATTTAAAATTTATAAATTTGTTAGGTTTCTAAGTGGTTTAAAAGTGAATTACAAAGCTTGAACGAGGATCTACTATCAATCAAAGGTGAGGGAATAAGACCTAAACTAATTGGCTAATAATAATTTGTTTCTATTTATTGAGTCCAATGCCATGAATGATTCTATGTTTGTATGCGTTATTGTGCATTTTACATGTCATCCAATATTCGTGCTATTAATGTTCATGCATATTTAATCCTGTTTATTTATAACATGATGATGATGATGATACTAGGAATATGCATGTGAATGTTTGTGTGTGGTTAGTGTACTTGATGCGAGTGGGGCATCAGGGGGAGGATGTGACACTGTGGTTCATCCTAGTCAGCAGACTCTAGCTCTATCTCTACTCAAGTCTTGTCCACTAACATCGTCGTATCGCCATTACCTTAGTAGAAATATTACGTCGTAGGCATCAGGGGAGGTGGTCTCGGACCGTGTAGTCTCTGACTCTTCCAGGGGGCCTTAGCTCTATCTCTATGGACGTATTGAGGGATGCTGAGGTGAGGCCATGGATACATTGTTTAACATTAGGATTGGTTAGTTGCGAGCCTAGTTTGCAAGCCCTCGCCAATAGGGGCTTACGTGTTGGTATGGGTAGGGCATCAGGGGAAGTGTCAGGCGGTGTTTGATTCGGGCACTTTAGCTCTATCTGTATTCCATGATTGGTGCATGTGGGATGGAAATGATGTTTGATCTATTGGACGGCTTCACACACTTGTGTGTAGAGGTGCGGCAGCCACCTATCATTTCTATTGCACATTGCAAACTTATGAGCCAGACCAAAGATATGAATTGAATGCATGCATATGGTTGTTGCATTGTTTTGTTCGTTCACTGATCCATGATGTGTGCTCACCCTTTTGACGTTGAATATTTTTAGTATATGATGCAGGTCCTACTGTAGAAGATTATGTAAATGCTCCGATGTACGGGCATATTGCGGCGATGGATACAAAAGCTATGATGGAGTCGCATGATTCGTCGTGCGAGTGCAACTCATGCGTCTTTGACTTGATTTATTAGTTGGATTATTCAGACGATGTAATTGATTAATTTATTTTATTTTATGTCTTAGTCATTTGGAGATAATTGGATAACTTATTTATGTTATCACTGTTAGATTCTCAGTTCATTAATATTGAAGACTTCCGCTATTATTTATTTACTCTGATTATGGTTGTGGATGTGTATGGTTTAAGCAAAAAGGACACAGTCTATTCGAGATCCTGGTTGAACCGTTGGATCATAGACGGTTCATCACACCATTCTGGTTAGTGCAGAATTGGGGTGTGACAACTTGGTATCAGTGCTCTGGGTTCCTGTCTATTAAACCGATATACTTCCATAAAAGTTCATGAATTTAGTTAGGATAAAATTTAAAAGCTATAATAAGAACACACTATAAGCACCTGTGTTATATGAGACAAAAATTATGAAAGAGAATAATGCACTATTAAAATGAGAAACCAGTTTCATATACACATCGAATAAAAACAATATATATATATATATATATATATATATATATATATATATATATATATATATATATATAATATATCCAAATCGGAGTATGGTCCACAATCCGCAGTACCTACTGAGTACAAGGAAAAAGTAAAAAGAATGCATCATGGAGCCGGAGGTGCTGGAGGAGGAGGTGCCTCACGATGTCGCTCATAGTCCTCAGCATACACTCTCGTCAGCCAGGCTACCTGAGTCTAGGTCACCTGGAGACTAGCTACCAGATCGGCCATCTGCTGATGAGACGAGCATTGGGCCTCCCTAATATCATGCAGCAACCCCATCACGTCATCTAGTGGTGGGTGCGAAGGACCAGCTGAGTGAGAAGGTATCCGAGAAGGGCCAGCTCTAGTGGAATGCAATGGTGATGGAGGAGGTATGGCATCCACATCCATGTACATACGATCATCATTATCAGCATCACCCCCATGGACTCCTGCTGCCGTTGCCGCCTCAGCGTCTGCTATCTTGACCCGAGTGTGGGGACGCACCATAGCGTTCCTCTCCTCGTCACTGACCTGCGTATCTCGCATCCCCATCTTGGAGATGGCCTCCCAGTCAAGGTCAGATGAAAAAGTGTACTCATGAATCCTCTCATCAACCAAGTCGACATGCAGGCGAGTGAGCAAAGTAGTGATCAAACGCCCGTAGGGCAGGTTGCCTATCTGACCAGGCATCGCAGCACGAATCATCATCCTGATGATAATGTATGGAAGGCAGACGGGCTGCCTAGTGCAGATACAATATAAGATATACTGGGTCAATTGGGAAATCTTCTTATGATGCCCACTCTGAGGAATCAGGTTGTGCTGAATAATTTTGCAGTACACCCGAGGTTTCGACCGTAGGTTGATTGCCATCATCTCCCAACGATCATCTCTAAGAAGCTAGCAGTCAATCTCTGCACGCATCATCAAAGATAGGAACTGGGGTTTCTTAGGTGCACAGTATACCAAGGGGCCGTCGTTTGAAATACCCAGGAGATCAGCCAACTCCTGGCAGTTAAAGGAGATCTCCACCCCTTTAACATAACTGGTGATCCTGAGCTCCCTACCCCTGTCTGTATCATTTGGATCACCCACTACCTGAAGATTGCAATAAAACTTCTTCACCAGTGCAGGACAGGTGCAACCCTCATACAAATCACAGGGAGCCAACCCATGTCACCAAAAGCACCCTCAACATTAAACAAGGCTAGATTAGCCAAGTTTACACAACGACCCCCTTCTACCTTTTTACGCTCATAACGAGCATACTGAGCTTCTGCTTTGTTAGACCGGAAGCGGATAGGATCATGAGCTCTGGGAACTTTGGTGTAAGCCATGTTATCTGCAAGGACACAGACAAATAGACAAGATATTAGATATAGAGAAAAACTTAAAATTTTGGCATTATAACGGCATGATTTGGCCAAAAGCCTCACTTTTCACCCAAACAGTTGGGCAGGAGAACTTACATATGTTCCAAACCATCCTGGAAGGTTCATACAGTTGGAAATTTAAACTAGGAAGATCGAATTTGAAGAAATTTTGACAAATTAGAAAAATCCCAAAAATTAGGTCAAAAATAGAAAATTTCAAGTTTTTCAAAAACTAACCGATGAATCTCAAATTTTCTTGAGGGCTTTCGTCCATTGGGTGGCCAATAGCAAAAGCCCCCAATAAAAATTAAATTTTTACAATTAAAAAAATTTTAATTTGAAGAAAATGCTATAAATGGAGAAAAACCTTGTTTTGAAAGCTTAAAAATGAGGACCAGTAGAGAACATACCTGAAGGAATGGAGCGGAGGTTGAATGGAAGAAATCATCACCAGACATGAGTGGTCAACACTGTAGCAACTCAGTGGAAGCGAGTTGAGTTGAGAGAAAAAGAAAAAGTAGGAAATGACTCCAAGAAAATAAGGTTTAAAAACCTGATTTGGAGTCGTGTGGTCACAAAATTCGACCAAATCTGTGACCACACAACTGACCCCACCATCGACCATAGGCTCTTGGTGAGTTGCCAGACCTCATGTGGTCGGACCTTGTGGTCAGACAAATTCCGACCCCACCATTGACCATAGGCTCTCGGTGAGTTGACAGACCTCGTGTGGTCGGATCCTGTGGTCGGACATATTTTGACTACACGATCGACCACAAGCTCTCGGTGAGCTGACAGGGTTTTGTGAGGTCGCATACCCTGTGGTCGGACATATTCTGACCCCATCATCGACCACATGATGGAAAATACAATATTTTCACTGAATGACTTGGAAAATTGGAATTTTACATTGATTAATTGGATTTTGACATGGGAATGACGTATATTATGATTTCCTCACATGTTCTATGATTTTTCTGACACTACCACTACTGGAAACAGGAAATGGCTGGACAAAGAGTAACCAGGCGAGGACGTAACCCAATTCCACTACCACCACCTGTGGAGGAAGATAGCCATGAAAATCCTGAAGGACAAGGGAATCAGAATATGGTACCACCAGGAGCTAATGGCTAGGCTAATCCTACAAACTTGCCAGCCCCATCTACTGATTTGGCTACAACAGTTATGAACTTGGCACAACAGCTGCAACAAATACAACAAGTACAAGCCAATATGCAAGCTGCTATGGGAATGGCTTTTCTAGCTGTATATACTACACCTATACTAGCCAGACAAGCTAGCACAGTACCAGGGGGTAGCAATATGGTACCTCAAGCACCTCAAACGCCAGTTGTACAAGCTCAAGTACAAAACCCTGAGGTAGCCCAAGGCAGTTACTAGTATCAACCACCTATGTATGGGACCTACGCTCAGTATCAGTTGGACCATTCTCGACTGATCGAGCGTTTTCTGAAAATGAAGCCTTAGGAATATAATGGCAAGCTAGCGGATCCTTTGTGGCCAGCTCCTTGGATCGATGAGATGGAGAGGAATTTTATGATGATGACTGTTAATGAGGAGGAAAAAGTGTTGTGTGCCACATTTATGCTGAAAGGCGATGCACACCATTGGTGGAAGTCTAATAGGAGTTATCTGTTAACCAAGCACACCCAATTGACCTGGGCTATCTATAAAGATGCATTCTTCGAGAAATATTTTACCAGAAGTTTCAGAGATGCTATGGAAAGCAAGTTCCTGAGTTTGTATCAGGGGAAGATGACTGTGGATGTGTATCAACAACGTTATGAAGAGCTATTTTTCTTTGCTCCCTCTAGCATGCACGAGGAAAATACTAAAATCCGAAGGTTTGTCATGGGACTTAGGGGAAGCATTCGGGAACATGTTTTGGGGCTAGAAAAGAAAGTTTATAATGAATCCCTACAGATTGCTCGAGTGCTGGAATCGAGCCAGAGGGAGAGCTACTTTGCTCAGAATAGTGGTATAAAAAGGCCAAATGGAAATTCATATAACGGAGGGAACACAAAGACATTTAAAGCCTTCCGTACTCAAGGATTTAATGCTACAACCAAGACTACTCCAACAGCCCAACCTCAACAAAAGCAAAATAATGAAGGAATAAAATGCTATAACTGCAATCAAATGGGACACTATTCAAGGGAGTGTCCTAAGCCCAGGAAGCAGCTACAGTAAAGAAAGGTTTATGCAGTTACATTTGAGGATGCTGCTGCATCACCTGATGTGGTCACAGGTATGACCTGAACCTTTCATTTTGTATTATCTTGTGTGAGCATGTAGATTAAATTAAAACAAATCATAGGTATCGTACCTATTAATGGCATACCCGCCAGAGTACTCTTTGATTCTGGAGCTACTCATTCTTTTATATCTGTGTCATTTGGAAAAAAGCTAAATCTATCCCTCAAATCGTTAGACTACAAATTGCTTGTACGATCACCTGTGAGATTAGAAGTAAAATTAGAAAAAGTTATGGACCATGTCCAGTTCTTATCGGCAAGAAGATTTTGGATGCAACCTTGATTCAACTTGAGATGGCAGACTTTGACGTTATCTTCGAAATGGATTGGTTAGCTTGACATTCTGCAAACCTATTGTGTGCAGAAAAGAAATTGACATTTAAGACAAGGAAGGGGTGGAGTTTGGTTTTGGGGGGGGGCATGCAAATGAAAACTCGTCCTCTCGCATTAAATGAGAAAAGAGGAGTTGGGTATCTAGTATCCGTGGTGGATCTCACCAAGGAAGTTCTAAAATGGAAGATATTGATGTTGTGCATGACTTTCCAGATGTATTTCCTGAGGAACTACCAGGACTACCACCCGACCGAGCTATAGAGTTCGTTATAGATCTGAAACCCAGAGCTGCGCCAGTATCTAAAGCACCCTATCGAATGACTGATATGTTGATACCAATTATTGTGTTTTATTGGCGATATATTGGTCCAAGGACAAGGAAACTTATTCATGAATCTAAGAGTACGCCAAATTTACAAAGTGTGAGTTTTGGCTAAATGAGGTTGCTTTCCCCGAAGGAATTAAAGTGGATTCTAGCAAGGAGCATTGTGAAAGGGAGAGAGGTAAAAAAAAGTAGGTAGGGGGGGGCACCTTGATAAGAAAGGAGAGAAGTTTGTTTGGACCGACAAATGTAGGAAGGTAAAATATCCAGACGAAACAAAAACCCGCCTAACCTTATATTATGAAACATTCAACCATGATTTATTTAAGACCAATATAAAGATTTACCCAGTGAAGAGGGTAGAAAGGAAACCCAAATCATCCATCCATGGGCTTCAATGGAAACCATGGGAGACTGAAACCATGTAGGTGAATAAAGTATAGTTCTAAACCATAAAGTATAGATGAATGGATTGAAAGCCATGGACAACTATATGTTGTGGTGAAGAGAGAATGAAATCTGATATTTTCGACTCAATCCATGGAGGGTCGCACCTAGGGTCGATGGCAGATCCGACCCTAGCATAGACCCTCAGTGTTCGGGAAGTTCAGATTAGGGGGAGGGTCGCACCCAGGGTCGATCATGACTCCGACCCTACCTCCGACCCTCAGTTAACAACATGGTTTTTAAGTTCAGAATTAATTCTAATTAAATTATATCAACTTTGTTAGGTCTTCTAGTAATATAATAACATTATAAAGGTGATTCTAAAGCTTGGAAGAGGATCTATTAACAAGCTAAGGTGAGGAAACGGAACTCTAAAGTAATTGGTTAATAACAAACTGTTTTCTTTTTCTTGAGTACAATGCCATGCTTGATTCTATGAGAATATGTTTGTAATGGGCATACAACATGTCATCCAATATTTCTATTACTTGTTCATGCATATTTACTTTATTATTTTTAACATGATGATGATGATGATAGGAATAGGCATGTGATTGTATGTGTGTGGTTGGTGTACTTGATGCGAGCGAGTATCAGGGGAGGTATGATGAGAACGTCAATAAACGTTAACCTTTGGCGGGTCTCAGCACTTTAGCTCTATCTCTAACTCAAGTCTTGTGCATTAGCATCGTCGTATCGCCATTACTTTAGCAGAACTATTATGTCGTAGAGTATCAGGGGAGGTGGTCTCGGTCCTTGTAGTATCGACTCTACCGGGGGGCCTTAGCTCTATCTCTATGGATGTTCGAGGGATGCTTTGGGGTGAGGCCTTGGATACACTGTTTGGCATTAAGATTGATTAGTTGCGAGCCCAGTTTGCAAGCCCTCGCCAGCAGGGGCTTACGTGTTGGTATGGCACTATACAGCAATAAACGTTAACCTTTGTTGTATAATGTTCATGATTAGGGTGGATGGGGACGACAATAAATGTTAATCTTTGGGCAGACTTCCACACCCTGTGTATGGAGGCGGGGTCAATAAACGTTAACCTTTGACCACCCAACCTTTCTATTGCGCATTGCAAACTATAAACCAGACTAAAGATATGAATTGACTGCATGCATATGTATTGTTGCATTGTTTTGTTTACTCATTGAGCTGAAGTTGGAGAGCTAACCCTCGCGCGCACAATTATTTTTAGTTTCTGATGTTGCAGGTACTATGATTGAAGATTTTGTCTACACGCCAACATATGAATGGGTAGAGGTTATGAATGAGCAAGCTGTGGAGAACGAACATGGTTCGTTAAGCGAGCGTTTCAGCGGTGGACACGCGTAGTGTTTAGTTTGCGTATTTGGATATTGTAATTGGTATTAAATTATGTTTTGGTTACTTGGAAATAAATGGATATTAATTATTTATCATGATTAGACCTCAGTTCATTTTCTGTAAGACTTCCGCTATTTACTTTATTACCTCTGATTAATGTGGAATGTGTTTTGGTTTATCATATGTGGGATAGCCTATTGTGAGATCCTGGTTGAACCGTTGGTTTATTGACAGTTCATCACATCATTCTGATTAGTCCAGAATTGGGGTGTGACAACTTAGTATCAGAGCATCTCGTAGGCCTTACCCATTAAACCTTAATACTTCCACTGGAGTCCATGAACTGAGTTAGGATAAATTAAAAGCTTTAATACAAACAAACCATAAGCACCTGTGTTGGTTGAGACAGAAATTAAACAAGACGATAATGTACATATAAAAGGTAGAACCATATATATACACTCACACAGAAAGAGAAGACCAAAAATTATCCTAGTAAACAAACAATATAGGGTATTATCTATAAGTTGGGTAGTTATCCAAGTATACAAGGATATAGTACAGTAGCAAGAAGGAAACATCTGTACAACAGAAAATTAGAATACCGAGTTGGTACTCACAAGATGTGAAACTCGATGTATAACAAAGAAAGAAGAAAAATGGCTAGTAATGCCTAAATCCCTGTAGAGGTAAAGGGAAAGATCTCGGGCTGAATCCAATAGAGATAGGAGAATAATGGCCACACATTAAGAATAAGAGCAACTATAAAGAAGATAAAGCTGCACTCCTAGGTGACGTAGAGACTCAGAGTGAGATCCATTAGAAGTTGATCTATTGCCCACTAAGCAAGAAGAGGATGTTGCAACTTGACTCCACCACTATTTGGGTCAAGAATGGGTAATGAAAACTCATATGAGCAGATGCTAGATAATGATAATCAGATTAGAGAGAATCAAAGGAGGTGAACAATCAGACCACTCCAGCCAACCACCTGGACTATTAAGTACCTTGGTTATGGTTGTCGTAAACTTGACCCAATAAAATACAAGAGCAACAACAGATGAGACCGACTATGCAAGTTGCTACCCAAGTTGCTGATGCTACATCAACACCTCCGGGTCGAACAAAGTATGGTACCAATTGGTAGCATCACTGTACCCCAACACCTGTTAACTATAACACAGTCCCTACCATATAGCAAGTCCCAGTAATGCACACCCCAGTACAGAAGTTTGCTGCACAACAAGCAATGTATCAAGGTGGTTACCCTTATCAGCCACCGATGTATGGGAAAGTTGCATCATGACAGAATGATCCGACAAGAGTTGAGGAATATCTTCTGAAGATGAAGCCTTAAACATTTTCAACAAGGATCAAATATATTATGGCCATATGGCAAGATAGTTTATATAGAATGCGGTGCATTATTGATTTACTTTTATGATTATAGAGGATGCACATACCAGATTTTAATTCTCATACCTTGACAGGATACCTTCTTGATTTAACCTGTCAATTGAAGTCATAGATATTGTTTCTTTAGTAGTAGTCCTGATTATACCAATCTTAGCCACTCTCATGATCGACCAAATGAACAGAGATGTGAACTGAACGAATAGTTAAATGTTTAATCATGTTGAGCATACATATTTTTGATTTACACCTGATTTATTGATGTACAAAATTTTTCTCCAGATTATACCTGATTTACTGATGTGCGAAATCTTTCTCCAGATTTACTCCTGTAGTGCCTCGACCAATGGCATTATATATTCGATAGAACCTGTAACCATGAGGTTAAGAACTGAAAAACCTCTATTCTATGTATTTGGACCACCGTGCAACCTAACGACCTTTGGATGCCGGTTGGATTACCACAGATTTACTCCTGATCCTTTAAACCTAGGTTCACTAGATAAAGCAAGTGTTGTCATTATGATAATTGAAAGAAGGAGAAGAATTATTTTGGATGCACATTCTGATTCATAAACTCCCTGACCTTTGTTGATAAAGATGTGTAGTGATAATGGAATTATTAAAAGAAAGAAGATTGGATTCAGATTAAATGCTATAGCCAATGAAACTCATATGAAGTGATGGAGAATTTGTTTTGAGATTGTTAAATGGATGGATATGAATCATGTCTATAAAAGAGTGCATGAGAAAATGTGGGAACTATTAAGAGTAGCCAGTAAAGAAATAGATAGCACTCAAGTAGAGTTAAGGATGGCTATATCGGTACGAATTTTTACAAGGTAGAAGATTCCTAAAGGTAAATTAAGAGTGGATACAAGGATAAAGTCATGGCATAAGTAGTACTCGATTTAATACAATGATAATTGAGTTATGCCCAATGTTGAGTGATTGATTAAGAAAAGACCAAAAGTGTTTAGATGAATTAATGAATTTATAAGCATATACCCTAATGCTTATAGATAGACTTGGGATATGAGGTAACAATCACAAGATATTTTTTGAGGTATATGAAAGAGAGATCAGGATAGAACAGAAGTGATAAAGGAAATATAAGCTAATGAACTTTTCAATATATGAGATTGTTAGCAATAGTCTTTGAAAATCATAAGAGATGAAAGAACTAGACAAGCTCTTAAGACCTTATGCCAGATTTTGCTAGTTCAAGCCCTTTGGACTAGATGTTGTATGGGATGAGTGTTACGAACAATGTCCAAATCTTATGGATGAACAGAATTTGGATGCAACCTGAGTCGACTTGAGATGGTAGACTTTGACATCATCTTGGAAATAGATTGGTTGTCTCAACACTCTACAAGTGATTATCTACATAGAAGAGGTTATCATTCAAGAATAAAGATGAGATATAATTTAGTTTTATCGGAAGCATGTTGCCTAAGAAGTGAAAGCTGATCCTCTCTATGCTAATGGCAAAGAGATGCTTTGAAAAGAAAGAAGTTGGATATATGATATCTGTGGTATATGTTATCAAAGGAGCACCATAAATGAAAGATATTGATGTGATGCAAAATTTTTTTGATGTGTTTCCAGGAGAATTACCTGGGTTACCATCTGATCATATGACCGAGTTCGTCATCGACTTATTACCAAGGATGATACTTGTGTCAAAGGCACCTATAGAGTAGCTCCTATGGAGTTGAAGGAACTGAGACTCAACTACAAGAGTTATTAGACTAAGGTCCTAATCAGCTAAGTATTGCATCACGGGGAGCGCCAATGCAATTCGTAAAGAAGAAGGATGGTAGTGTCCGATTATGTATAGACTACCGAGAATCGAACAAGCTCACGATCAAGAATCGATAACTACCACCGCAGATCGATGACTTGTTTAAATAGTTGTGAGGAGCAAAGGTATTTTCTAAGATTGATTTTCAGTTAAGATATCATTAGTTGAAGAATTTAGACAGCGATATTCCGAAGATAGTTTTTTTTAGAACCTGGATTGGCCAATTATGAGTTCTCGATTATGATGTTTGGATTAATCAATGCCCTTACATCTTTTGTGGAATGGATGAACTGGGTGTTTCATGACATGTTGGACACGTCGGTCATAGTTTTCATAGATGATATTTTAGTTTATTCCAAGAATGAAGCAACTCATACAACGGATTTTAGAATAGCTTCACAACAGCTGAGAAGGGAAAAACTTTATGCCAATTCCAAGGAATATGAGACCCGATTAAACAAAGTGATCTTATTAAATCACGTAGCGTCATAAAAAGGAATAAAGTAGACCCTATTAAGATAGAAGTAAACATATGGTGAGAAATACCTAAAGAATATTGCGAAGATTAGAAGTTTCTTGGGTTTAGCTGGTTATTACTGACGATTTTGGAGGACCACTCTAAGATCGCAAAACCTCTTACCAAGCTAACCAGGAAAGGAGATGAGTTTAATTGGACTAACAAGTGTGAAGAATATTTCCAAACTCTAAAAGAAGGGTTGATATCAGCTCCCATCTTAATCATTTCGGTATTAAGGGAACCTTTTACCCTATCCATCGAAGCTTTCGGATTGGATCTAGGATGCGGGTTGATGCAAGGTAGATAAGCAATTGCACATGCTTCAAGAAAAATTGAAGGAGCATGAAAAGAATTACCCTACTCGTGATTGGGAATTACTGGTGAGGAATTGTGTAATCAAGACTTGGAGACATTATCTATACAGAGAAGAATTTTAGATTAAATCGGTTACAAGAGTTTATTTTTCTCTTCACCAGAAAGAGTTGAACATGAGTATAAAATAGCTGAAATTGCCCAAGGATTAAGACTATGATATTTAGTGTCACTCGAGCAAGGCTAATGTAGTAGCTAAGGCCTTACGCAAAAAGGGATTATGAGGTCTGAAGAAGGACCGAGTATAAATGTTGCCTTATGTTCTGCAGCAACAGATTCAGATTTGGAAAAAAAAGTAATATATAATAGAAACTAGGGATGATCCAATTAAGCGAGAACTTATGGATGAACTTATGGAGCAATAATTCCTCGCTTGCGTTCAGTACATTAAAGATCATCTCTAAATTAATGGATGAAGTAAAAGTAGCAATTTTGTTAAATCTATATATAAGAACAATGCAAGGAGATTTGGAGAAAGGAAAAAACCAAACCTGACTTATTTTGGATGCGGAGACGGTACTCAGATACAGTGGTAGATTCTGAATACCTGAAGATAAAGATTCGGATGTTAGGAAGAGGATAATGATAAGAGCCTATTGTACTCAATATTTAGGACATCCTGGAATACCAATATGTATCATGAGCCGAAGAGATTGTATTGGTAAAGTGGAATGATAACAAAGGTGGTGTAGTGCGTGTTCTAGTGTCTGGATTATCAGCAAGTAAAGGCTGAAAGACAAAGACCAACATGGCTTACTATAATAACTATCGGAGCCAGTCTGAAAGTGGAACTGCATTACAATGAACTATGTCACCGGTATACCACTGATCGGTTGACGCAGTTTGGGTGATTGTTGATCGCATTATGAAGATAGCTTATTCCATTGCGATACAACCTCGGTATGCTTTGGAGCGGCTAACTAAGCTATATATGGATAGTATTTCCAGATTGAATGGTATGCATGAGAGCTTAGTGTCGGTCAAAGGCTTATGCTTTATCTCAAAGTTTTGGAAGGATCTATAGAAAACAATGGGAACGAAGTTGAAGTTTAGTACCGCATTTTTCCTTAAACCGACGGATAGTCGGGGCGGACTATACAAATCCTAAGAGATATGCCCCGAGTTTATGAAATTGATTTCAAGGAACTTGAGTTGAGAAGTTACCGTGAATTGAAGTTGCTATTAAGCTACCATGTAAATATCACTTATCAAGCATGGTACGGTAGAAATGTCAAATTCCTATATTTTGGAATAAAGTTGGTGAATGAAGAATTTTGGAAACCTAAGTCTAATGAAGAAAACTATCGAGTGGCAGACAAGATCAAAGAAAAGGGGCAGGATAGCTCAAGTTGTCAAAAGAGACACCAAGACCTTGAGTTCGCCATAAGTGACAAAGTGTTCTTGAAGATATCACTTATGCGTAGTTTGAAACGATTAGACAAGAAGGGAAAGTCATATTTTATATATGTGTTGGATCTCACAAACTTTGGAGAGAAGTAGAAAAGTTGCATATCAATTAGCATTACCGTTATCCATGTCTAGTGTGCATGATGTATTTCGTGTGTCTCTGTTGAAGAAATACATTGGGGATCCATATCAAAGGTATTGACCACGAAATCACTGGATTAGATAGAATATTTAACTATTGAAGTGGTATCAGCCTAGTTCACTAGTGGAAAGGTACAATATTTCCAAAACTGGGATAATTATTATATGAAGATAATCTGACGAAGACAAGACGTGGAGAAGATGGCATGGAAAGAAGAAGATGCAATGCGGAAATATAATTCCCACCTATTGACTCCGAAGCAAATTCAAATTTTGAGGACAAAATTTATTTTAAGGATGGGGGAGTTATAAGATCCGTACTTTCAAATTTTGAGGACGAAATTTCTTTTAAGGGTGGTGGAGTTGTAAGACCCGCACGCCACGAACCCGGCCTAACCTTATATTTTGTGTCGGGACCCGTCTACATATCATGGTTAAGCCAAGTGGACCAAATGTGGGAAGAAAAACCAAGACCCAATATAAAAATTTACCCAAAAATAGTCAAAATGAGGGTAGGGTCGCAGGTTTTAACAGGCAGGTCCGACCCTCCCATCGACCCTCAACCATGGGTCGCAGGGTCTATGAGTTGTCCGACCCTCCCATCGACCATCGATATTCGGGAAAAACAGCACGAACCGAAAATTTGGAAACCTTCCAAATTTCGATTGGAACCTTTCCTAAACTCATTGGGACTTATTTTGGGAGGTTTTGCCCTATAAATAGGACGTCCCTAAGCCTATTTCACTCCTTTTACAACCCTAATTGGATTGAGAGAAAGAGAAGAGAAGGAAGAGAAGAAGAGAAGGAAAACTTGAAGAAAAGGCTAAGGAAGAAGAGGAAATTCAGAGGAACTCTGAATCTCAACAAAACTAAGGTATGAATACATTCCCCATGATTTATTTAAGACTTTAGAATGGTTTATGAAGAGGATATGGCTTAGAAGAAACCCAAATCATCCATCCATGGTTTCGTTTCAATGGAAACCATGGAGGAGATCATTGAAACCATGTAGGTGAATAAAGTATATGTAAGACCCGTGTCAAACTAACCCGGTCTTACCACCTTGAACCAGGTTTACCCATCATGGTCGAGTCAAGTGGACCAAGGGCGTAATGGAGATCGAGATCCCAGGTATAAAATCGACCCAAAAATACTTAATTTTAGGGGAGGGTCGCATACCCAGCCAAGTAGGGTCGGACCTCCCAAAACAGAATGTCAGACCCTCAGATTTGAAGGGAGGGTCGGACAGCTTAAGACCCTAGGGTCGACGGGATCATCGACCCTCCCATCGACCCTTAGTTTCTGACGAATATAAAAATTAGGAAATTTCTATATTTTTTGATTGGGATTCTTTATAAATCTCAATGGGACTTATTTAGGATGTTCCTAGTCTATTTAAAGGACGTCCCTAAGCCACTTTCACTCCTTTTACAACCCTAATTGAATTGAGAGAAAGAGAGGAGAAGGAAAAGAGAAAGAAAGGAGACAAGGAGGAAGACTTAGCAAAAAGGAGAAGAGTTACAGAGAAAGATTAATCTTCTCAGGTATGGATACTAATTCTATGAGTTTCTACAGACCTTAGGGTAGTTATTGATGAGAATGTGATCTCGGAGAAACCCAAACCATCCATCCATGGTTAGGTTTTCATGGAATACCATAGGAGGATGCACGAAAACTATTTAGATGGATTATACATGGTTCTAGACCATGGAATGACTGTTGAATGAATGTAGGAAGCAAGCCATAGGACCCCAAACACAAAGAGTGGATTTAAAAGTGGAAATTGGACCAGAGTGCATCGAGGGTCGCACCGAGGGTCGATAGACCATCCGACCCTAGGTGTTTCTGAACATCAACCCTCAGCATTCGGGAAGTCTAGAATGGAGGGAGGGTCGATAGACCCATCGACCCTAGCATCGACCCTCAATTGACAGAATGGTTTTAAATTCTGAATTAATTCTAATTAAATTCTTTCGACTTTGTTAGGTTTGCTAGCAATATAATAACGTTATAACGATGATTCTAAAGCTTGGAAAAGTATCTTATAACAAGCTAAGGTGAGGTACCTTAACCCCAAACTAAATTGGTTAATAATAAACTGTTTTCTATTTCTTGAGTCCTATGTCATGCTTGATTCTATGCGAATATGTTTGTAATGTGCATACAGCATGCCATCCAATATTTTTATTACTTGTTCATGCATATTTATTTAATTGTTTATAACATGATGATGATGATGATGATGATGATGATAGGAATAGGCATGCGCTTGTATGTGTGTGGTTGATGTGCTTGATGCGAGCGAGTATCAGGGGAGGTGTGATGAGAACGTCAATAAACGTTAACCTTTGGCGGGTCTCAAAGACTTTTAGCTATATCTCTAACTCAAGTCTTGTGCATTGACATCGTCGTATCGCCATTACCTTAGCAGAACTATTATGTCGTAGGGTATCAGAGGAGGTGGTCTCGGTCCTTGTAGTCTCTGACTCTACCGGGGGGCCTTAGCTCTATCTCTATGGGCATTCCGAGGGATCTTTGGGGTGAGGCCTTGGATACACCGTTTGGCATTAGGATTGGTTAGTAGCGAGCCCAGTTTGCAAGCCCTCGCTAACAGGGGCTTACGTGTTGGTATAGCATTATATAGCAATAAACGTTAACCTTTGTTGTATAATGTTATGGTAGGGTGGATGGGGACGACGATAAATGTTAACCTTTGGGCGGGCTTCCACACCCTGTGTATAGAGGCGGTGTCAATAAACGTTGACCTTTGACCACCCAACCTTTCTATTGCACATTGCAAACTATAAACCAGACCAAAGATATAAATTGATTTTTTTCATGCATATGTATTGTTGCATTATTTTGGCTACTCACTGAGCCGTGTTGTGTGCTCACCCCTCGACGTCGAATATTTTTAGTTGATGATGCAGGTTACATTGTCGAAGATTATATGAATGGGTCTGTGTACGGGAATATAGCAGCAATGGAAGCTGGAGCTAAAGTCGATACACATGACCCCTTGTGCGAGTGCAACTCATGTGTATTTGATTAGATATTTTTATAGTTTCTTTGAATTTATAAAGACATGTATTTGATATTTACATAAGTATGTCTCAGTTGAAAACATAATAATTTACTATTTAATTAATGGTATCATCTTAGTTCTCCGTTCATTTATTTATAAATTTTTTGCTATTGTGTATTACTCTGATTATGATTGTGGATGCGTGTAAGTTTGGATAACGCGGGGATAGTCTATTCAAGATCCTGGTTGAACCATTGGTTATTTAACGGTTCATCACACCATTCTGAACAGTGCAGAATTGGGGTGTGACAGTATAGTTCTAAACCATAGAACATGTATAGAATGGATTGTGGAAGTAAGCCATAGGACCCAACCATGAAAGAGAGAACGAAATCTGATATTTTTGAGTCAAACCATGGAGGGTCGCACCTAGGGTCGATGGCAGATCCGACCCTAGCATAGACCCTCAGTGTTCGAGAAGTTCAGATTAGGGGGAGGGTCACACCCAGGGTCGATCATGACTCCGACCCTACCTACGACCCTCAGTTAACAGCATGGTTTTTAAGTTCAGAATTAATTCTAATTAAATTCTATCTACTTTGTTAGGTCTTCTAGCAATATAATAACATTATAAAGGTGATTTTAAAGCTTGGAAGAGGATCTATTAACAAGCTAAGGTGAGGAAACAGAACTCTAAACTAATTGGTTAATAAGAAACTGTTTTCTTTTTCTTGAGTCCAATGCCATGCTTGATTCTATACGAATATGTTTGTAATGTGCATACAACATGTCATCCAATATTTCTATTACTTGTTCATGCATATTTACTTTATTGTTTATAACATGATGATGATGATCATGATAGGAATAGGCATGTGATTGTATGTGTGTGGTTGGTGTACTTGATGCGAGCGAGTATCAGGGGAGGTGTGATGAGAACGTCAATAAACGTTAACCTTTGGCGGGTCTCAGCACTTTAGCTCTATCTCTAACTCAAGTCTTGTGCATTGACATCGTCGTATCGCCATTACCTTAGCAGAACTATTATGTCGTAGGGTATCAGAGGAGGTGGTCTCGGTCCTTGTAGTCTCTGACTCTACCGGGGGGCCTTAGCTCTATCTCTATGGGCATTCTGAGGGATGCTGGGGTGAGGCCTTGGATACACTGTTTGGCATTAGGATTGGTTAGTAGCGAGCCCAGTTTGCAAGCCCTCGCTAACAGGGGCTTACGTGTTGGTATAGCATTATATAGCAATAAACGTTAACCTTTGTTGTATAATGTTATGGTAGGGTGGATGGGGACGACGATAAATGTTAACCTTTGGGCGGGCTTCCACACCCTGTGTATAGAGGCGGTGTCAATAAACGTTAACCTTTGACCACCCAACCTTTCTATTGCACATTGCAAACTATAAACCAGACCAAAGATATAAATTGATTTTTTTCATGCATATGTATTGTTGCATTATTTTGGCTACTCACTGAGCCGTGTTGTGTGCTCACCCCTCGACGTCGAATATTTTTAGTTGATGATGCAGGTTACACAGTCGAAGATTATATGAATGGGTCTGTGTACGGGAATATAGCAGCAATGGAAGCTGGAGCTAAAGTCGATACACATGACCCCTTGTGCGAGTGCAACTCATGTGTATTTGATTAGATATTTTTATAGTTTCTTTGAATTTATAAAGACATGTATTTGATATTTACATAAGTATGTCTCAGTTGAAAACATAATAATTTACTATTTAATTAATGGTATCATCTTAGTTCTCAGTTCATTTATTTATAAATTTTTTGCTATTGTGTATTACTCTGATTATGATTGTGGATGCGTGTAAGTTTGGATAACGCGGGGATAGTCTATTCAAGATCCTGGTTGAACCATTGGTTATTTAACGGTTCATCACACCATTCTGAACAGTGCAGAATTGGGGTGTGACAGTATAGTTCTAAACCATAGAACATGTATAGAATGGATTGTGGAAGTAAGCCATAGGACCCAACCATGAAAGAGAGAACGAAATCTGATATTTTTGAGTCAAACCATGGAGGGTCGCACCTAGGGTCGATGGCAGATCCGACCCTAGCATAGACCCTCAGTGTTCGAGAAGTTCAGATTAGGGGGAGGGTCACACCCAGGGTCGATCATGACTCCGACCCTACCTACGACCCTCAGTTAACAGCATGGTTTTTAAGTTCAGAATTAATTCTAATTAAATTCTATCGACTTTGTTAGGTTTTCTAGCAATATAATAACATTATAAAGGTGATTTTAAAGCTTGGAAGAGGATCTATTAACAAGCTAAGGTGAGGAAACAGAACTCTAAACTAATTGGTTAATAAGAAACTGTTTTCTTTTTCTTGAGTCCAATGCCATGCTTGATTCTATACGAATATGTTTGTAATGTGCATACAACATGTCATCCAATATTTCTATTACTTGTTCATGCATATTTACTTTATTGTTTATAACATGATGATGATGATCATGATAGGAATAGGCATGTGATTGTATGTGTGTGGTTGGTGTACTTGATGCGAGCGAGTATCAGGGGAGGTGGGATGAGAACGTCAATAAACATTAACCTTTGGCGGGTCTCAGCACTTTTGTTCTATCTCTAACTCAAGTCTTATGCATTAGCATCGTCGTATCGCCATTACTTTAGCAGAACTATTATGTCATAGAGTATTAGGGGAGGTGGTCTCGGTCCTTGTAGTCTCTGACTCTACCGGGGGGGGGGGGGGGCCTTAGCTCTATCTCTATGGATGTTCTGAGGGATGCTGGGGTGAGGCCTTGGCTACACTGTTTGGCATTAGGATTGGTTAGTTGCGAGCCCAGTTAGCAAGCCCTCGCCAGCAGGGGCTTACGTGTTGGTATGGCACTATACAGCAATAAACGTTAACCTTTGTTGTATAATGTTCATGATTAGGGTGGATGGGGACGACAATAAACGTTAACCTTTGGGCAGACTTCCACACCCTGTGTATAGAGGTGGGATCAATAAACGTTAACCTTTGACCACCCAACCTTTCTATTGCGCATTGCAAACTATAAACCCGACCAAAGATATGAATTGACTGCATGCATATGTATTGTTGCATTGTTTTGTTTACTCACTAAGCTCAAGTGGGAGAGCTGACCCTCGTGCGCGCAATTCTTTTTAGTTTCTGATGTTGCAGGTACTATGATTGATGATTTTGTCTACACGCCAACATATGAACTGGTGGAGGTTATGAATGAGCAAGTTGTGGAGAACGAACATGGTTCGTTGAGCGAGCGTTTCAGCGATGGACCCGCGTAGTGTTTAGTTTGCGTATTTGGATATTGTAATAGGTATTAAATTATGTTTTGGTTACTTGGAAATTAATGGAATATTAATTATTTATCATGATTCGACCTCAGTTCATTATCTGTAAGACTTCCGCTATTTACTTTATTACCTCTGATTAATGTGGAATGTGTTTTGGTTTATCATATGTGGGATAGCCTATTGTGAGATCCTGGTAAAACCGTTTGTTTATTGATGGTTCATCACATCATTCTGATTAGTCCGGAATTGGGGTGTGACACGGACAGTTAGAGCGTACCATTCAGATTTTAGAAGATATGCTTCGAGCCTGTGTTATTGATTTTAAAGGCTCATGGGATGAGAAACTACCATGGATCGAGTTCGCTTATAACAACAGCTATTAGGCTACTATACAGATGTCACCTTATGAAGCACTGTTTGGTAGGAAGTGTCAAACTCCTTTGTTTTGGAATGAAATTGGTGAGCAGAGTATCGTTGGACCAGAATTTTTTGAGACATTATCAATGAAAGGGTTAGAACAGCTCAGAATCGTCAGAAACAATATGCAGATACTCGACGTTGAGACCTTGAATTCGTTGTAGGTGATAAGGTATTCTTGAAAGTATCACTTATGCGAGGCTTAAAATGATTTGAGCAGAAAGGGAAGCTAAGTCCGAGTTATGTTGGGCCATATGAGATTTTAGCTAAACGTGAAAAAGTGGCGTATCAGTTAGCACTACCCCCATCTATGTTAAGTGTGCATGGTGTATTTCATATCTCATTACTGAAAAAGTATGTCAGAGATTAAACACACATTTTAACAGCGGATCCACCAAGTATAACTGATGATTTGACATTCGAAGTAGCACCAACTCAAATCACCAGCCGAAAGGTTTAACGTCTACGCAACCGTGACATTTATTATGTTAAGGTTATTTGAAAAAGCCAAGATATAGAAGAGATCACATGGGAAGAAGAGAATGCTATGCGAAAGCAATATCCTCACCTTTTTTACTCGAAAGGTATGCATAAATTTCGAGGATGAAATTTCTAATAAGAAGGGGGAGTTATAAGACTCGTATCGAACTAACCGGTCATACACCTTGTATCAGGTCTACCTATCATGGTTGAGCCAAGTGGACCAAGTGTGTGAAGAAACCATAAGACCAGGTATGAAATCAATCCAAAAAAAGTCAATTATGTAAGACCTGTATCGAACTAACCGGTCTTACCACCTTGAACCAGGTCTACCTATCATGGTCGAGCCAAATGGACTTAGTGCGTGAAGGAAATAGCGAGACCAGGTATTAAACTGACCCAAAAATAGTAAAATAGGGGGCAGGGTCGCATACCCAGATAGGCAGGGTCGGACCCCCCCCCCCAATTAGGGAGTCAAACCCCTGAAATTTTGACCGAGGGTCAGACAATTTAGACCTGAGGGTCGACGGGATCTCTGACCCCCTCATCGACCCCCTCATTGCCGACAGAAATTGTAAATAGGAAACTTTTTAAATTTCAAGGGGATTCTTTCCTAATCTCAATGGGACTTATTTTGGGAGGTTCTCCTCTATAAATAAAACGTCCCTTAGCCTCTTTCTCTCCTTTTCAAACCCTAATTGAAAGTGAGAGAAAGAGAAGAGAAGGAGAAGAGAAGAGAAGTTGGAGAAGAAGACTAAAGAGAAGAATTTAGAATAACCTCTGAATCTCAGCAAACCTAAGGTATGGGTATGTTTCCATTAATGATTTAAGACCTTAGAATAGTTCATGAAGAGGGTATGGTCTAGGAGAAACCCAAATCATCCATCCATGGGACGATTTCAATGAAATCCATGGAGGAAATCATGGTAGGCAAAGTAAGGGAGAAACCTAGAGTTTTAAGCCATAGAACAAGCATAGAATGGATTGTGGAAGTATGCCATAGGACCCAAACATGAAAGAATGGACTGTGGGATGAAAAGATCGACTCAAACCACGGGGGGTCGCACGTGGGGTCGGTTAGGAATCGACCCTACCAGACCACCTGATCGACCCCCAGCATTCGAGAAGTCCAGGGATGCGGTGGTCGCACCCAGGGTTGATGGAACATCCGACCCTGGCATCGACCCTACACCCTAGGGTCACAGAAAAATGCTACCCTACCTGCGACCCGTCTTGCGACCCTCACTTAACATGAAGCCTAAAATTGTTGGAATGAATTCTAATTAAAATCTATCAACTTGTTAGGTTTTCCTATTGATATAAAAGTGATTCTTAAAGCTTGAAAGAGGATCTACACTCAAGCAAAGGTAAGGAACAAGACCTAAACTAATTGGCTAATAATAAACTATTTTTATTTTCTTGAGTCCAATGCTGACTGATTCTATGTGTGTATGCTTGTAATGTGGATTCAACATGTCATCCAATATTCCTGCTATTAATAATCATGCATATTTAATTCTATTTTATTTATAACATGATGATGATGATGATGCTAGGAATAGGCATGTGAATGTATGTGTGTGGTTAGTGTGCTTGATGCGAGTGGAGCATTAGGGGGAGGACGTGACATTGTGGTTCAGTTTGGTCACTAGACTCTAGGTCTATCTCTACTCAAGTCTTGTCCACTGACATCATCGTATCGCCATTACCTTAGCAAAACTATTACGTCGTAGGGTATCAGGGGAGGTGGTCTCGGACCGTGTAGTCTACGACTCTGTCGGGGGGCCTTAGCTCTATCTCTATGGACGTATTGAGGGATCCTGGGGTGAGGCCTTGGGTATACTATTTGACATTAGGATTGGTTAGTTGCGAGCCCAGTTTGCAAGCCCTCGCTAGCAGGGGCTTTCGTGTTGGTATGGGTAGAGTATCAGGGGAAGTGTGATGCGGTGTGGTCCTAAGCACTTTAGCTCTACTCTATTCCATAGTGGGTGCATGTGGGACGACAATAAATGTTAACCTTTGGGCGGCTTCACACACTCATGTATAGAGGTGAGGCTGCCACCGAACCTTTCTATAGTACATTGCAAACTTATATACCAGACCACAGATATGAATTGAATGCATGCATATGTTTGTTGCATTGTTTTGTTTGCTCACTGAGCCGTGATGTGTGCTCACCCTTTCAACGTTGAATATTTTTAGTTGATGATGCAGATACCACTATGGAAGATTATATGAATGCTTCTGTGTACGCACACGTGGCTGCAATGGAGGCTGAAGACATAGTGGAGACGCATGACTCCTCATGCGAGTGCAACTCATGCATTTTCGATTAGATTTTTATTTGAACTATTAAGGAAATGTAATTGATATTTTATTTACTTATGTCTCAATTGATACAACATAATTTGATATTTTATTTATGATTATCACAGTTAGATTCTTCAGTTCATTTAATATTAAGACATCCGCTATTGTGTATTTATTCTGATTATGGTTGTGGATGTGTATGGTTTAGTTTACAAGGACACAGCCTATTAGAGATCCTGGTTGAATCGTTGGTTTATTAGCGGTTCATCACACCATTCTGAATAGTGTAGAATTGGGGTGTGACAACTTGGTTTCAGAGCTCTCAGGCCCTGTCTTTTAAACCAGTATACTACCACAAAAGTTTGTGAACTGAGATAGGATAAAAATTTAAAAACTATAATAATAACACACCATAAGCATCTGTGTTGTTTGAGACAAAAATTGAAAAAGAATAATGCACCTATTAAATGAGAAACAAATTTATATATACTCGAAGGAAGAACAAACGTATATACACAAGTCTAAAGCAGAGTACAGTCCATAATCCAGACAGTTACTCTAAAGTATAAAAAGAAAAATAAAAAGAAAATACATCAGGAAGTTGAAGGTGATGGGGGATGCGGTGTCTCGCGGTCTCTGTCATAATCCTCAGCATAGACTCTCGTCAACCAAGCTATCTGAGTCTGGGTCGTCTGAAGACTAGCTGTGAGATTAGCCACCCGTTGATCAGTTACTCGTTGAGCATCTAGAAGCTCTCCCACCCTTAGATCCAACATGCACTGAGCATCTAGAAGCTCTCCCACCCTCAGATCAGACATGCGCTGAGCCTCTCTAATCTCATGCAGTATCCCCATCATGTCATCAGAAGGTGGGTGTGAAGGACCAGCTGCATGTGAAAGACCAACTGCATAAGAAGGACCAACTCCCATAGCATGTGTAGGTGATGGAGGAGGTATGGAATCCACATCCATGTACAAATGATCATCATCCCCAGCATCACCCCCATGAACCCCTGCTCCAGCACCTACTACTGCTGCCTCAGCGTCAGCCATCTCTACTCGAGTACGCGGACGCACCAGAGCGTTCCTTTCATCGTCGCTGACCTGAGCATCCCGCATGCCCATCTTACAGATGGCCTCCCAATCCAAAGGTGATGAGAAGGATTTCTCCTGAATCCTCTCATCCACCAAGTCAACACCCAGGCAGGTATGCAGTGTAGTGATCATGTGTCCATAAGGTAGGTTGCCAACATGACCGGGCAATGTGGCAATGATCATCGTCCACATAATGATATAAGGGAGGCAGACGGACTGTCTAGTGCAGATATAGTACAGCAAGAACTAGGTCAACTGGGAGATCCTCTCGTAGTGCCCACTCTGAGGTATCAGGTTGTGCTGAATGATCTTACAGTACACCCGTGGCTTTGGACATAGGTAGATCGCTTTCATCTCCCAGCGATCCTCTCTGATGAGCTAACGGTCTATCTCAGCCCTCATCTCCAATGAAAAGAACTGGGGCTCTTGGAGCACAGAACTCAAAGGGGCCGTCGTATGAAATGCCCAAGAGGTCTGCTAGCTGCCGATAATCCAAGGAAACCTCGACTCCCTTGACGTAGCTAGTGATCCTGAGCTCTCTACCCCTCTCAGCATCATTGTAATCCCCCACCACTTGGATATTACAATAAAACTGTCTCACCAAATTTGGACGAGTACAGGCATCTTAAGTGATCACAAGAAGCCAGCCCATGTCACCAAAAGCCCTCTCCACATCAAACAAGGCCAGGCTAGCCAAGACCACCCGACGACCTCCCTCTACCTTCTTACGAGCGTAGTAGGCATACTATGACTCAGCCTCGTTAGAACGGAAGTGGACTGGGCCATGAACCCTGGGTACTTTGGTACGAGCCATACTATCTGCAAAAACAAAGAAAAACAGATACTGGCTTAGTAAAGATGAAAAACCCAAAAATTTCAACATTATAACGACATAAATTGGTCAAAAGCCTCACTTTTCACCCATACACGTGGGAAGAAGGACTTATAAAGATTCTAAATGATCCTGTAAAACTCATGCAGTTGGAAATTTTATATAAGGAGATTGAATTTGAAGAAATTTCAAGAAATTCAAAAATCTCGACAAATTAGGGCAAAAATGGGAAATTTCAAGTTTCTCGATAACCAATCGATGAAACTCAAATATTTTTGAGGGCTTTCATCCATTGAGTCACCAACAACAAAAGCCCCCAATAAAAATCAAATTTTTACGATTGGAAAAAGTTTAATTTGAAGAAAACGATATAAATGAGCAAAAACCTAGTTAAGAAACCCTAAAAACATGAAACCGTAGAGAACATACCTGTAGAAGAGGAGTAGACGTCGAAAAGAGAAGCAAAAATTACCAATGGGTCGGAGTTGTCACTGTAGCAACTCAGAGGAACGAGCCGAGTCAAAAAGGAGGAGAAAGAATGAGAAATGGATTCAAAATCGGGATTAAAAATCTGATTTTTAGTCCTAGGGTCGGAGAATTCGACCAAAACATCCGACCCTCCCTCCGACCCCCTCATTGACCCTAGCCTCTCAGTGATCTAACAGAGAACTAGGGGTCGATCCCAGGGTCGGACATCCCTCCGACCCCCTCATCGACCCTCGGCTCTCGATAAGTATCAGTGATTCTCTGGGTCGCATACCCTAGGGTCGGACATCCATCGACCCCCACCATCGACCCTGCGATGGAAAATATAGTATTTTTGACAGAATGATTTGAAAATTTTGAAAATATCATTGATTAGTGGATTTAAATATGAGAATGAAGGATATAATGATTGCCTCACGTATTCAATGATTTTCAGGCATCACCACTACCAGAACAGATAATTGCTGGACGCAGAGTGACCAGACAAAGCCGTAACTCTATTCCACCACCACCATCTGTGGAGGAAAACAGTCATATACACCCTGAAACATAGGAGAATCCGAACACGGCACCGTCCATAGTTAATGGGCAGACAAATCCTATAAATCTGCCAGCTCCACCTATAGACCTGGCTACAGCCGTAATGAATTTGGCACAACAGCTGCAGCAAATACAACAGGTACAAGCTACTATGCAAGCTGCCATAAGCATGGCTTTTCCAGCTGCACAGACGACACCGATGCGAACAGGACAGGCAAGCACAGTACCAGGGGGAAGTAACACAGTACCCCAAGCACCTCAGACTCCCATCATGTAGGCTCAAGTACAAAACCCTGAAGTAGCTCCAGTTGGATATCAATACCAACCACCTATGTATGGGGCTTATGTTCCTCATCAACTAGACCACTCCAGACTAGTTGAGCGTTTTCTGAAGATGAAGCCCAAGGAGTATAGTGGTAAGCGAGCTGATCCATTGTGGCCAGCACATTGGATCGATGAGATGGATAGAAACTTCACGATGATGACAGTGAATGAAGAAGAAAGTATGGTGTGCAACATTCATGCTGAAAGGCGATGCACACCCCTGGTGGAAGTCCACACGGATGTATCTGATGACAAAGCACACCCAATTGACTTGGGATATATATAAGGAGGCATTCTTTGAGAAGTATTTTCCTAAGAGTTTCAGAGATTCCATGGAGAAGGAGTTCCTGAGTTTATATCACGGACAGATGACTGTCAATGCATATCAACAGCGTTATGAAGAGCTGTTCTTCTTTGCACCAGTCAGTATGCAAGTAGAAGATACAAAGATCCGAAGGTTCGTCATGGGACTTAGGGGAAGCATGTAAAACCCATGTCAAACTAACCCGATCTTACCACCTTGAATCAGGTTTACCCATCATGGTCGAGTCAAGTGGACCAAGGGCGTGATGGAGATCGAGATCCCAGGTATAAAATCGACCCAAAAACACTTAATTTTAGGGGAGGGTCGCATACCCAGCCAAGTAGGGTCGGACCTCCCAAAACAGAATGTCAGACCCTCAGATTTTAAGGGAGGGTCGGACAGCTTAAGACCCTAGGGTCAACGGGATCATCGACCCTCCCATCGACCCTCGGTTTCTGACGAATATAGAAATTAGGAAATTTCTATATTTTTCGATTGGGATTCTTTCCAAATCTCAATGGGACTTATTTTAGATGTTCCTAGTCTATTTAAAGGACGTCCCTAAGCCACTTTCACTCCTTTCACAACCCTAATTGAATTGAGAGAAAGAGAGGAGAAGGAAAAGAGGAAGAAAGGAGACAAGGAGGAAGACTTAGCAAATAGGAGAAGAGTTACAAAGAAAGATTAATCTTCTCAGGTATGGATACTAATTCTATGAGTTCCTACAGACCTTAGGGTAGTTATTGATGATAATGTGATCTCGGAGACCCAAACTATTTAGATGGATTATACATGGTTCTAGACCATGGAATGACTGTTGAATGAATGTAGGAAGCAAGCCAAAGGACCCCAAACACGAAGAGTGGATTTAAAAGTGAAAATTGGACCAGAGTGCATCGAGGGTCGCACCGAGGGTCGATAGACCATCCGACCCTAGGTGTTTCTGACCATCGACCCTCAGCATTCGGGAAGTCCAGAAAGAGGGGAGGGTCGATAGACCCATCGACCCTAGCATCGACCCTAGCATCGACCCTCAGTTGACAGAATGGTTTTAAATTCCAAATTAATTCTAATTAAATTCTATCGAGTTTGTTAGGTTGCTAGCAATATAATAACATTATAACGGTGATTCTAAAGCTTGGAAAAGTATCTTTTAGCAAGCTAAGGTGAGGAACCTTTACTCCAAACTAAATTGGTTAATAATAAACTGTTTTCTATTTCTTGAGTCTTATGCTATGTTTGATTCTATGCGAATATTTTTGTAATGTGCATACAGCATGCCATCCAATATTTCTATTACTTGTTCATGCATATTTACTTTATTGTTTATAACATGATGATGATGATGATGATAGGAATAGGCATGTGCTTGTATGTGTGTGGTTGATGTGCTTGATGCGAGCGAGTATCAGGGGAGGTGTGATGAGAATGTCAATAAACGTTAACCTTTGGCGGGTCTCAGCACTTTAGCTCTATCTCTAACTCAAGTCTGGTGCATTGACATTGTCGTATCGCCATTACCTTAGCAGAACTATTATGTCGTAGAGTATCAGGGGAGGTGGTCACGGTCCTTGTAGTCTCTGACTCTACCGGGGGGCCTTAGCTCTATCTCTATGGGCATTCTGAGGGATGCTAGGGTGAGGCCTTGGATACACTATTTGGCATTAGGATTGGTTAGTAGCGAGCCCAGTTTGCAAGCCCTCGCTAACAGGGGCTTACGTGTTGGTATAGCATTATATTGCAATAAACGTTAACCTTTATTGTATAATGTTATGGTAGGGTGGATGGGGACGACGATAAACGTTAACCTTCGGGTGAGCTTCCACACCCTGTGTATAGAGGCGGTGTCAATAAACGTTAACCTTTGACCACCCAACCTTTCTATTGCGCATTGCAAACTATAAACCAGACCAAAGATATAAATTGATTTTTTTCATGCATATGTATTGTTGCATTGTTTTGGCTACTCACTGAGCCGTGTTGTGTGCTCACCCCTCGACGTCGAATATTTTTAGTTGATGATGTAGGTTACATAGTCGAAGATTAAATGAATGCGTCTGCGTACGGGAATATAGCAGCAATGGAAGCTGGAGCTGAAGACGATACACACGACCCCTCGTGCAAGTGCAACTCGTGTGTATTTGATTAGATATTTTTATAGTTTCTTTGAATTTATAAAGACATGTATTTGATATTTACATAAGTATGTCTCAGTTGAAAACAAAATAATTTTACTATTTAATTAATGGTATCATCTTAGTTCTCAGTTCATTTATTTATAAATTTTCCGCTATTGTGTATTACTCTGATTATGATTGTGGATGCGTGTAAGTTTGGATAACGCAGGGATAGTCTATTCGAGATCCTGGTTGAACCGTTGATTATTTAGCGGTTCATCACACCATTCTGAACAGTGCGGAATTGAGGTGTGACAACTTGGTATCAGAGATTCTCAGACCTTGCCCGCCGAACTGACACACATTCAAGACCATTGTGAACTGAGATAGGATAAATTAAAAGCTTTAATACAAATACACTGTAAGCACAAGTGATGATTGAAACCAAATTAAAAAGAGAATAATGCATCTATTAAAGGGAAAACCAGTTACATACAATGAGTGAGAGAAACAAAACTTATATACATCGCTAAAGCAGAGTACAGTCCCCAACCCGGACAGTTACTCTGTAGTACAAGAAAAGTAAAATACAAATCAAGAAGCTGGAGGCGAAGGAGGAGGCGGTGCCTCACGATCTCTGTCATAGTCCTCAGCATAGACCCTAGTCAACCAGGCCACCTGGGTCTGGGTCGTCTGGAGACTAGCTGTGAGACCGGCTATCCTCTGATCAGTCGCATGATGCACCTCTAGGAGCTCTCCCATCCGCGCGTCTGATGCGTGCTGAGCAGCCAAAAGTTGATCCATCCTCAGATCAGATCTGCGCTGAGCATCCCTGATCTCCTGCAACATCTCCATCATGGCTGAAGGTGGAAGTGAAGGATCAGCCGAGTGAGAAGGACCAGCCTCAGGTGCAGGAGCCGCCGCAGAAGATGTACCAACTCCAGCCACATTTGTGGGTGATGGCGGTGGTATCGCATCGACATCCATATACATGCGATCGTCATCGTCGACCGGATCCCCACGAGCCCTAGCAGCAGCCTCAGCATCAGCCATCTCGACCCGAGTGTGAGGGCGCACCATTGCTTTCCTCTCCTCATCGCTAACCTCCGCATCTCGTAGCCCCATCTTACAGATAGCCTCCCAATCTAGAGGCGACGAGAAGGTCTTCCCTTAGATCTTCTCATCTACCAGATCCACCCCCAGACGGGTCAGTAGCACTGTAATCATGTGTCCATAGGGTAGATTACCCATATGACCGGACAATGTGGCACTAATCATCGTCCGCATGATGATGTAAGGAAGGCAGACTGGCTGGCAAGTGCAGATGCAGTAGATCAAGAACTGAGTCAGCTGAGAGACCCTCTCATAGTGCCCACTCTGCGGGATCAGATTATGCTGGATAATCTTGCAGAAAACCCATGGAGCTGGACGCAAGTAACATGCTCTCATCTGCCATCGATCAGGACGGAGCAACTGGCTGTCAATCTCTGTTCTCATCTCCATCTCAACAAACTGTGGCTCTCCCGGCGCACAGTACACCATGGGGCCATCATAGGGAATGCCCAACAGATCGGCCAGCTGCCGATAATCAAATGAGATGTGCACCCCTTTGACGTAACTAGTGATGCGCAACTCCTGACCACGCTCGACATCATTGTAATTCCCCACCACCTGGAGATTACAATAAAACTGACGTACCAAGTCGAGACATGTGCACGCGTCGTATGTGATGACAGGGAGCCACCCCATATCACCGAATGCTCCCTCTACATTGAACAAGGCTAGCTCAGCCAAGTTCACCATGCGACCCCCTTCAACCTTCTTACGGGCATAGTCTGCATACTGTGTCTCGGCTTCATTCGAACAGAAGTGAAGTGGATCGCGCACTCTAGGTACTTTGGTACTGACCATAGTATCTGCAAAATAAAAAAAAATAAAAAAAGAAAGCAAGGAGTTAATAGGATAAAAATCAAAAAATTTAAAATAGAGCCCCATTTCTCACCATATAAGTGGGCATGAGAACTTACGTAGGTTAAAATATGTCCTACAACCCACATACAGTAGGAGATTTTAACTGACGAAGTTCAATTTGAAGAAATTTAAGAAAAATAAAAAATTTTGATAAATTAGGGCAAAAAAGAGAAAATTCTAAGTTTCTTGATAACTAACCAATGAAACTCAAAAATTTTTTAGGGCTTTCGTTCCTCAAGACCCCAATAACAAAAGCCCCCAATAAAAATTGAATTTTTACGATTGGAAAAAAGTTTAATTTCGAAAATACGAGCTAAATGGGCAAAAACCTAGAAAAGAAAACCTAAAAACAGGTAAAGGTGAGAGAATATACCTGTAGGGATGACGTGGGCGTCGAAACCCGGAGTTAAACTGACCAAGAACAGTGGAGTAGCACTGTAGCAACTCAGAGAGTGGAGGCGAGTCGAAACGGAGGAAGAATAGTGAGAAACAACCTAGAATCGGATCTTAAAAATCTGATTTTTGGTCCGAGGGTCGGACAATTCGACTGGCACCATCGACCCTCGGATCGACCCTCCCTTCGACCCTCGGCTCTCGAGAATCTGACAGAAAATCGAGGGTCGGACTGAGGGTCGGACACCTATCGACCCTCCCATCGACCCTCAGCTCTCGGGAAGAACAGGTCATTCCCAGGGTCGAATACCCAGGGTCGGACCTACTAGCGACCCTCACCATTGACCCTGCATAGAAAAGACAGTATTTTTTTTATAAAATGAGTAGAAATTGAAATTTCTTATCGGTTAGTGTGCCTACATGAGATATAAATGAATTCTAACCTACCTTGAGGAATTTTCAGGCACCGACAATCACCGAAAGGAATTATGTCTGGCCGTAGAGTTACCCGACAGACCCGAAATACAGTCCCACCACCACCACCAGTGGAGGAGACTAGTCAAGAGAATAACCATGCACAGGGTAATCCAGAACCAGCAGGCCCTACAAATTTGCCACCTCCACCACCGGAGATAGCAACTGTGGTTATGAATCTGGCACAACAGCTACAGCAAATGCAACACGCACAAGCTCAAATGCAGGTTGCAATGGGAGTTATGTTTCAAGCCACTCAGGCTGCAACCATGCACATGGGGCAAGCTAGTGCAGCACCAGTGGGTAATCACCCAGCTCAACAGACACCTCAACAACCAACTGCACCAATTCCAGAGCAAGTCCTAGAAGCAGCCCAAGGGAACTATCAGTATCCACACTATATGTTTGGGACAAACCCCCAAAACCAACTGGATCACTCCCGACTAATAGAGAGATTTTTGAAAATGAAACCAAGAGAATTCAACGGCAAGCCGTCTGATCCACTGTGGCCAGCACACTGGATAGACGAAATGGAAAGGAACTTCCTTATGATGACTATTACCGAGGAAAAGAAAGTACTATGCGCCACCTTCATTCTCAAAGGCGACGCACACCATTGGTGGAAATCTACAAAGATGTATTTATTGACCAAGCACGCCCTACTGACATGGGCTATATATAAAGAAGCGTTCTTTGAGAAGTATTTCCCAAGGAGCTTCAGAGATTCAATGGAGAAAGAGTTCTTGAGTCTGTACCAGGGGTAGATGACCGTAGACGCATATCAACAGCGCTACGAAGAACTGTTTTTCTTCGCACCGGCTAGTATGCAAGAAGAAGATACAAAAACCCATAGGTTCATCGCAGGACTAAGAGGAAGCATAAGAGAAAACGTTCTGGGCTTAGAGAAGAAGATTTACAACGAAGCTGTCCAGATTGCTCGAGTAATTGAATCGAGCCAGAAAGAGAGTTATTTCACTCAAAACAAAGGCATCAAAAGGCCAGTTGGGAATTCGTATAACAGAGGCAATAATAGGACGTATAAACCTTTTCGTCCTCAGAATTTTGCTACTGCACCAAAGTCTACTTCCATAGCTCAACCGCAGCCAAAGCCAAATTCTGAAGCCCCGAAGTGTTATAACTGCAACCAACCTGGGCATATGGCAAGAGAATGCCCAAAACCCAAGAAGTAGTTACATCAAGGATGGGTATATGCCGTTACATCAGAGGATGCAGCCGCATCGCCCGATGTGGTCACAGGTATGACCTAAACTTTTAAGATTATAATTTCATTGATTGAGCATGTAGATTAAGTAAAAACGGATCACAGGTATTGTACCTATCAATGGCGTACCGGCCAGAGTACTCTTTGATTCAGGAGCTATGCATTCATTTATATCTGTGTCGTTTGGGAAGAAGACCAATTTACCCATCAAAACATTAGACTACAAGTTACTTGTACGGTCACCGATGGGATTAGAAGTGGAATTAAAGAAAGGTTATGGGCCATGTCCAGTTCTCATTGGCGAGAAAACCTTGGATGCAACTTTAATACAACTTGAGATGGCAGACTTCGATGTCATCTTGGGAATGGACTGGTTAGCTCGGCATTCTGCAAATCTGTTATGCGCTGAGAAGAAGCTAACGTTCAAAGACAAAGAAGAAGCAGAATTCAGTTTCTCGGGAACCAAACTTCCCAGAAGACGCAAGCTCATACTCTCAGCATTAAAGGCTAAGAAGTGCCTTGAAAAAGGAGCCGTCGGATATCTAGTATCAGTGGTCGACCTAACCAAGGATGCGCCACGAATGGAAGATATTGACGTCGTGCGGGATTACCCAGATGTATTTCTGGAGGAACTACCCGGATTACCGCCTGACCGTGTCAAGGAGTTCGTAATAGACCTGATACCTGGAGCCGCATCGGTATCAAAAGCACCTTATAGAATGGCTCCTACTGAACTGAAGGAATTAAAAGTGCAATTACAAGAACTACTGGATAAGGGTTATATTAGACCCAGTATATCTCCATGGGGAGCACCGGTGTTGTTCGTAAAGAAGAAGGATGGTAGTGTTCAATTATGTATCGACTATCGAGAGTTGAATAAGCTGACAATCAAGAATCGATATCCACTACCCAGGATCGATGACTTGTTCGATCAGTTACAAGGAGCGAAGGTATTTTCAAAGATCGATCTTCGATCAGGCTATCATCAGCTGAAGATTAAAGAAGGTGACATTCCAAAGACAGCTTTCAGGACAAGATACGGACATTATGATTTCTTAGTGATGTCATTCGGATTAACTAATGCACCGGCAACATTCATGGAACTTATGAACCAAGTTTTCCACGATATGTTGGATACGTCGGTTATAGTATTCATTGATGACATATTGGTATACTCCAAAGACAAAGAAACCCATGTCAAGAACCTAAACGCAGCCCTACAGCGTTTAAGGAAAGATAAGTTATACGCCAAATTTTCGAAGTGTGAGTTTTGGCTAAGTGAAGTCGCCTTTCTAGGCCATGTAGTATCCGTAGAAGGAATCAAAGTGGACCCCAGTAAGATCGAGGCTATTGTGAAGTGGGAAGCACCAAAGAGTGTTTCAGAAATTAGAAGTTTTCTGGGTCTAGCTGGATACTATCGGAGATTCGTAGAAGACTATTCTCGGATTGCCGTACCTCACACCAGTTTGACCAAGAAAGGAGAAAAATTTGTATGGACGGATAAGTGTGAAAAGAGTTTTCAAACACTAAAGACCAGATTGATATCCACCCCAATTTTGACCATTCCCGTTCCAGGACAGACATTTACCTTATACACTGATGCATCGGGATTGGGACTAGGATGTGTGCTTATGCAAAGAGAGCAAGTAATTGCGTATGCCTCGAGACAGTTGAAGGTACATGAGAAAAATTACCCCACTCATGGTTTGGAGTTAGCGGCAGTAGTACATGCTGTCAAGATATGGAGGCATTACCTATACGGAGAGAAATTCCAAATTAAGTCGGACCATAAAAGTCTCACTTATTTATTTAATCAGAAGGAGTTGAATATGAGACAAAGAAGATGGCTGGAACTATTGAAAGACTATGATTGTGATATCCAGTATCTTCCGGGGAAAAGTGAAAGTAGTAGCAGATGCATTGAGCAGAAAAGCAATGATAAAATCTCAAGAAGAAGCTAGCACAACTGCAGCAATGTGTACTATCAGAATGGTATTCAATCACGGCAACGAGCAGTATGTGATAGATACAACGGATGGATCAGCCAACCAAGGGTTTATTCATCGGTTTTCGAATATGTTTGCGGCATTGAAGATTATACCGGATATAGTGGATGAAATGAAGACAGCTATGAAAGCAGATCCTTATCTGAGAACAGTATAAGATGATATTGAGAAAGGTAGGACTAACCTTGAGTTCACCTTAGACGAAGAAAAAGTATTGAAATACAAAGGAAGAATATGTATACCCGAAACAGAAAATGTAGATATTAGACACCGACTGATGAAGGAAGCCCACACCACCAAATACTCGATACATCCTGGAAGCACAAAAATGTATCATGACCTAAAGAAACTGTATTGGTGGAGGGGAATGAAAGCAGATGTAGCCAAGTTCGTGTCTCAATGCCTAAATTGTCAGAAAGTAAAGGCGGAACGACAAAGACCCGCAGGACTGTTACAACCATTACCGGAACCAGCATGGAAATGGGACTGCATCACTATAGACTTCGTCACTGGACTACCATTGACTCCTCGAGTAGTTGACGCAGTTTGGGTGATTGTGGACCGTCTGACTAAGACAGCTCGCTTCATACCGATACGACCCTAGTATACACTGGAAAAGTTAGCAAAGTTGTATGTGGATAATATTGTTCGGTTACATGGTGTTCCAGAAAGCATTGTGTCCGATAGAGATCCACGATTTACTTCCAAATTTTGGGAAGGACTACAAAAGGCTATGGGTATAACATTGAAGTTCAGTACTACATTCCACCCACAGACAGACGGACAGTCAGAGGGTATAATCCAGATCCTAGAAGATATGCTACGAGCATGTGTGATTGATTTCAAAGGATCATGGGACGAAAAGTTACCATTGATCGAGTTCGCCTATAACAACAGCTATCAGGCTACTATACAGATGTCACCTTATGAGGCACTGTATGTTAGAAAGTTTCGAACTCCCTTGTTTTGGAATGAAGTTGGAGAACACAGTATTGTTGGACCCGAATTTGTGGAAGAGACATGTCGAGTGGTCGACATCATCAAGGAAAGAGTGAAAACAGCTCAGAACCGTCAGTAGCAATATGCAGATACTCGACGAAGAGATCTAGAGTTCTCCGTAGGTGATAAAGTATTTTTGAAAGTATCGCCTATGAGAGGATTAAAGAGATTCGGACAGAAAAGAAAATTAAGTCCAAGATATGTCGGGCCATAGGAAATTCTAGCTAAGCGTGGAAAAGTAGCTTATCAGTTGGCATTACCACCATCTATGTCAAGTGTGCACGACGTATTTCACATTTCTCTACTGAAGAAGTATGTCAAGGATTCGACGCATGTGTTGACAGTAGATTTGCCAGAATTGACTGATGATTTGACATTCGAAGTAACACCAACAGAAATCACCAGTCGAAAGGTTCAACGTCTACGCAACAGAGATATCTACTATGTTAAAGTCACATGGAAAAGTAGAGACATGGAAGAAGTTACATGGGAAGAAGAGAATGCTATGCAAAAGCAATACCCTCACTTATTTGATTCAGAAGGTACGTACAATTTTGAGGATGAAATTTTTATAAGTTGGGGGGAGTTGTAAGACCCGTGTCAAACTAACCCGGTCATACCACCTTGAATCATGTTTACCCATCATGGTCGAGTCAAGTGGACCAAGGGCGTGATGGAGATCGAGATCCCAGGTATAAAATCGACCCAAAAACACTTAATTTTAGGGGAGGGTCGCATACCCAGCCAAGTAGGGTTGGACCTCCCAAAACAGAATGTCAGACCCTCAGATTTTAAGGGAGGGTCGGACAGCTTAAGACCCTAGGGTTGACGGGATCATCGACCCTCCCATCGACCCTTGGTTTCTGAAGAATATAGAAATTAGGAAATTTCTATATTTTTCGATTGGGATTCTTTCCAAATCTCAATGAGACTTATTTTAGATGTTCCTAGTCTATTTAAAGGACGTCCCTAAGCCACTTTCACTCCTTTTACAACCCTAATTGAATTGAGAGAAAGAGAGGAGAAGGAAAAGAGGAAGAAAGGAGACAAGGAGGAAGACTTAGCAAAAAGGAGAAGAGCTACAGAAAAAGATTAATCTCCTCAGGTATGGATACTAATTCTATGAGTTCCTACAGACCTTAGGGTAGTTATTGATGAGAATGTGATATCGGAGAGACCCAAACCATCCATCCATGGTTAGGTTTTCATGGAAAACCATAGGAGGATGCACGAAAACTATTTAGATGGATTATACATGGTTCTAGACCATGGAATGACTGTTGAATGAATGTAGGAAGCAAGCCATAGGACCCCAAACACGAAGAGTGGATTTAAAAGTGGAAATTGGACCAGAGTGCATCGAGGGTCGCACCGAGGGTCGATAGACCATCCGACCCTAGGTGTTTCTTACCATCGACCCTAAACATTCGGGAAGTCCAGAAAGAGGGGAGGGTTGATAGACCCATCGACCCTAGCATCGACCCTCAGTTGACAGAATGGTTTTAAATTCCGAATTAATTCTAATTAAATTCTATCGACTTTGTTAGGTTTGCTAGCAATATAATAACGTTATAACGGTGATTCTAAAGCTTGGAAAAGTATCTTTTAGGAAGCTAAGGTAAGGAACCTTAACTCCAAACTAAATTGGTTAATAATAAACTGTTTTCTATTTCTTGAGTCCTATGCTATGTTTGATTCTATGCGAATATATTTGTAATGTGCATACAGCATGCCATCTAATATTTCTATTACTTGTTCATGCATATTTACTTTATTGTTTATAACATGATGATGATGATGATGATAGGAATAGGCATGTGCTTGTATGTGTGTGGTTGATGTACTTGATGCGAGCGAGTATCAGGGGAGGTGTGATGAGAACGTCAATAAATGTTAACCTTTGGCGGGTCTCAGCACTTTAGCTCTATCTCTAACTCAAGTCTTGTGCATTGACATCGTCGTATCGCCATCACCTTAGCAGAACTATTATGTCGTAGAGTATCAGGGGAGGTGGTCTCGGTCCTTGTAGTCTCTGACTCTACCAGGGGGGCCTTAGCTCTATCTCTATAGGCATTCTGAGGGATGCTGGGGTGAGGCCTTGGATACACTGTTTGGCATTAGGATTGGTTAGTAGCGAGCCCAGTTTACAAGCCCTCACTAACAGGGGCTTACGTGTTGGTATAGCATTATATAGCAATAAACGTTAACCTTTGTTGTATAATGTTATGGTAGGGTGGATGGGGATGACGATAAACGTTAACCTTCGGGCGGGCTTCCATACCCTGTGTATAGAGGCGGTGTCAATAAACGTTAACCTTTGACCACCCAACCTTTTTATTGCGCATTGCAAACTATAAACCAGACCAAAGATATAAATTGATTTTTTTCATGCATATGTATTGTTGCATTGTTTTGGCTACTCACTGAGCCGTGTTGTGTGCTCACCCCTCGACGTCGAATATTTTTAGTATGATGATGCAGGTTACACAGTCGAAGATTATATGAATGTGTCTGCGTACGGGAATATAGCAGCAATGGAAGCTGGAGCTGAAGGCGATACACACGATCCCTCGTGTGAGTGCAACTCGTGTGTATTTGATTAGATATTTTTATAGTTTCTTTGAATTTATAAAGACATGTATTTGATATTTATATAAGTATGTCTCAGTTGAAAAAAGAATAATTTTACTATTTAATTAATGGTATCATCTTAGTTCTCAGTTCATTTATTTATAAATTTTCCGCTATTGTGTATTACTCTGATTATGATTGTGGATGCGTGTAAGTTTGGATAACGCGGGGATAGTCTATTCGAGATCCTGGTTGAACCGTTGATTATTTAGCGGTTCATCACACCATTCTGAATAGTGCGGAATTGGGGTGTGACAAAGCATATGTGAACATGTTCTGGGCCTTGAGAAGATAATCTACAATGAAGCTGTAGAAATTGCTCGAGTGATAGAGTCGAGCCAGAAAGAGAGCTACCTTGCTCAAAATAGAGGAATCAGAAGGCCAAATGGAAATTCTTACAAGGGAGGGAACACCAAGGTATTCAAACCCTTCCATACTCAAGGTTTCAATGCTGCAGCCAAGACTACTTCAACAGCTCAATAGAAATAAAAGCTAAATAATGAAGGGTTAAAATGCTATAACTGCAATCAATTGGGACATATGGCAAGGGAGTGTCCTAAGCCCAAGAAGCAACTACAACAAAGTAGAGTTTACGCGGTTACATCTGAGGATGCTGCCGCATCGCCTGATGTGGTCACAAGTATGACTTGAATCTTATCATTTTGTGTTACATTATGTGAGCATATAGACTAAATCAAAATAAATCACAGGTATCGTACCTATTAATGGCATTCCCGCTAGAGTACTCTTTGATTCAGGAGCTACTCATTGTTTTATATCTGCGTCATTTGGAAAAAAGTTAAATATACCCCTCAAAACCTTAGACTACAAATTGCTTATACGATCGCCTATGGGATTAGAAGTGGAATTAGACAAAGGTTATGGACCATGTTCAATTCTTATTGACGAGAAGACTTTGGATGCAACCTTGATCCAACTTGAGATGGCAGACTTTGACGTTATCTTGGGAATGGACTGGTTAGCTTGGCATTCTGTAAACCTATTATGTGCCGAAAAGAAGCTAACTTTTAAAGACAAGGAAGGAGCAGAGTTCAATTTTACGGGAACCAAACTTCCCCGTAAACGAAAGCTCATACTCTCTACATTAAAGGCTAAGAAGTGCCTTGAGAAAGGAGCAGTTGGGTATCTAGTATCTGTGGTCGATTTTACCAAGGAAGCACCACGAATGGAGGATATTTAGGTCATGCGTGACTTTCCAGATGTATTTCCTGAAGAACTACCGGACTACCACCCGACCGCGCTACAGAGTTTGTTATAGATCTGATACCCGGAGCCGCACCAGTATCTAAAGCACCTTATCGAATGACTCCTACTGAAATGATGGAATTAAAAGTACAACTATAAGAACTTCTGGACAAGGGCTACATCCGACCTAGCATATCACCATGGGGAGTGCCAGTATTATTCGTAAAGAAGAAGGACGGTAGTGTTCGATTGTGTATAGACTACCGATAACTGAAGAAACTGACAATCAAGAATCGGTATCCATTGCCTCGGATCGATGACCTATTTGATCAGTTGCAAGGTGCCAAAGTGTTCTCCAAGATCGATCTTCGATCAGGCTACATCAGTTGAAGATTAAGGATGGGGATATTCCCAAGACAGCATTCAGGACCAGATATGGACATTATGAATTTTTGGTCATGTCTTTTGGATTGACGAACGCACCAGCAACCTTTATGGAACTTATGAATCGGGTATTCCATGATATGTTGGATACGTCGGTTATTATATTCATCAATGATATATTGGTCTACTCCAAGGACAAGGAAACTCATATTAAGAATCTAAACGCCGCTCCGCAGCGATTACGGAAGGAGAAGCTCTACGCCAAATTTACAAAGTGTGAGTTTTGGCTAAAGGAAGTCGCTTTTCTAGGCCATGTTGTATCCGCTGAAGGAATTAAAGTGGATCCTAGCAAGATCGAAGCTATTGTGAAGTGGGAAGCACCGAAGAGCGTTGCAGAAATTAGAAGTTTCTTGGGTCTAGCTGAGTATTATCGACGATTTGTGGAAGACTATTCCCGAATTGCCGTACCTCTCACCAGTTTGACTAAGAAGGGCGAAAAGTTTGTTTGGACTGATAAATGCGAGAAGAGTTTTCAAACATTGAAGGCTAGATTGATATCTGCTCCAATCTTGACCATTCTGATTCCAAGACAACCATTTATTTTGTACACTGATGCGTCAGGATTGGGATTAGGATGTGTACTTATGCAAGGAGAACAAGTAATTGCTTATACCTCAAGACAATTGACGACACATGAGAAGAACTATCCCACTTATGATTTCTAATCTTATGATTTCGAATTAGCGACAGTAGTACATGCTGTCAAAATATGGAGACATTACTTGTACGGAGAGAAATTTCAGATTAAATCAGATCATAAGAGTCTTACTTACCTCTTTAATCAGAAAGAGTTGAATATGAGACAAAGAAGATGGCTGGAACTATTGAAAGACTATGACTGTGATATCCAGTATCATCCAGGGAAAGCTAATGTGGTTATTGACGCACTGAGTAGAAAGGCAATGATAAAATCTCAAGGGGAGGTTAGCACCACAGCTGTACTGTGTACTACTGGAAATGTATTCAATTATGGTAATGAGCAGTTTGTGATAGATGCACCGGGTGAATCAACCAACCAAGGGTTTATCCGTCAGTTTGCAAATATGTTCGCCACATTGAAGATTGTACCCGATATACTTGATGAAGTGAAAACATTAATTAAATTAGACCCTTATCTAAGAACGGTACAAGAAGACATCAAAAAAGGTAGGACTATTCCTGAGTTCACCTTAGATGATGAAAAGGTACTGAAGTACAAAGGAAGAATATGTGTACCTGAAACAAAAAGTTTGGACATTAGAGACCGACTAATGAAGGAAGCCCATACCACCACCTATTCGATACACCCTGGAAGTACAAAAATGTATCATGACCTAAAGAAATTATATTGGTGGAGAGGAATGAAAGCAAATATAGCCAAGTTCATGTCTCAATGCCTAAATTGTCAGAAGGTGAAAGCTGAACGACAAAGACCAGCAAGACTGTTACAGCCGTTACCGAAACTAGCAAGGAAATGGGACTGCATTACTATGGACTTCGTCACAGGGTTACCATTGATTCCCTGAGTAGTTGACGCAATTTGGGTGATTGTAGACCGACTGACTAAAATGGCTCGATTTATAGCTATACGACCTCAGTATACACTGGAGAGGTTAGCTAAGTTGTATGTGGATAACATTATCAGATTACACGGTGTACCTGAAAGCATTGTGTCTGACAGAGATCCACGATTTACTTCAAAGTTTTGGAAAGGATTGCAGAAGGCTATGGGTACAACATTGAAGTTCAGTACTGCATTCCACCATCAGACAGACGGACAATCGGAGCATACCATTTAGATTATAGAAGACACGCTCCGAGCCTATGTAATTGATTTTAAAGGATCATGGGATGAAAAGTTACCACTGATTGAGTTCGCTTATAACAATAGCTATCAGACTACTATACAAATGTCACCCTATGAAGCACTGTATGGTAGGAAGTGTCGAACTCCTTTGAATTCGTCATAGGTGATAGGGTATTCCTCAAAGTGTCACCTATGCGAGGTTTGAAACGGTTTGGACAGAAAGGGAAACTAAGTCTGAGATATGTCGAACCATATGAGATTCTAGCTAATGTGGAAAAGTGGCTTACCAGTTAGCACTACCACCAATACATCAAGTGTGCATGATGTATTTCATATCTCCTTATTGAAGAAGTATGTCAGAGATCCAACGCACATTTTGACAGTAGATCTACCTGATTTGACTGAGGATTTGACATTTGAAGTAGTACCAACTGAAATCACCAACTAAAAGGTGCAATGACTATGCAACCGTGACATTTATTATGTTAAGGTCACCTGGAGAAGCAAAGATATAGAAGAAATCACATGGGAAGAAGAGAACGCTATGCGAAAGCAATACCCTCATTTATTTGACTCGGAAGGTATGTATAATTTCGAGGATGAAATTTTTATAAGCAGGGGGGAGTTGTAAGACCCGTATCGAACTAACCGGTTTTACCACCTTGAACCAGGTCTACTTATCATGGTCGAGCCAAATGGACCAAGTGCGTGAAGGAAATAGCGAGACCAGGTATTAAACTGACCCAAAAATAGTAAAATAGGGGGTAGGGTCGCATACCCAGATAGGCAGGGTCAGACTACACTCATTAGGGAGTCAGACCCATGAAATTTTGATCGAGGGTCGGACAATTTAGACCTGAGGGTCGACGGGATCTCCGACCCCCTCATCGACCCCCTCATTGCCGACAGAAACCGTAAATAGGAAACTTTTCAAATTTCAAGGGGATTCATTCCTAATCTCAATGGAACTTATTTTAGGAGGTTCTCCTCTATAAATAGAATGTCCCTTAGCCTCTTTCACTCCTTTTGAAACCCAAATTGAAAGTGAGAGAAAGAGAAGAGAAGGAAAGTTGGAGAAGAAGACTAAAGAGAAGAATTTAGAGAAACCTCTGAATCTTAGCAAACCAAAGGTACTGGTATGTTTCCATTAATGATTTAAGACCTTAGAATAGTTCATGAAGAGGGTATGGTCTAGGAGAAACCCAAATCATCCATCCATGGGAGGATTTTAATGAAATCCATGGAGGAAATCATGGTAGGCAAAGTAAGGAAAAAACCTAGAGTTTTAAGCCATAGAACAAGCATAGAATGGATTGTGAAATTAAGCCATAGGACCCAAACATGAATGAATGGACTGTAAGATGAAAAGGTCGACTCAAACCATGGGGGGTCGCACGTGGGGTATATTGGGAATCGACCCTTCCAGACCACAAGATCGACCCCCAGCATTCGGGAAGTCCAGGGATGTGGTGGTCGCACCCAGGGTCGATGAAACATCTGACTCTGGCATCGACCCTACACTCTGGGGTCACAGAAAACTGCTACCCTACCTGCGACCCGTCCTGCGACCCTCGCTTAACAGCAAGCCTAAAATTATCAGAATGAATTCTAATTAAAATCTATCGACTTGTTAGGTTTTCCTATTGATATAAAAGTGATTCTTAAAGCTTGAAAGAGGATCTACACTCAAGCAAAGGTGAGGGAACAAGACCTAAACTAATTGGCTAATAATAAACTATTTTTATTTTCTTGAGTCAAATGCCATGACTGATTCTATGCGTGTATGCTTGTAATGTGCATTCAACATGTCATCCAATATTCCTGCTATTAATGTTCATGCATATTTAATTCTATTTTATTTATAACATGATGATGTTGATGATGCTAAGAATAGGCATGTGAATGTATGTGTATGGTTAGTGTGCTTGATGCGAGTGGAGCATCAAGGGGAGGACGTGACATTGTGGTTCAGCCTGGTCACTAGTCCAGTGACATCGTCATATCACCATTACCTTAGCAGAACTATTATGTAGTAGGGTATCAGGGGAAGTGGTCTCAGACCGTGTAGTCTTCGACTCTGCCAGGGGGCCTTAGCTCTATCTCTATGGACGTATTGAGGGATGCTGGGGTGAGGCCTTGGGTACACTGTTTGACATTAGGATTGGTTAGTTGTGAGCCCAATTTGCAAGCCCTCGCCAGCAGGGGCTTACGTGTTGGTATGGGTAGAGTATCAGGGGAAGTGTGATGCGGTGCGGTCCTAAGCACTTTTGCTCTATCTCTATTCCATAGTGGGTGCATGTGGGACGACAATAAACATTAACCTTTGGGCGGCTTCACACACTCGTGTATAGAGGTGAGGCGGCCACCGAACCTTTCTATAGCACATTACAAACTTATATACCAGACCACAGATATGAATTGAATGCATGCATATGTTTGTTGCGTTGTTTTGTTTGCTAACTGAGCCGTGATGTGTGCTCACCCTTTCGATGATGAATATTTTTAGTTGATGATGCAGGTACCACTATGGAAGATTATATGAATGCTTCTGTGTATGGACACGTGGCTGCAATGGAGGCTGAAGACATAGTAGAGACGCATGACTCCTCATGCGTGTGCAACTCATGCGTTTTTGATTATATTTTTATTTGAACTATTAAGGAAATGTAATTGATATTTTTTTTACTTATGTCTCGGTTGATACAATATAATTTGATATTTTATTTATGATTATCACAGTTAGATTCCTCAGTTCATTTAATATTAAGACTTCCGCTATTGTGTATTTATTCTGATTATGGTTGTGGATGTGTATGATTTAGTTTACAAGAACACAATTTATTAGAGATCCTGGTTGAGCTGTTGGTTTATTAGCGGTTCATCACACCGTTCTGAATAATGCAGAATTGGGGTGTGACAAATTATGAGCGTGTGGTCGCATACCTAAATAGGTGTGACTGACCACACCTCAAAAGAGTCCAACCACACAAAATTAGGTCATGTGGTTGGACATTTTAAAATGTGTGGTCGACGGATTCTGCGACCCCACCTCCAACCACATGGAACCCAGTCAGAACTAAAATTAGGAAACCTTCCAAATTCGAAAGGGGGGTCTTTCCTAAACTCCTTAGGGCATATTATGGATGGTTTTCCTCTACCCTTAGCTTCTTTTACTCATTTAGAACTCTAATTGAAAGTGAGAGAAAGAGAAGAGAAGGAAGAGAAGGAAAATTGCAGAGGACGACTAAGGAAGAAGAAAATTCAGAGAAAACTCTTAATCTTCCGCAAGCTTAATGTATGAACATATTCCCCATGATAAATTGAGAACCTAGAATAGTTTATAAAGAAGATAGGATTTTGGAGAAACCCAAACCGTCAATCCGCGGATAAAATTCCAAGAGAATTCATGGAGGAAATTATGTGGACAATGTATTGTGTATAAAATAATAGTTTTGAGTCATAGAACAATTCTAGGAAGGACCATGATGATAAGCCAAAGGAATCCAAACATGGAGGATTGGAATTGAGAGTGAAAGGTCGACCAACATACGTGTAGTCGCATATGTGGTCGCATGATGTGCGACCACACAAGACACACATGTCCGACCACATGCCCTCGGGAAGTTCCAGGGAGGGTGTGGTCGCACGTGTGGTCGGAGTATGTTCGACCACACCCTGCGACCCCACGCCCTATGGTCGTAGAAACTGAGACCACAGGTGCTGCCACACCTGCGACCCCTCAGCTTTTGTTAGTCTAAACTCATGGAAATTAATTCTAATTCAAAATTTACAAATTTGTTAGGTTTCCAAGTGGTTTAAAAGTGAATTACAAAGCTTGAACGAGGATCTACGATCAATCAACGGTAAGGGAACAAGACCTAAACTAATTGGCTAATAACAAACTATTTCTAATTATTGAGTCCAATGCCATGAATGATCCTATGTTTGTATGCATGTATTGTGCATTTCACATGTCATCCAATATTCTTGCTATTAATGTTCATGCATATTTAATTCTGTTTATTTATAACGTGATGATGATGATGATGCTAGGAATAGGCATGTGAATGTTTGTGTGTGGTTAGTGTACTTGATGCAAGTGGGGCATCAGGGGGGGACGTGACACTATGGTTCATCCTGGTCACTAGACTCTAGCTCTATCTCTACTCAAGTCTTGTCCACTAACATCGTCGTATCACCATTACCTTAGCAGAACTATTACATCGTAGGGCATCAGGGGAGGTGGTCTCAGACCGTGTAGTCTTTGACTCTGTCGGGGGGCCTTAGCTCTATCTCTATGGACGTATTGAGGGATGCTGGGGTGAGGCCTTGGATACACTGTTCGACATTAGGATTGGTTAGTTGCGAGTCCAGTTTGTAAGCCCTCGCCAATAGGGGCTTATGTGTTGGTATGGGTAGGGCATCAGGGGAAGTGTCATGCAGTGTTTGATCCAGGCACATTATCTCTATTCCATGATGGGTGCATGTGGGAGGGCAATGGTGTTTGATCCATTGGGCGGCTTCGCACACTTGTGTAAAGAGGTACGGCGGCCACCTATCCTTTCTATTGCACATTGCAAACTTATGAAGCAGACCAAAGATATGAATTGAATGCATGCATATGGTTATTGCATTGTTTTGTTTTCTCACTGAGCCATGATGTGTGCTCACCCTTTCGACGTCGAATATTTTTAGTTGATGATGCAGGTCCTACTGTAGAAGATTATGTGAATGCTCTGATATACGGGCATGTTGCGGCGATGGATACAGAAGCTATGATGGAGTTGCATGATTCGTCGTGTGAGTGCAACTCATGCGTCTTTGATTAGATTTATTAGTTAGATTATTCAGACGATGTAATTGATTAATTTATTTTATTTTATGTCTTAGTCATTTGGAGATAATTGGATAATTTATTTATGTTATCACTATTAGATTCTCAGTTCATTAATATTAAAGACTTCCGCTATTATTTATTTACTCTGATTATGGTTGTGGATGTATATAGTTTCAGCAAAAAGGACACAACCTATTCGAGATCCGGGTTGAACTGTTGGATCATAGACGGTTCATCACACCATTCTGGTTGGTACAGAATTGGGGTGTGACAGGTGCGGCTGGACCGTACGGCACGTGATGGACAATAACTCCTTGGTCATGAGCCGGACCTCCTTCTGGTCGGCCAGTTTAGGTGCACACCTATTAGACTCTTGGGAGTTTGTATAAAGGGGGTCCGAGACACCTTCTAGTGCACTTTCTTACATTCTAAGGACACGAGAGGTTCACGATAATGTTTTGTATCACCTCCCACATACGTCCTTACCTCTGGTCACATCATTATGCTAGGTTCGTAAGTGGGAAGACCCGACACATGCCCATTGTGGTCATATCGTAACGAGATTTGGACACGGGTCTTAGAGTGTGACAAAAGGTGGATAGTGGTTCACTTTATATACATTCACAACTGCTAGTAGAGAAATCGAACCAAAACCATTTAGGATTAAATAAGAGCTTATAAGAAAGTAAATATTAAGCACTTGTTCATTGAGACTATAGCATAAACTTTAAAAAGAAGATAATATTCTAAATGTTTAAACATCTCGATTCTCATTATAATTTGATGTTTGTTACAAAAGAGAGTAATAGCTCGGGTGAATACAGTGATTGATGTACTGTTACTCAACAAACCAAAAGAAAAGAAAATACATGTAGCAAGGGAAAAATAAACTATGACTAAAACTAAAGAGAAATGAAAAAGTCTTTCCTTGACCAGATATGAACTATTGACTCCGCCCAGGTGGCAAAAAAACAAAGCCTCTAATCCTCATAGCCTCTTGCATCTTGTGGACCTCATCTCTATGTCCCTAAATGATGTTGTACAGGTCCCTAATCGACGGCTCAGGAACAGTAGGCATCAGACTATGAACCATCGTCGACGCTAGTGGAGTACCACTAACCTCAGTGATGGGTGTACCCTACTACTGAGTACCCTTCACATCATCTACATTGTCATCATCACCCCCTACATCATCATCAGAACTGAAAGAATCCATTAGAACATCCTTTGCTTGTGTACCCTCTATATCCATTGCCGTAACTTTAGCGAGTACCTCCTCCTCTGCAAGTCTGCCAAAAGCGATAGGATCGATAACTGGTGATAAAATAGCTTCCATCTCATCATCACTCAATACTGCATTCTGTAACCCATGAATGAGTCCAAATGCATGCCAGCCAAAATCATAGTGAATTGACGCCTCTACTCCCTCGTCAGCGAAGATGTTAATGCTTAACTCTCTGGACAACAATGTGAGCAGTCGACCATATGGTAAAATCCTCTCGCCACCATATGTAGTGACAATCATTGTCCTCTTCAAAATGTATGGCAAACACAACTTGTAATGAGTACAGAAGTAGTAAGTCACATAATTGAAGATCGCAATCGCCTCCCTATGTCCGCTCCTAGGGATGCTGTTGTGGAAAGGTAGAAAGTGTCCCATTCCACCCGCCCTCCAATCCTTACCAGAACTACTAACCCCAAATGTAAGGAATGCATATGCATGAACACACAAAGCAGTTTATTGGAAGGCATGTTATTAAACAAGAGCATGTTATCAATCGCGTCCATCACACAACAAGTTCAAATATAATTAATACTACCGAACAAAGGTCTAGTTTCCTTACAAATAGATAGAGAGTAAGATCCTTGGCAATCCGATCAGGTAGCCTTCAACTAGCGTCCTCATATCTCTAATAAAATCATAACCAATGTAATTTTATTAACACATTATTCAATAGCATTATTCAGGTTTCTCTTTATCATTCTCTGTGTTCCTTATTCAAGTGCTTTCATCGTTACTTACTTACCTAATAACCATTAAGCCAAATATCTTTTGGCTGCTTGTCATGACCTAGCATCTACAAGTCCCTAATTAAGTCCACTCGCTACTATTTGTAGACTAAGGATGACTTCTAACAAATAAGAGTATGCTGCCGGAACAAAGTAAGTAAAGAGTTAGTGGTTCTAACAAGACATCACACCCAAGGTTAGAAATTTTCTTTTTAAGGGTCTTAATACTAAGGACTTCTTCTAACGAAGTCAAGGATGTTCTAACACCACACACAGGGTCAGGTTACTAGCTTCTAAGGTTCCATACTTGCTGTCCAAGGTTCTCTTGTTACTTGAGGTAACGGAACAGCAAGCTACCTAAACAGGTCACTAAATTATTAATTGAAATGATGGATAATGCACACTAACTAGTCGGATTTTTAGGGATCTAACCCTGCAAATATGTTCCTAAAATTCCCAAAAGATTACTGGCCGAAAGAGGTCAACAACAGGGGTCAAAACCTCGTGCAGCAGGTGACCGAATGCACGGTCTTTGACCATCAAGCATATGGCTTGTGTCATCGATCACACATCAAAATGTTATCTTTTAAATATGCAAGCACCCCAAAAAGTTGTCTATCTCCTATAGGGTTGGGTTTACGGTCTTACCTTGCAGAGGTGGTCCGTTGTTGGTCATTTCATAGGGTAATTCAAACTTGCTTTGGTATAAATGGTTTACAAAGGGTTTTGCATCAAAGAAGAAAAAAAAAACTAAGATCTAAGACTTTAATTAAATCAAATAAAATTCTAGAAGGTCACCGGCCAATTTTGGTTAAGATCTGATGTTGAAAAGGCATGTGGCTGATGCCATCGACTGCACGTCTCAATAGCCAGGTCATACGGCTCATGTTATTGATTGCACCTCGAAATGTGGTCCGAAGGTCATCGAACTTCTTCTTGAATTTTCTTTATATTTTTATCAGTTTAATCCTAGAGTTTGAGCTCCAAAATAAGTTTCTACTATAGGTTTTGGTCATTATTTCGATTTGACACCTTATTGAGATTTTAGATCTATTTTAAAACTTTAGATCCGACCTCTTAGCATTTGAAATCCATTATTGATTCATGATCTGAGTCCCCAAGGGTCAACTTAGATCCCTATGGGTCATTCTATGGTTTCTAAAATCCACGGATCATCTGTTTACAATTTTCTATGATCCAATCTCACCAATTCATGATACCCTGCATGCTAATGTCCACAGTTCGTCTGTGTGAACAATAGTGTATAGGTTCATGGCTCTGTCATTGATGGTGGATCCTTAATTTCTTCCATAAGGTTAGCATCAGTGATCACATTACCATGGCACCAACAAATAAGCGAGAGACTTCGTCTCTAAAATCCTTAATTTCTTATTACTCTATAGCCATTAATCGAATCAGACCATAAAATAAAGAGAGGTACATACAGATGATTCAATTCCCAATCAAGCTTCTTACAATGGAGTACTGATCCAATGGTTGGTCTCCTTTCACTTTCTCTTCCTTCCCTTTGCGTCTCCTCCTTGTTGGGTGGAAATGAGAGAGAAAGCACTTCTCTTCTCTTCTTCTTCTTCTTCCCTGCTTATCACTTCCTCTTTCTCTTCTTCACTCAAAGATGCGTCAGAGGGTTCTCTCCTACTAAACATTTTGGTTTGATAGATTGGGACAAGAAAGTAGAGAGAATGGAAGCCCATTCTTCCCAAATCGGTAGGCATGAGAATTTCAGAATGAAAAGAGAATGATTTCTTCCTCTCTTTCCATCCATGGATCAATCACAGAGATGCTTACCATGTTTAAACCATGGGTGGTATGCTTTCCATGCAAAGAAGAAGGATTCCAATTCAAACAGTGGGTGTCACACCCCAATTCCGCACTGTTCAGAATGGTGTGATGAACCGCTAGCAAACCAACGGTTCAACCAGGATCTCAAATAGGCTATCCCCACGTTATCTAAACTTACACACATCCGTAATCATAATCAGAGTAAATACACAATAGCAGAAGTCTTATAATAACATGAACTGAGAAACTAAGATGATATCATTAATTTAATAGCAAACTATTCTGTTTTCAAGCGAGACATAAATATTTAAATACCAAATACATGTCTTAATAAATCCAATAAAGAAACCTATAAAATATCTAATCAAATACACACGAGTTGCACTCACAAGAGGAGTCGTGTATCCTCTTCAGCTTCAGCTTCCATCGCTGCCACATTCCCGTACGCAGACGCATTCACATAGTCTTCAACGGTATAACCTGCATCATTAACTAAAAATATTCGACGTCGAGAGGTGAGCACACATCACGGCTCAGTGGGTAGCCAAAACAAGGCAACCATACATATGCATGCAAATCAATTTATATCTTTGGTCCGGTTTAAAGTCTACAGTATGCAATAGAAATGTTTAGGTAGCCAAAGGTCGCGTTTATTGACCCCGCCTCTATACACGAGTGTGTGACGTTACCCGAAGATGACGTTTATCGTCAACTCAAATGCACCCAATCATGAACATTATATAACAAAGGTTATGTTTATTGCTATATAGTGCCATACCAACACGTAAGCCCCTGTTAGCGAGGGTTGCAAACTGGGCTCGCAACTAACCAATCCTAATGCCAAAAAGTGTATCCAAGGCCTCACCCTAGCATCCCTCTGAATGTCTATAGAGATAGAGCTAAGGCCCCCCGGTAGGGTCAGAGACTACAAGGACCGAGACCACCTCCCCTGATACTCTACGACATAATAGTTCTGCTAAAGTAATGGCGATACGACGATGCTAATGCACAAGACTTGAGTTAGAGATAGAGCTAAAGTGCTGAGACCCGCCAAAGGTTAACGTTTATTGACGTTCTCATCACACCTCCCCTGATACTCGCTCGCATCAAATACATAAACCACACATATACAAGCACATGCCTATTCCTATCATCATCATCATCATCATGTTATAAACAATAAAGTAAATATGCATGAACAAGTAATAGAAATATTGGATGGCATGCTGTATGCACATTACAAACATATTCGCATAGAATCAAGCATGGCATAGGACTCAAGAAATAGAAAACAGTTTTTGTTATTAACCAATTTAGTTTGGAGTTCTGGTTCCTCACCATAGCTTGCTAATAGATACTTTTCCAAGCTTTAGAATCACCTTTATATTGTTATTGTATTGCTAGAAGACCTAACAAAGTCGATAGAATTTAATTAGAATTAATTTCAGATTTAAAAACCATGTTATTAATTGAGGGTCGGAGGTAGGGTCGGAGTCAGGATCGACCCTGGGTGCGACCCTCCCTTAACTCTGAACTTCCCGAACACTGAGGGTCGATGGTCAGGAACACCTAGGGTCGAATGGTCATCGACCCTCGGTGTGACCCTCGGTACACTTTGGTCCAGTTCCCTCTTTTAATCCATTCTTCGTGCTTGGAATCCTATGGCTTGCTCCTACATTCCATTCTACATTCATTCCATGGTCTGAAACCATGTATAACCCACCTAGATAGCTTTCACGCACTTTCCTATGGTTTTCCATGAAAACCTAACCATAGCTGTAGACGCTTCAAATTTGTCGAGGAAGTTAAATCACAGCTTAGGGGAATAGGAAATAAAAATAAAATAAAAATAAATAGTGTATAATAATAATAACCATAAATAAATAATAAATAAGTAAGCAAGATGTAATGATAAATAAGAAAATATAATAAAAATAAAATAATAATATAAAATAAATAAATAAACTAATTATGACAAAATATATTTTTAGTTTGTTTTTTTTAACAAAATATGATAAAGTTTATACATAAGATAATAAAAAAAATAATAAAAAAAACAAAAAAACAAAATGCTCACGTGGTTAGAGAATGGAACTCCAACCACGTCATCAAACTAAAATAATAATAAAATAAATAAAATAAATAAAATAATAAAAAATAACATATATAAATCAAATGAAACGCAGAGAGATCATTTTTTCTCTCTGCGTTCCAAACAGAGAAATAGAGAGGCGGGTTCGAGAGAGAGAAACAGAGAGGGAAACGAGGGTTTGAGGAAGAAGTCGACGACGACCTAGAAGTCGACGACGACCTGGAGCAACGGCGGCGGCGACGTCGACGGCAGCGGTGCGAAGGCAACGGCAATATGAAGTGACGAGACAGCGGCGGTAAAAGCTCTAATGGCGGTTTCGATTTGATTTTTTTTTTTAGATCTGAAACCTAACCTTTCTTCTCCAACAATCCTCAAAGTTTCGAAGCATGTTTCTGAAACCTAGTTCGACAATGGCGGTTAGACGGCGGTAGAGCAGAGATACAACGACGCTCGACGGGTCTCCAGGTATTCCGAAAAACCAGATCTGAGATTTCAGATCTGGTTTAGTTTAATCTTTTGGTTTAGATGTTCATTATGTTTTTTAAAGTTTTCTACTCTTCTGATTCTTTGATTTGCCAAAGGAATCTCTGTTTATCGATTCTTCATTTTTCGGTTGATCTGAAGTTGCAAATTCGAAATTCTTGAAGTTCTTGAAATTTTTTCTATTCTTGCCATTTGAATTTTCGATCCCACGCTGTTCTGTTATTTATTTATTTCGGTTCATATAACATTGATCCGGTGAGCCTTAGATTCTTTTTTTTGAGATCTTTAGTCTAATAGTTTACAAACAAGACATATTTCCGGCGAGATTCCATGTTTTCCGTCAAGATATGCAAATCTGGATGCGTGTGTTTGGTTCTGCATGCCTATATCGATTTCTTCATCTGTTGTTTTCTCTTTGTATATTTTAGTATTTATTGTTGTGGTTACCTTTTTAGATTTTACCGTATGTGCTCAAGTTCTTGATTGGAGATCTAACAGAGGTTTTCTGAAATGGATTCTAAAGAAATTTTATCAGTGTTTGATTGTTTGAATTAAAATTTCATCTCCACTACCTCTGATATTTTCAGATTTATTCATGTTTGGGAAATCAAATTCTCCTTCGTATCTACTTTTGCTATTTAATCGTTTTGTGATTGTCAAAGAAAGTATACGGGAAAACTTACAAATTGGTGTTCGTTTTCTTTCTCATCTACATTGTCTTTCCCTTAGACGTCTGTCTTCCTTCTGAGGTATTTTCATCAGTTCTCTCCATTTCTATTTTTTTTTACACTTAACTCCTTATTTGAGAGGAATTTCGTTGAGCCGTTGAGGTTGAGTTTTGTTACTGTTTGTTTCCTTGTTATGTTTGAAGTGCTTTATTTCTTTCACAGTTTTTGTCTTTTGCTTTTCTTTCTCATTAAGCGATCTGCTGTTCGGTGGTCTTCTTAACAATTCTATTTTGAGATCTTACGTTTGATTGAGATATTATTTGAATTTTTTTCGGTATTTCTTGGCATTTGTATTAGATCTTCGATCTTTTAAAGATTGTGTTAGTTGGGTTTCCCTACTACTTGTCTTTGATTGTTTGGGTTTGTGTACTTTGGTACCTTGTGACGAGACTTAACTTTTTTCCTATTTCCAGTTTGATTTCTGATGACCTTATCTTTTGTTTTTCCTTTTCCGTTGGCTTGTCCCGCAATCTGTTGTGGTTTATATCTACTCCACAAGCGGGAAGGTATTTTAGAGAAGCACATAAGATCATTTTCTCCCTTTGCGTCCACCTCTACTCACAAGGGTGTAACGCCCTTAACTCTATGTCTTTATTTTATGTGGTATATGGGTTCGGCCATCGTGCACCCATAATTATTCGATGCGGGTGGGTAACACGACATGCATGCTGCACTTGCCATCCCTAGCATAGTGACGGGTGGGATAGACTAGGACGTCCCCTACCCTTTCAATGTATCCCACGAATGCGAAAGGAAATGTATTAATAGTTTTGATCCCCAATCCCCACTTATGTATCCCATAGGAATTTCTTATGAATTTTGTAACTATTTCCGTGCAATGCGGACTCACGCGCTTGTGATGCGCAAATATAGATGTGTGAATGTATGTATGAATGAAGCGAGGCACCGATGCCTATTGTCCAATGTCGAGAGTACCTTCTCACATGTTGACAAATTAAAATTGTTTTCATTTTTTATGCGTAGTTCATTCCGAACTACGTATGGACTTGATTCTTGGACTCCACCCCGAGATACGTAGGCTGCCTGGGAATCCATTACCCAAGCTCAGTCCAATTGCAATGAGGGTTGCAATAATACCCGAGTTGCATCATAATGCATTTACACATTGATTAAAAATTATAATCTTTCAAATTTATCATGTCAATTGTTTTGCATAGTTTCAATAAAATTCAATTTCAATTCAATTTCGGTTTCAATTTCAATTTAATCCCAAATCTAAATTCAATTTCCCATTTCAATTTCAATTTCTATTTCGATTTGGATTTTAATTCCAATTTTATTCTAATTTTAATGAAATTGCAAATTCAAAGTCAATTTTCAAAAGTTCAATTTTAATTCGATTTCGGATTCAGTTTCAATTTAAATTCCAAATATCTTTCTAATTTCAAATTCAATTCAATTTCAAATCAATTTCAATTCAATTTCAATTTCAATTTTAATTCCAAATCTATTTTTAATTTTAATTCAATTCAATTTCTATTTCAATTTTAATTTCAAATTCAATTCAATTTCTAATTTCAATTTCCATTTCAATTTCTATTTCAAACTCAATTCGATTTCAATTTCAATTTCAATTTCAATTCAAATTCATTTCAAAGCTCAAGTTCAATTCAATTTCTATTTCAATTTCAAGTTCCAATTTCAATTTCAATTTCAAGTTCCAATTTCAATTTCAATTTCAAATTCAATCTAAGTTTTCAAATTTCAAAACTTCATTTCAATTCTCCATCTTCACATGGAATTTTGGGCAAACATTCCATCATCGCATGGAAGTCCCTTTTCAATTTTGGACAAACATTCCATCATCGCATGGAAGTCCCTTTTCAATTTTGGACAAACATTCCATCATCGCATGGAAGTCCGTTTCAATCTTGGGCAAGCATTCCATCATCGCATGGAAGTCCCTTTCAAACCCTACTTTACATAGACGGTCTACCAGCTTGACTAGTGGCTGTAGAAGTCTATTCGATTGTTTCACATAGACGGTCTACCAGCTTGACTAGTGGTTGTAGAAGTCTATTCGATTGTTTTACATAGACGGCCTACCAGTTTGACTAGTGACTGTAGGAGTCTATTCAATATCCTAAACCTAGATGACCTATTAGCTTGACTAGTGTCTATAGGGATCTACCATCTTGTCAACCCAAATGGTTGAACTACGTTGGGCTTGATTCTTAAGCTTGTCTTAAGATACGTAGGTAGCTTGAGTGTTCACCATTCAAGTTCAGTCCTAAACTAATTTATTTTTAATTTACTTTCATTACTTTCAAAAATCATTGCATTTGAACTTTGGACTACGTTTCAATAACTAAAAAATGATTTTGTCTGTCAGCATGTTGAGTGGTACGCTTGTCATTCGAAATTGGCTGATTGGTCCGTCATCCAATCATTTTATTTCTGATCCATATCACATTTTAATTTTTCTTACTGTTATCTTGATGGCTTGCTCCTAGATTTAAATACATCTAGAACCTAGGTTTGGTGCCTATTAAAAAATTGTTTAGCCATTGCCTGTAATTTAAATTAGGATAGGAAAGGATAGTATATGGAGACTAATCTTCGGATTAGGCAATTTGGGTGCCTAACACCTTCCCAAATTGTAACATGACACTTACCCACTATTTCTTTGGTTTGACCATTAAGCCTTAATCCCTACGTGAGTCATTAGTATTTCTCATATGAGAAATCGTATATAGGTCCTAGACCTTTTCTAGGTGGCGACTCCATTCTATTTTCATTTCATTTTTTACATTTTACATTTAATGCAAATCACAGATATAAACCAAATCGTCCCTTACAGTGGCGACTCCACTGGGGAATATTATGTCAGGCTTCAGATTTACTATCCTTTCCTAAAATCAGGCAATGAGCTATGTTTTCTTGTTTGTTAGGTGCCATGTAATTATTGTTGACGTGAACTGTTGTGTGATATAAATTGTTGTGTGCTATATATTGCAATCTCTTGGGGGTGTGCTACACAATTGAGTGGCTAGCGGTAACGGGTTCCCAGTTTATACTGGATGACCTGTTAAGTGAAACCACAACTTTGACCTCGTACCTTTGGGTATATTAAATGGATGTAGAGTCAATGAATCGGTGTTTATATACCGTTAGACATTCTCGTCCTCGTCAAAGTAACCCTTTTGCCGAACCTATCATCTACACTACTAACATTTGTTGTGATCCGGTTCATTATCGAATAATTTGAGTAAGATTACGTTAATCAAGATTTTCATGTTGATGTATTCAGAATCGCTCTATTCTCAACTTGATATATTGATTTTCTTAAATCTATCCATGAGCTTACAACTCATATAATAGGCTTATCATAATCAATGACAAGGATGGGGGTGACTCGATTCTTTCTTATATCAACCCAAATATTTTGATTAAAGTGTGTGTTCACTTATTCATTTTGAACCAAAAATTTGTTGATATCTTTCATGGGAATTGACATGCTAACGGATCTGTGCCAAACCTTTCAAGCTTGACACGTCTGTGTAGTTGGTGATCATGTAATCCATCTTGGAATCATATTTTCAGAAACCATCTATAAGGCTATTCAATTTAAAGAGTTTGGCACGGATAGGTTAGTTTGATTTCGCTTATGAAAGAGCTAACCATGATATGGTCGAGTCATTGTATGTGTATGTGTATTCCTTCCAAGACCTCTGTCCTAAACCTTATTCCCTCCTGATTATTTCTTTCCTTCTATTTTCCGGTCCCAACACAGTGATCATCCATTTCTTTAGCCATTTGGACTCGAGATCCCATCACTAGGAGGCTTTTTAGAGCGTCTATCCAAAAACCCTTGTCTCCAGTCACAAGCAATTTATCAGACATCATGGAAGGTCAAGATCATCCGGAACAGCCCGCCAATGTCAATGAAGATAGGGAGAGAATAATACAATTGGAGAGAACCGTTAATGCCCTAGTAGATCTGGTAAAGCAAAATCAATTCCACATAGAGCAAAGCATGAAAGATCAGGGGGAAACTAGGAAAAAAAGAAGTGAAGAGAAGTCTGATACTCCAAGAAACCAAACCTCAAACTCTAAAGAGCCATCTCCACGAGATTTTGAGTCTGATGGTGAAGAGGATGAAGAAGAGATCTTATACGAAACACCTAAATCTACCAAGAAGCCTCATCCCAAGATTGATAAGAGGATGGACAATGTAGAACAACTACTTAGAGGTCTGAAAGGGGTGGAGAGTCAAATAATCGACTCGGAAGGTCTATGCTTCTTTCCAAATGCTAAACTACCGTCAAAATTTAAGTGGACTACAGAGAAATTTGATGGAACAGGTGATCCAAAGACACATCTAAGATCTTTCACTGGATTACTCAGACAAGGTAGAGGGTTTTCTGATGAACAACTAGGACAAGCCTTCCAATTTTCACTTACTGGTGGTGCCCATAGGTGGTTGATGAATCTAAGACCTTCTCAAATTCATTCATGGGGAGATATCACTAGAGCATTCAGCGAACAATACTCCTATAATACAGAGATTGAGACTAATAGAAGACAATTGGAAACCATGACTCAATTGCCCAATGAAGGATTCACCTCTTACCTAACCCGATTCAGATCAGTGGCTGCACAAATGTGGGACAGACCTTCAGAAAGAGATCAAGTAGCATTGATAATGAAGGGTTTAAATAAAGTGTACAAAGGTTATTTGTTCGCTCAAGGCATTTTGTCTTTTGAAGTATTGATGGCTGCTGGGCAACAAGTGGAGGATAGCATAAATCATGGAGATGAATTACCAATTAAGATAGATGCAACCCCAATGAGAAAATCTTACTCGTCGAAGCCAACATCGACTACAATACCCCCGGCTGTGAAAAGTGTAGCTTCTACTCATACAGAACCGTTGGTCATTGAAAACAGTAGCTCTGGTTATCATGCTTCATCTCAAGGAAACAGAAGGCAGTTTACTGAGTTGGGTTTACCTCGAGCCGTTATTTTGGATAAACTTGTGAGTGCTGGCAAACTCAAAATCCTTGATCCCAGACCCCTCCCAAATCCTTTACCAGCAAGCTTCCGACCAAATAGCTTCTGCAAATATCACAATCAGAATGGACATGAAACTGAGTACTGCTTTAAATTGAAGCATGTTATTCAAGATATGTTGGAAAATGGATCATTCAGGATTGGAAATAAACCAGCTTCAGTAACCAACAACCCTTTCCCGCACCATTCTACTAATGTCATAGAAATTTTTGAAGAAAGCTTTGATCCTACTTGCCTTATCACTTCTGAATTTGATCCCATTACCATACCTTCTCATATTATTCCTTTTGAAACTTTACTTGAGTTCATAAAATCGGATAGTCAAGTTAACATGCTTCAAGAAGCTGGACATCATTTGGATGTATATTTTCCGGAAGACCCAGAGTATGCCAATGCTGAAATTGGTGTTAATAAACCTTTGACAATTTACATGACAGATCATGAGACAAAAGTGGCTCAAGTGAATAGAAGTTTTGAAAATCTAGAAATATACTTCCCAGAAGATGAAGAATTCATAGTGAGTGAAACAAGGAGTGGTCAATCATTCAAACCAGCAGCTTTGTTAGTAGATAATCCGGCTCAGCTTGTGAGAGAAAGAGAGCGAGGTCAAATCAGTCAACCAGAACCTCAGAATCCAGTTTTAAAGCAACTACAGAAGACACAAGCAAACGTGTCAATTTGGGGTTTGTTAATGGCTTCTAAAACCCATAGAGATGCAGTTCTGAAGTCATTGGCAAGTATTCAGGTACCAGTCTCTACTGATAGCACAGAGTTGGCTAATCTGATTGGTGGAGCATATGCCATAAATGCTCTAACCTTCGGAGATGCTGATCTAACCCAAGACGGGAAAAGTCACACCAAAGCCCTACATATCACAATCTGCTGTCGAGGAAATTTTATACCTCAAGTCTTGGTTGATAATGGATCAGCTCTTAATATATTCCCATTCAGAACATTCAAGCATCTGGGGTTCAGGGAAGAAGAGTTACGTCCATCTAATTTGAGTATCCGTGCCTATGATAACACCCGGAGAACTATCTTGGGAGAAATTTTCATTCCAATCAGGATAGGATGTGCTGAGTTCAATACAGAATTTCAAGTGATCGATATCCCAGCGTCTTTTAATATGCTTTTGGGAAGACCTTGGTTACACCAGGCCGGGGCTGTAGCATCATCCCTCCACCAAAAGATCAAATTCATCCATGATGGGGTAACCATAACTGTTTTGGCTGACTCAGAACTAGTAAGTGCTTTGGTCGTAGACAGTACTGGACCTGACAGTACTTCAACCACCTCTCCTGAGATTCGCCTGGGTGGATTTCAAATCAGCCCGATCCAAGCTACCAACAATCCAGAACCATCAGGTAAAAATCTTGTGTTTCCATTATTTCAATTGCTTAACATGGCTTATTTTCCAGGCATGGGTCTTGGCTTGCATCAACAGGGCAATGTGAACATAATCTCTGTCTTGGTGAATGAGTACAGATTCGGAATAGGGTACACCCCAACAAAGGAAGAGTTGAATAGAATAAAAGAAAAACAAAAAATAGCTGATGACAAATTCTCGAGGCTAGAAAAAAGAAAGTACAAGAATAATGGACAGCTCAGAGAGGATATGAGAATAAAGAGGAAGACATGGACACAACAAAGATCAGATGAAGTAATCAATCAAGTTCATTTCGAAGGGTTACATGAAGAAGAGAATACGTACTTCAAGACTTTGAATGGGTACTTCATTCGTGAAGGAGAAAATTTTCCATACTGTGGGTTCTCGAGCCTTGGATTGATGTACATTTTCCTATTCGAATACCCGGATTTGAAATTTTCTTTGATTGTAGTATTGATTGGATGGAATTAGAACAAATGAATATTCAGAATAAAAAACAAGATAAGTCAAGGCCGGAAGCGAAGTGTTCGATGTCAAGCAACTTATTCGACAACAATCAAGTGATGACTCTCATCGAAGAGATCGAGAATAAAAATCTGGATCCTCAACAGTTCATCCTACCGATCAATGGGCTAGTTCCGAATTGGATTTGTTTAAATCATTTCATTCTTCCTTCTGAGTTGTCATGTCAACCTGATAGTATGACCATGTCTGGGTCAAAAGTGATTGAGTCTTTAGATAGGATAGAGTCTCTTCCTAGCGTTGAATTCGTTCCACTTGGAGCCACCTCTTCTGAAAATTTGCATGATATAAATAAAGTTCAACATTTTGACTATACTGTTTCTACGTCTTCTGATTCTGTTTTTAACTCTAACTCTAACTCTGGTAATGATGATGATGATGAACCACCGTTTGAAATATTAGAATCTATAAAAGCTTCAGAAGAGATGAAGGTTCAACCAGTTGGTGAAGAATTCAAGATGATTAATTTGGGCACAGAGGAGCAACCTAAAGAAATTAAGATTGGAGTCACTCTGAATGATGAAGAGACTACTAAGATGTTAGACTTGTTGATTGAATTTCAAGAAGTCTTTGCTTGGTCTTATGATGATATGCCGGGGTGGATACTCTTGTGGTGCAACATAAAATCCCTCTACTCCCTGGATTCAAACCTCATAAGCAGAAGTTGAGGAGATTAAAGCCAGAATGGGCATTAAAAGTAAAAGAGGATATTATGAAGCAATTAAATGTTGGTTTCTTGGAAGTAGCTACTTATCCTGAGTGGTTGGCAAATATAGTGGTTGTGCCCAAGAAAGATGGAAGACTGAGGGTTTGCGTGGATTACAAAAACTTGAATAAAGCAAGTCCAAAGGATGACTTTCCGCTACCCAAGATAGATATTTTGGTCAATAACACTGCCAAACATGCCCTATTATCTTTCATGGATGGATTTTCCGGATATAATCAAATCAAGATGGCCCCTGAGGATAAAGACAAGACCTCTTTTATAACAGATTGGGGTACATACTGTTATACTGTGATGCCATTTGGATTGAAGAATGCTTTGGAGCTACGTATCAAAGAATGGCTACAACGGTACTCCATGACATGATCCATAAAGAAGTGGAAGTGTATGTTGATGATATGATCGTTAAATCGGTCAATAGAGAAGATCATTTTATAGCTTTGAGAGCTTTCTTTGAGAGAATCAAGCTTTACAAGTTAAGATTAAATCCTCAGAAATGTACTTTTGGAGTCACGGCTGGTAAAATGTTGGGTTTCATGGTCAGTAATAGAGGAATTGAAATAGATCCGTCAAAGACAAAAGCTATATCTGAAATGTTACCTCCCACCACAGAAAAAGAAATAAGAGGTTTTCTGGGAAGAGTTCAATACATAAACAGATTCATAGCCCATCTGACAGCAATTTGTGAGCCAATATTCAAACTATTAAAGAAAGATCAGCCAAAAACTTGGAATCCTCAGTGTCAATTGGCTTTTGAAAAAATCAAAGCATATCTAATGAAGCCACCAGTATTAGTTCCTCCAGTCCCGGGAAGGCCTTTGTTGTTATACTTATCTGTTTTGGATGGTTCAATGGGGTCTATGATAGCTCAAAATGATATTGATAATCGTACGTAAAGGGCCATTTATTATTTGAGAAAAAAGTTTACTGGATATGAAGCCAAGTATACACCTCTAGAGAAGACATGTACAGCATTAGTGTGGGTCACAAGAAGGTTGAGACACTATATGCTTTCATACCCAATCATTCTAATCTCTCGAATGGATCCTTTGAAATATTTGTTTGAGAAACCGGCACAGTGGAAGATAATACAAGACAATTGGAGGATGTGTTTCCAGACGAAGAAATAGATAACATTCAGCAGGAAGAAGGAGGTGATAGCTGGATGATGTTCTTTGATGGAGCAGCAAATCATCGTGGTTGTGGAGCTGGGGTATTGCTCATTGATCCAGAAGGAACGTTTACTCCTTTGTCATTTCGGTTGGATTTTGAATGTACTAATAACATTGCTGAATATGAAGCTTGTATCTTGGGTCTCAAAGCAGCAATGGCCATTGGGATCCAGAATTTGAAGGTTTATGGAGATTCATCTATAGTTATCTATCAAATCAGAGGGGATTGGAAAACCAGAGACGAGAAGCTCATACCTTACAAACAATATGCTCTAACACTAGCTCAATATTTTCAAGAAATTGAATTTGACTATTCTCCAAGGGAAACAAACAAATATGCTGATGCTTTGGCAATGCTGGCTTCAATGGTTAGTTGTGGATTAGATGAACAAACAAAACCGTTGATAATTGAGAAGAGAACACAATCCGCATACTTAGAAGAAATAAATGCTTTGACAATTGATGGTCGACCGTGGTTTGCACAAATAGTGGATTTTATCAAAGAAGGGAAGTACCCGGTTGATGCATCCTCAAGTGATAAAAAGGGCTTTACGACGACATGCTATGCAATTTGTGTTGTGCGAAGATATTCTATATAAGAGGTCCTATGACGGTGTACAATTGGTGTGTGTTGACGAAGAACAGGCACAAAATATCACAGAGCAAGTCCATCATGGAATTTGTGGTCCACACATGAATGCCAAAATGCTAGCAAAGAAAATTCTTTGACTGGGGTATTTCTGGAACACCATGGAAGCTGACTGCGTTGAATTTGTGAAGCATTGTCATAAATGTCAGATTTTCGCCAATTTGATACATGTTCCACCTACAGAGCTGCATACCCTCAGTTCTCCATGGCCTTTCTCAACCTGGGGTATAGATGTAATAGGAAAAATCCATCCCAAAGCTTCAAATGGGCACGAGTTCATTCTGGTGGCCATAGATTATTTCACAAAATGGATAGAAGCTCAGTCTTATGCTAAGTTGACTGCAAACAAGGTTGCCAAGTTTTTACAAGAATTCATCATTTGTCGACATGGGATGCCTCATAGCATTATTTCGGATCAAGGGCAACATTTCAAAGGAAAGGTACAAGAGTTGTGTGACAAATTTCATATCCAGAGGCACAGGTCCTCTCCTTATCGCCCACAAACCAACGGAGCAGTAGAAGCAGCTAACAAAAATGTCAAAGTTATTCTTCAGAAGATGGTTGAAACTCATTCAGACTGGGCTGATAAATTGTCATATGCACTCGGGCATATCGAACATCTATTAGGACTTCTACTGGTGCTACTCCATATTCATTGGTTTACGGCATGGAAGCTGTGCTCCCCATCGAGATAGAAGTGCCCTCATTGAGAGTCCTCATGGAATGTAGGATTCCAGAAGCTGACTGGATGCAAAATAGATACGATGAACTGAATTTCATTGATGAGCGAAGAATGAGATCAATAGATAATGTTAAAAAGTATCAACAAAGGATTGCTACTGCTTTCAATAAGAAAGTCAAAATTCGTCATCTAGCAGTTGGAGATTTGGTGTTGAAAGAACAAAGAGCTCCAATTTTTGATCCAAGAGGGAAATTCCACCCAAATTGGGTTGGGCCTTATCCGATCAAAGAAATTCCGCAGGGGAAAGCCGTTCGTCGACAGACCTTGATGGAAATGAGTTGCAATATTTGACAAATTTGGATCAAGTGAAAAAATATTATGTGTAGTCTCCACATCTATTCAAAGAAATAGAATCAAGGCCTTCAAAAAAAAAAAAAAAAAAAAAAAAAAAAAAAAAAAAAAAAAAAAAAAAAAAAAAAAAAAAAAAAAAAAAAAAAAAAAGAAAAAAGGGGGCTATACAAAAGCAAGGATGATGGATGATGCATTGTAAGGAGCAGAGTAGCATGTTGACATTGAAACTACTGTTCGGTTGATCTGAACTCTCGGATGAAGCTATCATAACCATCCAATTCACAAGTGGTTTATCATCTCATCATTATTTGGGAAAGAATCCTATTTTCTGACAGAACTCTTCTTACCGTTCATTAATTCGACGGTTATTCTCGGAGTTAAAATTTAGTCCTCCTATAATATGCAGACATTTGTCTCTTGGCTATGTCAATCTTTTAAGCTTCCTCACATAAATCTGACTGGGAATTTGTCTGCCGTACAATACTTCAACGGTATCAAAAATTCCCATAGTCCATTTTCATATGGCAAAATGATATCTCCTCAGTGGGATCGATCATTCTACAAAATAGCCAAAAGCTCTTCCAATGGTAGCCCCATATGGATAGTTTCTTATCTGTCCACCTGGACCATCACCCTCCTCATTTTATCTATAGATTTGAGATTTTTGAGTCCAGACATGGTCGTATAAGTCAGTATCATATATACGATTTCGCAGGGATATTCCTCACATTTAAACATTTCTGATGACAGCTATTCCAGAGATAAATGTCAAATTACTGATTTTATCAGAATGTATATAGAAATCTTCGATGGTGTTCAAGTTTGGTTGTTGTCTAATTGTTGCACAAACATGGATCGAGTTCTGCGACACTGGTCTTGGCGTATGATGTTTTGTGACCATGCTTCTTTAAGTTCGCTTCATCTTGAGGCGTTATTTCAAATCATGTCCATGCATTTGTACCCTAGCTTGATAAAAGCTGCAATTAAATTCTGGGATCCAAAAGTACATGTATTTCGATTTGGAGAAGCAGAAATCTGTCCTACCGTTGAAGAGTTTCGAGCCTGTCTCATGTATCCTTACAGAGAAGGAATATTCAAACCAAAGCTGAAAGAAGATTATACTGAAGATATCAAAAATTTCTTTGGGTGGAATAAGAAAGAAATGAGCAAGTTTGTGGTACATGGCCGACTGAATGTGAGCAAGATGATCGAAGCCTATGCCCATCTAGATACAGGAAATACGGAAGAGAAATTACAGAGGAGAAATGTATATGTTTTCTGTAAAATTACCCGAACCCTTTTGCGTAGTTCTCAAAGCACAGAATCTCCAGCTATCATTGAACTTATGATTGCTACCCGGGGTGGCATAGACATCATTCCGACAATTTTGGCTGAAACCCTGAAAGGTCTAGATAAAGTATCCAAAGGCAGCGGTCGCTTTGAAATCAACAAATTTTCTGGGTCACCTTATCTTTTACAATACTGGTTGTGCGAAAGGTTGGGTTTAATCCCTGAATTAGAAATGCCTGTGTTTGCCTCGTTCCAGTATGAAAGTAGAATGAATGTTGCGGTAATGCATTGAGAAAATGATTGGCCAGCTCGTCTTCAAGCAATAACGGCAGAAAACATTAGATGGAGGTGTAACTGGTGGACTTTCAATCGGGTTATAATGAATACATTCCGCAATTCACACGTTCAAATCATGGGTTTGACACATTCAACTTTCTATTCTCCCAGAAGATTGTCTCGTCAATTTGGAATACTTCAAGAGGCATTTGAAGAACCGGATGAATCTGACACACCCAGAGAATTAACGTCACAGCTTGCAAGTGGGATTGTTTGGGACTGGAGCAAGAGAAATATTATCGCTTTGAATTGATTCCTAATTCTCTTTAGAATTCAATAATACTGATGTCAATCAAATGACTATTCAATTTACTCGATGATCGTTTTGTATATCAAACAATGTCATACTCAAATTGCAATGTATTCGACTCTTGAGAACCATTCTGAATGTCAAACTAACATAACCATTGAGGAATGTCTGTTTGTCAAATACTTTGTGTTTGTAATAGTCACTGCAGGTGCAAATTTTTAACAAATAGGTATCATGGAGAAATTTCGAAGCCAAAGGTACGTATTTTCTTTTTCAGACGACAAAATTGAAGCATTCATTTTCTTTAACCTCAATTTACCAATCTCGGTTAAAGAGGGGTATCTGTAGACGCTTCAAATTTGTCGAGGAAGTTAAATCATAGCTCAGGGGAATAGGAAATAAAAAAAAATAAAAAATAAATAGTGTATAATAATAATAACCATAAATAAATAATAAATAAGTAAGCAAGATGTAATGATAAATAAGAAAATATAATAAAAATAAAATAATAATATAAAATAAATAAATAAACTAATTACGACAAAATATATTTTTAGTTTGTTTTTTTTAACAAAATATGATAAAGTTTATACATAAGATAATAAAAAAAAATAATAAATAAAAAAAATAATAAAAAAAATAAAAAAACAAAATGCTCACGTGGTTGGAGAATGGAACTCCAACCACGTCATCAAACTAAAATAATAATAAAATAAATAAAATAAATAAAATAATAAAAAATAACATATATAAATCAAATGAAACGCAGAGAGATCATTTTTTCTCTCTGCGTTCCAAACAGAGAAATAGAGAGGCGGGTTCGAGAGAGAGAAACAGAGAGGGAAACGAGGGTTTGAGGAAGAAGTCGACGACGACCTAGAAGTCGACGACGACCTGGAGCAACGGCGGCGGCGACGTCGACGGCAGCGGTGCGAAGGCAATGGCAATATGAAGTGACGAGACAGCGGCGGTAGAAGCTCTAATGGCGGTTTCGATTTGATTTTTTTTTTTAGATCTGAAACCTAACCTTTCTTCTCCAACAATCCTCAAAGTTTCGAAGCATGTTTCTGAAACCTAGTTCGACAATGGCGGTTAGACGGCGGTAGAGCAGAGATACAACGACGCTCGACGGGTCTCCAGGTATTCCGAAAAACCAGATCTGAGATTTCAGATCTGGTTTAGTTTAATCTTTTGGTTTAGATGTTCATTATGTTTTTTAAAGTTTTCTACTCTTCTGATTCTTTGATTTGCCAAAGGAATCTCTGTTTATCGATTCTTCATTTTCCGGTTGATCTGAAGTTGCAATTTGAAATTCTTGAAGTTCTTGAAATTTTTTCTATTCTTGCCATTTGAATTTTCGATCCCACACTGTTCGGTTATTTATTTATTTCGGTCCATATAACATTGATCCGGTGAGCCTTATAGATTCTTTTTTTTTGAGATCTTTAGTCTAATAGTTTACAAACAAGACATATTTCCGGCGAGATTCCATGTTTTCCGTCAAGATATGCAAATCTGGATGCGTGTGTTTGGTTCTGCATGCCTGTATCGATTTCTTCATCTGTTGTTTTCTCTTTGTATATTTTAGTATTTATTGTTGTGGTTACCTTTTTAGATTTTACCGTATGTGCTCAAGTTCTTGATTGGAGATCTAACAGAGGTTTTCTGAAATGGATTCTAAAGAAATTTTATCAGTGTTTGATTGTTTGAATTAAAATTTCATCTCCACTACCTCTGATATTTTCAGATTTATTCATGTTTGGGAAATCAAATTCTCCTTCGTATCTACTTTTGCTATTTAATCGTCTTGTGATTGTCAAAGAAAGTATACGGGAAAACTTACAAATTGGTGTTCGTTTTCTTTCTCGTCTACATTGTCTTTCCCTTAGACGTCTGTCTTCCTTCTCAGGTATTTTCATCAGTTCTCTCCATTTCTATTTTTTTTACACTTAACTCCTTATTTGAGAGGAATTTCATTGAGCCGTTGAGGTTGAGTTTTGTTACTGTTTGTTTCCTTGTTATGTTTGAAGTGCTTTATTTCTTTCACAGTTTTTGTCTTTTGCTTTTCTTTCTCATTAAGCGATCTGCTGTTCGGTGGTCTTCTTAACAATTCTATTTTGAGATCTTACGTTTGATTGAGATATTGTTTGAATTTTTTTCGGTATTTCTTGGCATTTGTATTAGATCTTCGATCTTGTAAAGATTGTGTTAGTTGGGTTTCCCTACTACTTGTCTTTGATTGTCTGGGTTTGTGTACTTTGGTACCTTGTGACGAGACTTAACTTTTTTCCTATTTCCAGTTTGATTTCTGATGACCTTATCTTTTGTTTTTCCTTTTCCGTTGGCTTGTCCCGCAATCTGTTGTGGTTTATATCTACTCCACAAGCGGGAAGGTATTTTAGAGAAGCACATAAGATCATTTTCTCCCTTTGCGTCCACCTCTACTCACAGGCAGGTAACGCCCTTAACTCTATGTCTTTATTTTATGTGGTATATGGGTTCGGCCATCGTGCACCCATAATTATTCGATGCGGGTGGCTAACACGACATGCATGCGGCACTTGCCATCCCTAGCATAGTGACGGGTGGGATAGACTAGGACGTCCCCTACCCTTTCAATGTATCCCACGAATGCGAAAGGAAATGTATTAATAGTTTTGATCCCCAATCCCCACTTATGTATCCCATAGGAATTTCTTATGAATTTTGTAACTATTTCCGTGCAATGCGGACTCACGCGCTTGTGATGTGCAAATATAGATGTGTGAATGTATGTGTGAATGTATGTATGAATGAAGCGAGGCACCGATGCCTATTGTCCAATGTCGAGAGTACCTTCTCACATGTTGACAAATTAAAATTATTTTCATTTTTTATGCGTAGTTCATTCCGAACTACGTATGGACTTGATTCTTGGACTCCACCCTGAGATACGTAGGCTGCCTGGGAATCCATTACCCAAGCTCAGTCCAATTGCAATGAGGGTTGCAATAATACCCGAGTTGCATCATAATGCATTTACACATTGATTAAAAATTATAATCTTTCAAATTTATCATGTCAATTGTTTTGCATAGTTTCAATAAAATTCAATTTCAATTC